>CABFOW010000092.1:427485-479847 GCA_902141385.1 Timema californicum | reverse complement strand
CTTATTAATTTAGACCAATAAACTAACACGTTATTAGTGTATGTTCCTGTTATTGGATCAAACAGGTTTTTTCTCTTATTAGATGTACAGTGAACGTATGGTGACACACACTTCCAATGTCTTAAGGCAACATACCCTTTCCAGCAAGTTGTCCAAATTACTGTTCCTGGCAAAACGTGTCTTTCTATAAGTTCACACAAAGTTTTAGATGACCTATTCGACACAAAAAATATTGCACCCCGACGCTTTTCTGTATCAAATATACCCAAAGCCCAACGTTCAGGGACAAGCAAAGGCCTACACTTGTGTTTTCTTTTTGAAATTAAATCAGTAATTTGAACTACAACCCCTGGTCCACCAAACATAAAATATTCCTCACTCTTTAACAACTTCCACGAACAAGTGTCGTTGAAAAATCGGTAAAATTGCAAAACCGAAGCTCTACGTATATTATATAATCTGTTCACTGTAGAGCTAGATATTTGGCAACACCAAAACCATAATAATATGATAACTATACGTACTGGTAAGCGCACATTTTCGAAAAAAGTTCCTATCATTAATGACTCTCTTCGAGAACAGTTAACACACCTTAGAATATAACCCAATTGTGACCGGTCATTTTTATTAAGACGCAAAACACGTTTACAACGACTACAGTTTACTTTTTTTCGCAACAAGCCCAACTCTTGCAAATGATTAATTATTGACTTATTATCTTGACTAAAAACATCTTGAACATCATCTAATGAAGTAACACGAAGTAAACTGTCACACATATCGATCACAAAAGGAAACAAAAGTACCACTATTTAAATTTGTCATAAATATTTTAGCGCGCCATTATTAGTTTTTATAATAGGGTAAAAAAGAATAACATATACCAACCTAACAACAAAACCTTATATTGAATGCGTCAGAAATAAAAGGTTCAATCAAGGAAGGCGAGTCGATTTTTGGCATCGTTGCTGGACGGTCGTATTTGTGCAGCTTTAGACAGTGACGTGTGATAAGTGTGTATTGGGAACGGTGGAATCCGGAGACGAGTGCGATGTCGATTCAGCTATGACAGAATTTACTCACATATTCGACAAAATTCTCAATATAGTGCCATAGGTTCTATCATGTATAAACCGGATGTAATTTAATAGAACTGAAAGGTGCGCACTACTCCAATATAACTCACGTTGGACAGTGTTAATAGTTTTCTAGTAATATAGAGTAGGTAGCAGAGTATATTATTTCATTTATAATCTTTTTTTGTGGAGTTTCTTTAACATTGTAAATACCTATTACATAGTTTCACAAAGCTTAGAAGTTTTTTTAGTGTTTCTACAGACCTATAATTTACTTTCACAAATCTTACAAGTTTTTTTATTAAATCTTTATTTTAATATAAAATTGCGGTGCATCGTACCATTTATTTATATAAGTTATTGTAGATATATATAATAATATAAATGCATTATTAGCCAACTTATTCATTAACTATTGGTTAAGGTCGATGAAAATCAGATAGCTATTTTAATCATATTATAAATACAAACATTAAGAGAGTTCTGATTTTAGGCACACATAATTGTAATTGTTTTCTTGCTCCGAACCCAAAATTCATCCTAGAAAAAAATAAGTATCGTTCATGAATATATTTTTAGAGTGTAGGCAAGAAATTAGCCAAGATATTAAACAATAATTTTTCAAACAAGATGAATATATATATTTGAAGTGTAATTAAGAAATCAGCCAAGATATTAAATAATATTTGTCAAACAGGGAATAGAACTGGGGCTCCCTCTCACAGCCAGATCACTATATTAAGATTACAGCCCTTAGACCTTCTAAACATCATCACTGTTTTTCAGCTCTGATAGTTTTGTTTCGAAAACATGTCAACAAGCCATTAGGTAGAAGGTTTATTTGTCAATCGTGACACCAAACCACGGGTAGTGTAGTGAACGGGACAGCGTGTGTGCATGTGTGTGTATTTTCTCTCATTTCTTCCTTCATTAGGCGTGTAAACCAATCATACAAATAGTAAGAAGTGTTACTGGACACTTTTTAATTAGGTGTTGGACTAGATTTAATTTTAGAGAATACTTCAAATGTTTTGCGAAATTTCTTATGTATATATATATACAGATTATTATAAACAAATGAGAGATTAAATAAGAATAACAGTCACATGTAAATAACGGCGATGCTTACAAACTCGCTAACCTAACACTTTAGACATATAGCTAAATTCAGTGCCATTGATTTAGATTAAAGAGATACTATCGAATAAACATAACTTAGAAAGTGCCAGTTTAAAATAATGTACAAATTAAAATTTAAAGAAGCTTTTCTAATCTATGTACCAGAACACATAGTATATTGAATCAGGCAGCTAATGCCCTATAATCGTTTAAATCAATATTTTGAATTAAACTTGGTTTTAGGACCAGATTAAACAAATATTAGTCAATGCACATAGATTGTATAGGTGGAATTTAAAAATGGTAACTTTTATAACAGTTATACAATATAAACATCCAGCTTAGAATTAAATAATTGAATCAGTTAGATAATGTTCTTAGTCGCTTAGATCAAAATTTTGAATGAAACTCTGTTTGGAAATAGACTAAGCAAATGTTATTCTATACACATATATTTTCTATAAGGAACTTAAAAATGGTAGCTTTAAGAACAGTCACATATTTAACCCTGGCAAATACACATCCAATTTAAAATTAAATCACTCTCTTTTTAAGAAGCTATGTAACAGAATGGCTTAATACAAACAGAATATAATTGAAATACCTGATGTTGTTGAATGTTCCGTCGTCTTGATTAGTCAGACGCTCCGTAGCTAATTTTCACGTGCCCCTGGCCGTGTCGGAATAGTTTGTCCCCTACGCACTTGTGCATTTTATTGCACGCTTTAATATAACACGTATCTGTCACCCCTAAGTACATAGGGTGCATGATAGTTTTCGTACAGTAAAGTAGAACTAGATCCATCTGGTAGCTAATTCTGAAATATGCGTTTCCACGTTAATGATATTGAAATTTGATAGTTTTTGTTAATGGCGTCTTTTTTAAGGCGCAAATTCATATTTATCATTTTTCTTCCTTAATTCTATGAACCTTAGGGTTTGTTCTTGTTAAAAATAAACGTATTTGGAAATCGTGCGCCAAAAATGGTCAATCCTATCACAGTTTTATAGATTTTAAAATTTTGGGGAAGCTGACAAACTAGGCCTAGCTTATATTAATATCAAGTTGTTTTAAAGGATGTAAAAGTATTGCCAGATAAATACATAGGCCTAGAGGAATTCCAAAATAAATTTCTTAAGTTACATGTTCATATCTTGTTTTGAAGCATTTTGCCAGAATGATTGACTGCTGAATAAACAAAGAAATTACAGCAACACACCAAAAGGAGCGCAATGTACGCAGGGATACAAGTGAGCATGTCAAACATTTTTGCGTATGTAGAGAAATTGTTAAATATATACGTATATTATATATATATATATACATTGCCCTAGTTAATTTACTTACATCTGTAAAGTATTATACCTAAACAAATTTTAGTGAAGATCTTTTAACTCGTAAATAAATTTCCTTTTGAGAGAGATTTTTCACACTAGAAAGAGAAATTTAATTGTTTAACATCTTGTATACAAACAAATAACCAACTATACTAGTTTTATTTAACATTATGTGAATGTTTTAATCCATTTTCACAAAATAAATAATACTTTCATTCATTATAAAAATCTAGTCTAACTAAAGTGCGCAATAAAGGGCAAGTCATATTTGCCCCTTGGTAAAGTGTGCAATAAGGAGTGCAATTGTACACTTTAAGAGAATTCAGACACCATCAAAAATCACTTCCGGCCTTTAAGCCAATGCCATCGCAACTTTAGTGCACATGGTTTCCAAGGGCCCTTAGACGGACTATTCAGACACGGCCAGGGCTGCTCTAAAATCACCACCCATATATATATATATATATATGAACCAAAACCCCTTTGACCAGAGAACCATCCTTTCTAGTCTAGATCGAAATAGAATCGGACAAATACTAATGGTCTCATCATCAATGGTGTAATATTAATTTTCAGCCACGCTTATAGTTTTAAATTGGCTCAATACAATTGAAATTTTAAAAAAACTGTTAATAACGATAAATATTATAACGTATTGTCTTTTTTGATTCATAATTAAACTATTATATTAGGTAATCGTTAATAAAGGCAGTCTGGAAAATAATTATTTAATATACAGCCAATCTTATTATGAGTCATAAATTTATACAGGATTAAGAACATTATAATACTACGGGTTAACTAAATATATAAATGGTGATGAGAGAAGTCGGGGTTCGAATCCCTGTCGTGCGTGTGTACTGAGGCCGATTTCCTCCTTCATCCTCCACGGTTTGTACCCCGGACGGGTAGTAAGAAGATACATTTCGTTTTACACCATAATACTGATGTGAGTACATTTCTCCCACTTCTTATTCCACTCTACAAAATATGTCTCTATCGTTTTCCTGTTTAACTCTTGAGCCCCCTAACGGGTAGTAAGACTTAGTTATAATAAATACCGATAAGCTTAACTTCGTGGCTATTAGTAGAGAGATAGGGGGAGGGTTAGAGTCCCTCCTCGTGTTCAGTTGTCAATGACGCGCAAATGTGGGTACACATCTCACCCTGTGGCAAAAGGAGGTAGGGTTTCAAGTCCCTTAGAGAGCAACAAACACTAATTACTTTACATTTCAATCCCTGGCAAATGCTGTTACACTTTCGCCTGGTCAAAATCAGCTCTTATCTCACGCTTGCCTGAAGAGCTTAGTTCGAATCCCTGTCGTGAGTGTGTAATGAAGTCGGTTTCCTCCCTCATCGTCCATGACTTGTGCCCCCTGACGGAACAAATTGGGATGTTAAATTTTTGCTTATGCACTCGTATAGAAGGCCCTGTGTATAGGCGATCTAGCAAATTTTGTCAAAGGGTAAAAAACAATAAAAACATAAACATGTGGTTTGTTTTATCTAACGGTTGAAGCGAGTTCATAGTTTTAACTCCACCGATCTGCATTAGTCTTTCTGCCTGTGCTGGATATGTCTTTTAAACACATCAACTAATTCAAATCAATTATGCTAATGTGTTAGGGATGAGAAATATTGAGCTTTGAGGAAGTGTGCCCATATTTGTGTGAAGGGCGAGTGGGAAACCAGTTAGTAAAAAACACTCTCGGTACACCTGACCGGAATTTGAACTACGATCTCCCGGTAATTGGAAGTTCTAGTCTATTGCAAACGTTACGCCTTAGACCATACGGTCACCGAACTGGGTTTTTATATATCTTAAAGTAGTAAATTTTTCTTTCATGTAATTTACTTAAATACTGTCTTTATAGATCAGGATATTTTGGTTATTCGTTAAAATGGCCTGTAGAAATATTTCTGAAAGAATTTAAGGTGGGTGTCCCTGATATGGCCATGCTAAGCTGTGAGAATTTTTCTAGCTGCCATTTTGAAGGGGGTGGGAAAATGGAAGTTCGTATCCTGGTCGGGTGTACTGATACCGGTTATCCAATCTTCCTCAACGCAAATGCTGGTACACTTCCTCTAAATATATATTTACAAATTCCTAAAATCATGAGCATAAATAGTATAAATTTGTATAAACTGTTTTGTCGCGCAAATGCGTGTGCATTTAACAGCGTAGGACGTGTACAAGAAGTATGTGATTGAATTGCCGTTACAACAATCATTAGCGTTGCTAAAAACTCCTTCGGATCTCGAGTTATGGCATGATGTACCCTGCAAAAGATAGTGGGGTTCAAGTCCAGGTTCATACACGTGAAAGAGGACCTCACAAGGCAGCATTATGAAACCACTATGGCGTGTGAATACAACCTGTTTTTCAGAGGTCAAAGCCACTGACTTACAAGGGCATTTGAGAACGGAAATATACCATAATGTCAATGCTCCAAAAGACGTGTGTTCCAGAAATGCATGGTTTCAACATAACAATTTCCCCATTCTGTTTCCAAAGTAAACGTTAAATACTTCAAATAAATTTAAATGGAAAAAATATACTTGTAAATAATATTCATTTGTGACTTTATAAAAGGCAAAGACCATCCAATATAAATTGCTATCATGTTATTGCTTTGGATACATATAAGTTGTAACACTATGGAAACAATCGGCCCGCTTTGGGCGTCGATTGAAACACTACGGATTAATTCCCTGATATAATAATGTTGTGATGATGTTTATGTTGTCTATAGCTCCGTGATCGAGCGCCTATCATCACTGTACGGAAAATATACCGTTTAACCAGCTGTCTATAGCTCCCTGGTCTAGCACTAATTAGAACGGTATAATTAATAAATGTATAAAAGAAAACTGTTGATGGTTGTTTATTCACACATGGTTTGTTTAAATGATACCTGTTAATTACGTATACATATTCCAATTAAATGTTTTATATCACTGCACACTTGTGATATTAATGTAAGTTATTTTATACTGTGTTAGACTGTGACTGCCAGTGTGTGGCTCTGACTTGTGCGTGGGTAGGATCTCGGTGTAGATGTTTGGATCCTGGCTGATCTTTATTTTAATATAAAATTGCGGTGCATCGAACCATTTATTTATATAAGTTATTGTAGATATATAATAATATAAATGCATTATTAGCCAACTTATTCATTAACTATTGGTTAAGGTCGATGAAAATCAGATAGCTATTTTAATCATATTATAAATACAAACATTAAGAGAGTTCTGATTTTAGGCACACATAATTGTAATTGTTTTCTTACTCCGAACCCAAAATTCATCCTAGAAAAAAATAAGTATCGTTCATGAATATATTTTTAGAGTGTAGGCAAGAAATTAGCCAAGATATTTAACAATAATTTTTCAAACAAGATGTTAGGATTTTAGCCACACATAATAGTAATTGTTTTCGTGCTTCAAACCCGAGACCCCTGCCAGAGAAAATGATAGTCGTCTATGAATATATATATATTTGAAGTGTAATTAAGAAATCAGCCAAGATATTAAATAATATTTGTCAAACAGGGAATAGAACTGGGGCTCCCTCTCACAGCCAGATCACTATATTAAGATCTCGGTGTAGATGGTTGGATCCTGGCTGATACGCACAAACTGTTTATATATGACATACCCCTTGCATGTTTCTCCCCTCACCAACAGTGTAAAATATAACTAATAGAAAGAGTCCTGGCGACAGGTGTTGGGAAGGCTAGCTTTTTATTGGTTTAGGGAATTGGCGTCTTCACCAAATACTGCGGAGTTGTTCCTTTTAACAGGAAATAGCGCAGTTGTTCTTTTAACAGGAAATATGGTATAAAAATATATTTTAAAGGTGAAATCATTTTTTATATTATTTCTGAGAAGTACGTTTTCCTTTATGGATGAATCTTAAAAGGATACTCTACATATATTACTTTAAAGAAAAATTACCCTAATCCATGACTTTTTTTAAAATATAATTTAGAGTAATTCAAACCAATATCATTACAAAGTTAATGAATTACTAAATATTAAATTAAAGTTATTAAAAACTCGGTTCAGAGGTCGAACAGTATAAGGCCTCACCCTCGAGCTAGACCAGTATGATCATGACGGGGGAAATCAAGGTTCGAATCTCAGTTGGGTGAACTGGGAGTAGTTTTTCACTCTACCTCTACGCAAATGCATATTCAAACTTCCCAATTCCTAATCTATTAGTGTAATTATGTAGAATTTGATACAAGTACAAACATCTAAGTCATAAAACAGAGACTTACCCCATTGCACGGATGTCGATCCCAGTTGAGCCAGCTACGGACACTACACTCCCAGCCACTAATAACGCACCCAGCCTCAACAACATTCCACTGAGCTGGCGCCGCCCCAATGTCCATTCGCAAATACCCCGGGCCAAAGAACTTCAGAAGAAAAGAAGAGACTCATCATCCCAGTGTCCAGGCTGTTCCCAAGGGGTTTAGAAACGTATGGAAGATTCCATCGCGCATGGATTCCTCTCATTGTTTATTCTCTTTGGATTATCACCCCACCCCGTGTGGTCCCTTCATCTGTGTTCCGTGAGTGGTGCTGAATGATATATAAGACTGGTTTTGAAATTGATAGAGCACTCTTGGACATGGTTCGGTAATAGTTGGATGAGGCTGAGGCTTCGGTTATTATCTATAAATGTAATCAAAATTCTATTTCGGCGTATTTATTTACTTACTGTCTTTAAAATTCTCTTTCGACATACTATTAATAATTTCTATTATTTTATTGAAATGATTGTACTCTGGTCACACATGATAATTTTAATATAGGGATATTAAATGTTTTGTCATATTTTTGTTTATTTATCTCAAACCTTTTGAATCATGGTCAAATTTGGTTTTCTCGGTTAAATATTAGATCTTGTAAATGTTTATCACATAGTCTAAAGCCTTACTCTCTCATTAGGCTATAAACAGTTGATGACGGGGAGATTAAGGTTCGAATCTCGGCCGGGTGTACTGAGGAAGGTAGTTTGAGCCCATACCGACACTTGGAAAGTTTTATTTATGATTTCACCCTCTCATAGTTAAATAAGTACAGTAACACTAATATTTTATACATCGGTGGCCGTGGGGCTACAAGTCATCATTCTCACACTAGATTAAATTGACGGGGGAATAATTGTAGTAAAGCCCAAACTAGTAGTAAAAAAAACGCCGTTGAAAAACAACTGTTTATATGTAGATTCCAATTTTTATACAAAATGACTTTTAGAAAATACAAACCTTTTCCAGTCAACATTTATGAAATAATACTACAATATCGGTGATATTTTATAGGTATTAATAGTATATCAAAATAGGTTGTTACAGATAACTTGTTTTGACGTATGAATATGTGAAATTAGATCTAGTGGCTTTTCTTGTTGTTCCTCTGAAAATGGGAGTGTAGTTCGGTGAGACAGTGCTCAACTGTCATGTTCATCTCTAGGATTCGGTTCGAATCTCGTTGGGGTGCAGTGGTAATAAATCTCGATATTGAGATGTTTGATCATGTTTTCTCTATCGTGCCGGACCTCCCATCTTGGCTATCCGTATATTTATATTAATGGAACAGGAATCTATAATAATAAAAGGAAGTGTTTGTCTATGTGTTTGTTTGTGTGCGATGCCCAACCAAAACTACCGAACGCAGAGATATAAAATTTTAAACATAGGTGTACGGGAGGGGATCAAATACACCTCGAAGCAGGCCTTTTTCATTTTTAATCATAATATTTTTTTAACACAATACCACAGTGGGTCACGGGCAACGCCGTTTGGGATTGCTAGTTATGAATAATTGAACAGGTAAGTGTGCCCTCATTTGCGTGAAGGTAGATAATGAAACTATCAATTCATCCGGCCCTATTTGAATCCCACAACTGGCAAAAAAAAAGACTAGGTCCTTGGGTAGCACTCTACCATCACAATGCATTTTATACTTTAATTGATATCGCATGGTCTAAGGCGTCACTAGACGGGTGATGACAGAGTGATCGAAGTTTTTAGCAAATGAGGGTACACATTCTACCTGGTTTGGAAAAATCTGGACGACGGGCAAAACCTCTTCGAAAATGGTGGGGGTGCAGGAAGTGAGACCGTTCTAAAGATATCGGGGCTAGAATCCCAGCTGGTGCGCCATCTAAATTTGTACTTGCATTGAGGGTCGCGTGGTTTAAGATGTCACTTGACGGTCGATGACAGACTGATCAACGTTTGATTTTCTCACTACAATAAAAAGCGGGTACACATTCTACCTGGCCTAGAAAAATCTGGTTGACTGGCAAAGCCCCTTAGAAATTGTTGGGGGTGCAGAAATGACGACCGTTATAACATGCATCAGCTATGTTAAAGATATCAAGGTTCGAATCCCGATGTGCATGGGTCTAAATGTCAGGCTCATCAAATTCTGGTGGGAGAGATTGAAATCGAATCCCCAGCGGTGTAAACTGTAGGTATTTCTCTCTCCGGAACATTTTATTAATCTTCCCTCCTGCACGTTTTGCCAGAAAGGGTACGTGTCACTCATATAGTTATGGCAGGGAAGGTCGTGGGCTCGAATATCGCTCGGGTTAACTGGGATGATTTTCTACTATCCCTCACTCCACGTAATCGTTGGAACATGTCGATGGACGATACCAAACCACCAATTTTAGTAAGCTTTTGGGGTGGGGGATAGTGGACCCTAACTGAGGATTATAAATCAAAATAAGGCTTCCGAGGCCCCTGATTGCCTATATTCAAAGCTGTGTCAATGCTCTCTAGGTGCGACATCACCGGGGAAAAACCCATTACCTCATAGGGGGTTGCGACATATGCCTTGAGGGAGGGGGGATTGAGGGGAAGTTAAAGGAGCCTCAAGCCAGGGGAATCATTTATCACACTCTACCCCAAACGGTCGTCAGGAGAGGTTTCTTGCTGTTTGTCCCGAGAAGTGAAAGGCAGTCCAACAGTTTTGTGAGAGGGAGCAAATGTTCACTCTACGCTACGATGCCGTCAGAAGATGTTCGTGTTCCATGCCGGTGTCACGGGAACAGCACCCAATGCCATGGACTGCACGCCAATAAATTAATAAACTCCAATGCCCCAATCCTTCCCATACATTAAAAATCAATTAGCACACATAAATAATCAACATGTCCGGAACAATAACCAACATGTTTGGAACAAGAACCAACATGTCCGGAACTACCGAAATAGGCAGGAGGGGAGGGAGAAGGGGAAATTAAAGGGGAGGAGAGAGGGTGTAAATCCAACAGCCGATCAGAGAGCGAAAACAACATTTGGTAACAACCAAAACTCGGGTTTTTAATGGCAAAAATCAAATGTTTCAGATAAATTTACCATAAATTTAAATAAATCTATAAATATTTACACGGTAAATTGTAGATATATAAAAACAAATCACAACTTAAAAATTACATTTTTATTTTTAATCGACAGTGGATCACCTCACAGGCGCAAGACGCACGTGCCTGATTCCTCAAAACACCAATAATTTTTTTTTGCTCTTAAAAGTTTTGTCAATATTGATTGCAGGTACCTACAAAATATAACATGATAGGGATATTGTTTTGCTCAGGTGGGCTCAGCAAACAGTAAAAAAACTGCATGGAAACATACTGTATTTCATATTGATAATATGGTGTTGTGAGTGAGGAAATCAAAACTATTATAACATACCGGTACTGGACCTTCCAACTCCATTGGACCAAACTCTCTTAGCCTTGGTTAACTCATTGCACTTTTCCATTAAACCACAATCACCTAGAGTAATAGTAATAAAAATATACTAAAGAAAGAGATTTCAAAGAAATTGCGCTGTACTAAGCAAGGGTAAAAATTACACAGCACATTATCAGAAACAAAAGCCAAGCCACGTGTTCTTAACATTGGTCCCATGCTGACGGAAAAATATGAAAATATTGAAATATTTGAAGTTATTAACTTTATTAGAAATGCACATTAATAAAATGTAATACTAAGTAATAATATTAAATGAGTCACACGATATGGTTTTATTTTAAAACCACATGAGTATGTTATTTTATATATTATATATTCGGTGTTGGGTATTGTGTGTCTTTGAATTTGCTATGAGCATTTTGTTTTACCGTTGTCACTTTCTGTTGCCATGGGCCTTTAGTCTTTGGTTTTTTGCTTATCTAAAATGAAGCGACTGAATGGGGTCCTCTTTTGTTGCGCGTGATAGAATAACATATTTTATTAAATCTGAGTTGTTTAATTCAGTGGTCCTTCCGGTTTTATAAATAGGGATTCCTCAGACGTCAAACCCGAATATTGGTCCTCCGGGCCGAATCATTAAGAAAACGAGTGACCAGATTTTAGTTACTTTAGTTATTTGTGAGCAAGACACATTTATAGCATATCAGTTATCAGGCTTTATCAAGAGTATAACAATGAATTGTGGATCTCAATCGTTCATTTTAGTACTATTCTGTATTTTACATATATTCACTAGATTCAATAATAAGTATTGATCTCTATGAACTGTTTCAAAGATCACAAGGTCTTTCTTGGCTGGATAAACATTTCAATCAACCATATTAGCTTTGTAGACCGAGAGAGTGAACGCGCGCAACCACATGGTGACGTGACACGATTGGTCAGCTATAGCAAGTCAACTTATTAGTGAGTTTCATCACAACGAGCAATGTCGTGTTAAACTATAGCAAGTTGACTTAGAAGGTTTGAAAAAAAATTCTTTACATAGGGTATGTCTGTGCATGACTTATTATTTGGCATCTCATGATTTCTTTAAATAATCATGGCGCAAGAATAACTTAAATCACTAACCAAAAATCATGGTGTTTTAAGTGGAAGACTGACACGTATGTAAGCATTTATAGATCAATTTAATGATAGAAACACAAGCATAAATTAAATAAAAGTGCGTTTTAAGAAATTAAGTGACATCTGGGACAATTTCAGGTAGTTCAATTACAAATTGAACAAACTGATCTAGAGTCAACTACTGAAAATGAAGGATATAGGCAAGAATTTGAGGATAAATACTACATAGTTTGTGCAACTATGCAGGATTTAATAGAACACACTATGGTAGCGTCAGGTTTAAAACATTTTGAGTCAGCAGAATCAGTAAATTTAAGTTCACACTCCTGTAATAATTCAAGCACACGATTACCTGCAATAAAACTAGCTTCTTTTGATGGCGAATATGAGAAATGGACAACCTTTGCGGACAATTTAAAGGTCATGGTACATGAGAATGAACAAGTGCCTACAATCCAGAAGTTTCAATATCTTGTGTCATCACTTTCAGGTCAGGCCACACGGTTAGTACAAAACCTACCTCTTACGTCAGATAATTATTCAATGGCATGGAAGGTGCTTGAGTATATTTACCAAAACAAACGTCTTATCGTTTATACCCATAGAAGGCAATTGCTAAGTATTTACCCTATCCAGAAGGAATTTGCACTAGAATTACTACAATTAATTAACACCGCAAAGAGTAACTAAAATGCAATTAGGGCGCTCAGCACTGGCATACCTTTACATGACCTACTTCTTGCCCATCTCTTCACACAGATAATTAATGCTATGAAGAGGCAAGACTGAGAGCTAACAATTTCTGATAAGTCATTCCCGATATTAGATAGTTTCATTGAATTATTTTGAACGCAGAAGGCAGGTATTAGAAAATATTTGGCCTTTGATAAAGAATATATCAATTTAAGAGAACATGATATTAATTTCAAGGTGACGAGGCTGCCTCACCACATCAACTCACGAGTTAGCACTTCACAAAGGCAGTGCCATTACTGTGGTAATAACACCCACAGTCTGTACAGATGTAATGATTTCTTGTATGCCAGTTTGTATGATAAGAAGCTATATGTCAAACAAAGAATGCTATGTTTCAACTTCTTACAAAATGGTCACAGTTTAAGTTAGTGTACTAGCACTCTCAAATATAAGAATTGTGGCGCATATCACCCTACACTGCTTCACAATGAACGACGTTTGCCAGTAGATGTGAATAAAAACGAAATCAGGCCAAGTCATAATAGTGGAAACCATGGCAGCCAGTACCAAAAAGGTCCGGATGAGTGCAAACAACCAGATAATGCTTGTTTAAGTCCTACTTAGGGCAGCTATTGTCTCAAACAGCGAGGCCATACTCAAGTGTTATTGTCTACAGCGATCATCAAGGTCAAGGACAACCTGGGTCACACTCACCCCTGCAGAGTACTTTTGGATTGTGGTTCACAGTCGAACTTCATCACGGAGTCACTTGCTCAGCGGTTAAAACTGAGACGTCAGTGCTACCTATTGCCAATGACAGGAATCAATGACATTGCGTTTACAGCCTCACAGAACGTAAACGTACAATTAATGTCAAAGTTTTCAGAGTACTCGGCTAATGTAACATTCTATATACTTCCTAATATTACAGGTGTTATGACAGTTACACGTCTAGACATTGGTGAGTGGTGTATCCCCGACAACATTAAACTAGCAAATGATCAGTTTTACATCCCTGGTCATATAGATATGATTTTAGGCTCTGAACTGTTTCTGCACCTACTAAAGGGTGGGCGGTGGACACGTGTTCAAAGTCATCCTGTACTACAGGAGACAGAATTGGGTTGAATTATTTCTGGAAGGAGTACTGGAAGCAAGCAACCGAGATCTTACACATCATTCTTCTTGAGAAATGAACCTAACCTAAGCGAGCAGGTGCAATGGTTCTGGGAACAAGAATAGTTTGTATCTTTTCCATGCACTGACGAGGAAAGTTATTGTGAACAGCACATTATTGAAAATACATCAAGGGATGAAACAGGACGTTTCGTCATGCGTTTGCCTCAAAGGACAGACCACGCCTTATTGGGTGATCCATCATCGGTGCCAAGAACAGATTCCAATATCTAGAAAGAAAAATATTCAAGGACTAGGCTTTTCGAGACAATTATGTAAGGTTTATGGAGGAGTACCAGGGCTTAGGCCACATGAAGCTGTTGCCTGTACCTCATTCCAACCCAAGGTCAGTGTGCAATGCTACTATGGAACCAGCGTTCTATTTGCCTCATCATCATGGCTGCGTACCACTCTTTCATCGAGAAGTAAGATAGTGAAGATAAATTACACAGGATAATTCGCAATCTTCATCATTTCCATATTCTACGAGTGGGAGGTCGATTGCAGCATACTGAGGTTGAGTACTGCCAGAAACACCCTATCATCTTGACAGCAAGCTCCAACCTCACAAGATTAATCATACAAAATGAGCATCTAAGACTACTTCATGCTGGACACCAGTTGTTACTTGCAGCTCTCAGACAACGATATTGGATAGTGAATGGCAAGAGTTTTGTATGCCAAATAGTCCACAAGTGTATGAAATGCTTCAGGCTTAAGGCAAGGGCAGCTTAACAACTAATGGAACAGTTACCAGAATCTCGTGTACGTTCAGCAAGGTCATTTCTAAACTGTGGTGTGGATTATGCTGGTTCATTCTTAATTCGTCAAGATGGGTGGCGTAGCAAGCTCAAGGTAATATGTTACACAGTGATATTCATATGTTTTTCAACAATGACTAGCCATATTGAACTGGTAAGCGATCTGACAACAGAGACCTTCATAGCGGCACTTCTTATATTTTCTGCCAGATGCGGAAGAAGTAATATATATAGTGATAATGGTAATAATTTTGTAGGGGCAAATAATTCTCTTCGAGCGGTCTATAGGTTATTTCAAGATGATAAGTTTAAGAAACAAGTGGCTGGTTTTGCAAGTGTTGGGGGTATAAAATGGCATTTTATCCCGGCAGGATCACCACACTTTAGTGGCATTTGGGAATCGGGTGTCAATCCGATGAAATTCCACATGAATCTTATTTTAGGCAATACAAGTATAACCTTTGAAGAGTTGTGTACAGTCTTGGCACAAATTGAAGCTTGCCTCAATTCTTGTCCTCTTGTCAGTTATCAGCTGATCCCAGTGATCCTCATAGTCTGACCCCTCATCATTACTTGATAGGTTGGTCTATCACCACAATACCAGAGTCAAACTACACACGCATTCCCATGAACAGACTGTCTAGGTGGCAACTGGTTCATTAATGTATACAGCGGTTGTGGAAGTTGTGGTCATCCGACTACTTGAGCCAGCTCCAGCAGCATTTCAAGTGGACCACCGTATCCTCTGATCTTTGACCAGGGATGGTCGTGCTCCTGAAGGACGATGAAGTTCCCCCTCTACAGTGGAGATTGGCAGTAGTGGAAGAAATCCATCGTGGTCTTAACAATCGTGTTCGAGTAGCTACTGTCCGTACGTCATCCAGTGTTGTCAAACTGGTGATACAAAATCTGTGTCATCTACCAATTGACTCAATAGACTAATGTACTGTAGTGCCTACAGCGTTTATTATATTTTATATTGTTCTATTTAAGACCTTCTAATTTTGTTGTTAAAAGTATGTGTTATTTTTGGTGGGTGGTATGTTGGGTATTGTGTGTCTTTGTATTTGCTATGCGCATTTTGTTTTACCGTTGTCACTTTCTGTTGCCATGGGTTTGTAGTCTTTTGTTTATCTAAAATAAAGCGACCGAACTGGGTCCTCTTTTGTTGCGCGTGATAGAATAAAATAGTTTATTAAGTCTGAGTTGTTTAATTCAGTGGTCCTCCCGGTTGTTATAAATAGGTATTCCTCAGCCCTAAAACCCGAATATGCGGTTTTGATTATTTAAAGAAAAAAGGAATGTATTTTTGAATTAACCCATTTTGGTGAAAAATCCTTAAAATAATCTTATTTTAATTAATAGAGAAGGATGGGGAAGGGGCTCAGAGTCAGATTGCGCTTGTAGTTCTCAAACGGTTTATTCCACCACCTGTTGCTAAAAATAAAAGTTTTCTCTAAAAAGTTTCGATGCGCCATTGCCTTTAAACTTTGTTCATTTGCGATATATGTGTCAAAAATAACACTTATTACAGAATGTCTAATTCCTTTAGTGATATTATGATTGATAACATTTTCCTTGTTAAATATGCTTGGATTTACTCTTTAGGCCCAATCTTATAACGTCACGTTATTCTATTCATTAGGGCTTAGCATAAGGTTAAATGATAACAACCACTCTGTAGTGGGGTTTATAATCATGCATAACGCATTGCTAACAGAAAATAATGTATTTTACATGTAATAATGAATTTGCTCTTAAATAAGGTTCCACCCTTATTGCGTCATATTATAAACATTTATCTAGTGTTTTTCTTGTTTGATATTAAAGATATCATTCATTCTAATTCATTTTAATAAACGACATAAAAATCTCTAACTAAATATCTATCTATATTTAAATGAGTTGCAAGATCCATTTTTATATATCGTATTAAGTAAGAATTTGTTAGGTTACCTAGGAGCAAATCCAATAAAATTTCCCTCTATCAATTTCAAGTTTTCAATGTCATATGATCCTCTGTCTAATAGTTGTCAAACATTCATCAACAGTTGACTTCAGACATTGTTTAGTAATTATGACAGATTTATTTTTTATTTATTATGCACAAATTTTATATCTGAAAGTATCATTTGATCATTCACACTTCAAATAATTTAAGTAATTGTGCCATAAAAATGTTAAAAAAACAACAAAACTGTTAAATGTTTAGGAGATTATAATTGTTATGTAACTATAATTATTAGGACTATTATTTGTTTCTTTCTAAAATGTGTGCAGATATTTTACAAAAATGGAGATTATGGATTCGTCCAGTGGTATTGGTTGTTTATGGATTAATTATACTAGTGCTTATACCCATTATTGTGGTAAATACATTAAGAAATGGTTTCAAGAAGGAAGATCAAGGAGCTTTAATTGGTGGAATATTTGTTATGATGGCCCTCCCAATATCGTTTTGGGGAATTACTCAACACATGGTACACTACACAAAACCCTCACTGCAAAAACATATTATCAGGTAAGAAATTGTGATATACTCATATTTTTCCTTTTGACGTTTAGCATTATAGGCCTACATTTTTATTTGGGTAGGGTACGATCATCCAGCCCATTTTCGGCTTTTTTCAAAATTTACAATATTATGTTTGCCACAGATCTTTGCAAACATTAAAACATAGTAAGTCGAATAAAACAAAACCTTTACAATTAATAAAGAAAAAATTTGTAGATGTACACTTTTAAATGACTTTTCGGCTATATTTCTTAACCGGGTCAATTTGAAAGATTGAACTTGAGATTTATTGCATAGTAATAATAACAATATATGCTTGACCTAGCTCTACATGTACTTTCTAAAAAAAAAAATCCTTTCATTAATTTTTCCTAAAACACATTGACCATTTTAAGTTAAAACCCAAAGTAATTAAATTTATTGTCTTAACAAATTTGCATTTAAATCATCTCTACTACCGGTTGCACATTTCAACTAGATTAAAAGGACCCATCCAATTTTTAATTAACTATTAATGCATGGACATAATAAGCCAATAATCTATGGTATTTAGAAGAGGTAGTGGCAGCTAGCAGATGGTTATTTATTTTAACAAAGTCTGACTGAACGTAGCTAATGTCCACCTATTTAGAAATAATATTTATTTGTCTTGTAATACTTATTATCAATAAAAAGTGTAAGCAAATAATTGTAATAATACTTCTCTAAGAATTACGGCCTACTGTCTAATTGGCATATTCCTAACTCATTGAAAGAATAAAATATACCAATATTTAACTATTATTTTTTTGTTTTGCGGTTGTGGCAACAATATATATTATAGTACATTACCCGCCTCGGTGGCGTAGTTAGCTAACCTGCTGGTACAATGCTGCGCTAGACTACCGAGGACAGGGAGATCGAGGTTCGAGTCTCACTTGGTTGAACTAGGGGTGGTTTTCTAAGTGCCTTTCCACTATTCCTCCACACAAATGTGCATCCACTCTCTCTATATTGAACCATCCAAATTCCTAACCCATTATCATAATTAGTACTTAAGTGTATAGCCCGAATGGGTAGTAAGACGTGGTGCTAAATATTAAATATTATAGTACGCTACATAGTATGAAAAATTATAAAAAATATTATATTTACACTTGTATCGTGTTATAACTAGCTGGCCATAAAAATAAATACATATTTTTATGACTTAGATAAAGGTCCATTCAAAATATTTGTTTCAAAATTAAATGTGTTTATTTTGCAAACAACATATAAACACGACCGAAGATGGTTTATATGATGTCATTAACCACCCCTATTTGGGCTGGTTTGCCATTTTATTTTGTGACGTAACACAGCATTTTTAGAAATTCTCGTTTGAAAATAATATTTAAGTGAACCATGGACACTGCTTCTATAAAAAAGAAACATCCAAATGGCTATTTTCACAAGTTCTTGTTTCATTAATGTAAAAATGGTCAAAAGAAAAGAAATAATAAAAAATGCAATTGCTTATTGTGAAAGTTTTGACTGCAAATATTAACAACTCATCATAATATGATCTTGCAAATCATATTTTATATTGAATAGACACATGGTAACTTTTCCCAGCTCTCACCATCTTTCCTTCTGTAGATAGTGTATAGTCAATAGGCTATACCTATTGATTATGATAGTATTCTAACCTACATTATGATAATTTCCTAAACTTCCTTAACCTAACCTTCCTTATATGTATTTACAAATGAAATTTAAATCACTTCTATATAACTTAGTAAATTATAAACTATCAGTAGGCCTAATAGATTTTTTTTAAATAATCAATCTTGAATGGTACACATCATCCAATTATGTCATAGCTCCATTTTAGCGTGCAGGATTGCAGGAAAGCTACACGTCATCATAATTTACATTACAAAAGTGATTTGGGCGATTTGTTGTCTAGTTTTGTTTGGATGAAATATTTATGCCAAGGGACCGTAACAAAAGTTTTCAAAATTTATTAAGCTTGTTATCATTCAATTATTTGTAGCTTGGCTTATTTGTGTGTGTGTGTGTGTGTGTGTGTGTGTGTGTGTGTGTGCGCACATAATAAATTGAATTAAATATCAAAATATTGTTTCATAAAAAAGAAAAAGCCTAAAATGGAACGCGTAGGATACATCATCAAATTATATTTTTGTCAGAAGATACCATAAAATATTAGATCATTCTAGATGTATTTCCTTTTTTTATGGTAATAAGACTCTTAAACTTATTATTAAAATCATATTTTATTGGTTACTTAACACGCGAATAACTTGATCTCGAAATAGTGGTGAATGAAGGTGAACACCATCATCATAGGGAATTTTAAGAGTGGTCAGAGAAGGATACAGGCAGAAGATCAAAGGCCCATATGGACTGGGAAAGAGAAACAACAAATTTCAGATATTCATCAAATTTTGCCAGCGGAATGGCCTGGTGGTGACAAACGCATGGTTCAAGAAGCGGAAGACCAAACTTTACACATGGGAGAGCCCAGGACACAGCAGCAGGAACCAACTAGACTACAGCCTTATCAAACAGTGATTCAGGAATGGAGTGAAGGATGTGAAAACATTGCCAGGAGCCGACAATATTTATACCTCCGCCAGTAAAATCTTTTGAACTTGAGGCTACTTTTTTGTAGTTTGCTAGTTGTATATCTTTTTGTACATCTTTGTGGCTATTTAAGGCTTTGAGTGTTTGACTTGATGCTTTACTCTACAATACCTCATTTAACTCCAACAATATGTTTTAAATGGTGCTTTAAGGCATATCAACATAATTATATTACATGGAGTATTAACTAAATTATTGTATATTAACTTTACATTGCAAATAGTTGCGGAGAAATGAAAACTGAAAAATTTCCAATTTCCAATTTACAATGATACATTATTTTGTATCGCAAATAGTTGCGGGGAAATGAAAACAGAAAAATGTCCTCTATGTCAAAGTCATTTTGCTGAGAAAATGAGAATTTCCATCATGTTAATAATGAGAAACAGTGTTTAAACATAACATGTAATCAAAATGGTTAGAGTGAATTTCAAGAAAATCAATTTCTTCTCTTTTTGACCCTCAGTAAAATACCCTTAAATTTAGGGTTAGATATCTAATTCCAAAATCCTCTCAGTGGGCCTTTATGAAAATCTCAGATAACAAGTTTTAGCCCAACCAGTACCTAACATAATTTCAGCTCTAGCCCTATACACAGACAAACAGCATTGGAAAACAACTTTTTTGGTTTTGGGGTTCATGAAACGTTGACCTTTATCAAAATCTCGAGTTTGATTTTTTTTATCACAATACTTTCTTTCTGGTGTGTTGAGATAAAGTAAAAAAGATTAACACTAATTAGACTTTTGTGTAAGCTCAACTAATGGCTCAAACATTTTTGTATAGCTAGGCCTACTGTACTAGGCAAATATATTTTATTTGGTTCATTCATTTGCGAGTTTACATATTTTTAGGTCAACACGCATTGTTTTGCAGAAATCTACCCAAAAAAAAGTCATAATTAAAAATGGTCTTCTGGAAAACAGGGACCCCATTTTTGTCATTTGATGTTTAAATACTCCCTCACAAGCAGCCCTAGACTAGGTCGATTTTATTATTCTGCTATTTATTTAGCAGCTCTCTTGCTTTAATGCCTCATTCAATGAACACCTGTTTACTTTTCTATTGAGCATATTATTAGGTGACTAAACATCACAATTAATGTAGGCCTAAAGTTACCAGTTTTTTGTTTGTTTGTAAATTAATATGTGCTTATATTTTCCCCAGGATATTATGGATGGTGCCTATTTACGCACTGAATGCTGTAAGTAAACAGTAAAATTATATTATATAAAATATATATAGAAGCATATGTGCTGTATTCATGTCTAGCCTACCAATACTTCAATTGTATAATTTTAAAGTTAGTAAAAGTTAGTGGATCTACTTTAACCTTTGCACATGTTGAGTCAGGTGATTTGCAACTCTAACTTTTAATAAAATTTCATATAATCTCAAATAACTCTGATAATTCAGTAAACTGTTATCAATGTAAACCACAAAGTATATGTTTGTGTTTTCTAAAAGGTGCTTTTAATGTTCATTCTTAAGAAAATCAAGGTATGCATGACTACATTCTCACGCGTAGAACAATCGAGGGTAATTTTTGCATGTCCCAAACAAGTAGTAAGACATGGTGCTAAAAAATTATTTATTGAGTGAATGTATGTGCATTAGCTTTAAAGTCTAAATTTGATACTAAATGGGGAGGGAACAAATTGTAGTAAAGTCTTGTCAAGTATAGAAAACCACATAAGCTATAGTAGAATTTTTGTAAGAAGAAACTTAAGAAAATGCTTACTTTTTTTGCGATCAACATTGATATTATCTTACTCTATTATAAGTGTTATTATATAGGTACCGCTATTGATGATATCTAACAAAAGTGACAGCTGCAGACCATCTAACTTGACAAATTAATTCTTGAAAGTAGATCTAATAACTTTTCTAGAAATCAGCTAAGCCGCTTCCTATGAAAATGTTATTATATTTGTTTTACTGAAGTCCTATATATGATATAATATATTCTTATCTATAGAGTTGGTCCCATATATGCTCTTTTCATCACAAACTGACTCAAGAAACAAAAACATAGCCAACTAGTTCTGTAATTTTATCTTTAAATATAGGCTTTGATAAATAGACAGGTTAAACTCAGAAAGTTCTACCTAAATTTAATATATGATTGGCAGAGTTTTCTCAATGCCAGCACACTTCACTCTGACTTAAGAGATTGGGATTTCAACTCTAGCTGAGTGTATTGAGTAATTTTTCACCCACTAATGGTTTTACATCCCTTTAAAACCACTTATTATTACTATCCCACCTGGGGTTTTAACCCCTACCTCCCCATCGCTGGCAAACTGTACTAGACAAGAGCGTATAACCCGAACGGGTAGTAAGACGCAGTGCTAAATAATAATAATAATGTACTAGACAAGCTTGATGTTTAGTCTATGTGCCCATCACTGCAGGCTATTTTCCTAAGTGTTGTGCATTTTTAAACTCACCTCATTTGTGTTCTTGGATTAGTGTAAGCCTGACGCACCCCTTAACCCCTGCTTACTCTTCAAATTTGTATGTATGTGTGATCAACCTCGATGGCTTTGGGATAAAGTGTTCGCCTTAGGACCCGGTGTTCGTGGTTTCAAACCCAGCTAGGCTTGATGAATTTTTCTTGAGCAATAAAAAATTGTAGCGTAGCTTTCTTCGGAGAGAAAATAAAGGTCTCAGTCCCATGTTGATTGTGGCATGTAAAATAACCTTGGAAGGTATGGGAAAAATACCTTTCTTGGCAAAATTGTTAGGCCCTTTTGCTCTCGCTCATCAATATGTTATAACGGCTTAATGCTATAACTGAAAAACTGCCGTACATAGGGAGGGGGGTCTAAGATTCTTTATGCCCCGGGCCTCACATTTTTTTAAAACAGCCCTATATACATTAATGCACAGTAATTAATTTCACTTTTCTAAACATTTTGGTATTACATATTAGTTGAACCTAAAAACATGATTTTCTATCTCAAAAATAAAAAAACTTAAACGAAGTTTAACCCAACCTTGTAGATATATAATACTAGTGGATCAATATAAAAAAATATAAATACTTTTTGTTATCTTTGATATGAAATATTTGATGAATTTTGAAATTGAAAGAGTGTGTCTTCCCTTAAAATGTGAATTATTTTTGAACTTATATTCAAAATATTTGCCATTATGGCTGTGTGTTACTAACATCTTTTAGAAAAGAGCCTATTAAAACATGTTGGAATGTGATGCAGTGGTTGGGCCTAGTGTTCCCCGAGCAGTCTATCTATGTAGACTCTCTGCGAGAGTGTTATGAGGCCTACGTTATATACAACTTCATGGTCTACCTCCTCAACTACCTCAACTCGGAGATGGATTTGGAAGCTAACCTGGAGCTCAAACCTCAAGTGAAACACATATTCCCCTTCTGCTGCTTGGCCAACTGGGAGATGGGAAGGTGAGGAACTGATACTGACTTTAAGTAAATGCACTCACATTAATGTGAAAAGGGAAGGAGAAAACTCATAGCCAAAACTCACAAGCAGAAAACCATTCTCTAATTTTCATAGGAAGCCCATTATTTAAAAACTATAAACTCATGTTGCTACAGTTGGGTAAGTAAAAATATTACAATTATATTTATATTCTTAGTTTAATTAATGATGTAAAGAGAGATTATTCAGTAATCCATAAGGAAGTATTATTGGAAGGTTTTTATAACTTTTTGATTGATAAATACCCGTTTAAATGGCCGCATGGTCTAAGGAGCTACTCTCACAGTAGACTAAACTGCTGACAATGGGTAGATCAAGGTTATAATCTCGGTCGAGTATTCTGAAAGAGTTTTTTCCAAAATGGTTCTCCACTCTCCCTCCACACAAATGTGGTTACACTTCCTTTAAATATAACCTTCATATTCCCTAAAACTATTAGCGTAACAAGTACATAAGGATATAACCCGAACGAGTAGTATGATGTGATGTTAAAAAAAATTGTAAATCAAATAGAACATTTTTATACAATGGCAAATTTGAGTAACTTTCAATCACTGTGGTTTGTCGAAAGCGGCCCCCATAAAACAATCAGGGCTTTTATAAAATGCTAACTTTGACCTAGCTGTTGTTGGTCTTTTGTGAGCTTGACACCTTAGACTGTGTGACCACTTCACATAATTAACACTCCCACTTACTGAAGTAAGGATACATACAAATTTAGATCATGTAGGTTGTCTGAACAAACTTTTTAATTGTTTTATTCACACATCTTCACAGCATTAATTTTTGATAGTAAACTGTTGGGATATACTCTTGCTATCCTTTAATTAGACATGTGTTCTTATATTGAAGATTGCCGTTGTTCAAATACTCTTGAGATCACCTCACCATACCGTATCTCCTTAATAGCTGCATCACAAAGAATGAGAGACAGGTCACACACTACCTTCGAATTTTCATTACTGTCACTTGTGCACTCCTTTTTATGTGCTTGCAATCAAGGACGGCAACAATGTCTCCTTACACGTCTGTGAGACACTATTTCCCAGTCAACCATTGATATCACTTGCTGTCTCTTCATTGAAGTGTAAGCTACAATTTTGTCATTGTATGTATTATAACAGATGTGACTTTGGACAACAAAATATTAGGTATAGTTATAAAACTTTAAAATAGCAAACTATGCATGTGTTGTCTGCAAATAAATTGAGCTAAACAAAACATACTATTGGTCAAATTGTTGATAAATTGTAGCACTCCATCTAGTAACTATTACCATCCAAATAATCTAATTGAGTACCTATTAAAAAAAGTGTCAGACAAGTGTGTCCTTGGTAAAGAGGTGACAAGAGGATCCTCAAGTGTTCTTGAGACTTTTCGAACATAGCTGTTATCATGATTATTTTATTTTTATTTTGATGTTTATTGGATATTTTATAAATGTAGATTATTTTCATTTATTATTTTATAATTTATAACTAACAATTTCAAATTCTTTCTTTTATAAAAAATATTGTTTGCTTTTGATATTCTTTATTATAAATCATATATAGTAATAATACACATCATGAGAAAACCGCTTCCTCTTAGGGGCAAGCCTTAAATTACATAAGGGATTTTGGAGGAAAGGAGCAGGGGGGTGGAAAGAATCCATCTTACATAAGGTTTCTTTTATCAATGTGTAACACCGCCCTTATTCCCCAACGAATAAAGGATGATGCACAACAATTAACTATGAATAAAAAAAAAGGAAATAATAATTGCAGAGGAGCTGATAGGACAATCACAAAAGTAAATAAACCATGGTCAGGTCTATTTATTTTCCGCTTCCCCGAAACCACTCTCCAACTATTTAGTAATGTGAATATTTATATATCCTACGGCAACCAGTGAAGGCTATAACATATGAATATGTAATGCAAAGAAATATCTTTGTAAATAACATTTTATTTATTGATATAAAATAAAGAGAAGTTAAATATTGAACAATATTAAATATATATATATATATATATATATATATATATATGAATATTATAACAAAAGCAATAGTTACAGGCAATATCAATTACCCTGGATTTAGTTAACAATCTATTACTCGAGTCTTCAATTACTTCTATCTGATTATAGGATTATATAATAGGATATTATAAAAGATTACCCATAACAAATGGTAAAGGATATTACAAAAATCAGTTTCATGCCGAATGGGCTATTCTCATTACAATATAAGACTTTCATGCCAGACAGGCTATAAGTTACTAACATGACAATATACGACTTTCATGCCGGATGGGCTATAAGTTACTACCATAACAGTATAAGACTTTCATGCCGCACAGGCTATTAAGTTACTACCATAACAATATAAGACTTTCATGCCGCACAGGCTATAAGTTACTACCATAACAATATAAGTCTTTCATGCCGAACAGGCTATAAGTTACTACCATAACACTAAGACTTTCATGCTGCACAGGCTATAAGTTACTACCATAACACTAAGACTTTCATGCCGCACAGGCTATAAGTTACTATCATAACACTATAAGACTTTCATGGCGGAAGGCTATAAGTTACTACCATAACAATATAAGACTTTCATGCCACACAGGCTATAAGTTACTAACATTTCTTTCATGGCACATGGCAATGCGAAACTTTTATGCCGGATGGGCTATAGGTTACTACCATAACAATATAAGACTTTCATGCCGGACAGGCTATAAATTACCACAAGACTTTCATGCCGGACGGGCTATAAGTTACTTATATATCTTTCTCATAACAATATAAGACTTTCATGCCGGACAGGCTATAAGTTACTAATATCGCATAACTACGGCGTCTTGTTTATATGACAAATTTAGTGTCACGCGAACCCAAAAAAGGGGCTTCGCGTCAAGAAAAACTAATATGAAGATAAACATTCTTGACCATAACGTACCAAAAAAGATTAATGTATTATGTGATATCCCTACATAATTAACTAGAAATTTGTAAAGGTCTAAATTTAAACATTACTTTGCCAAAAAGGAATTTATAAATACAACAGCCGAAAAATAATTTTGTACCTTTAAAAACATCCCTGACACCTATGTGCGTCCAAAGACAAGATCCTGACAAGAGTAGCTCGTCCATCTGGACTACACCATTATATACACAAATATTCATGCTCAGAGAGGGGGAAGAGGGGTAACCAAAACAAAGGTAAACACAAAAACAATGAAGAGAGGGAGGGGATAATCAGACGATGGTAGAACAATTGAGTAGCCTGTAGATAGTTTCAGATCAAATGTTTAACACATCACCACCTTCTTGCGCATGTTCGACACACATTTACCAGCATGCCCCGCGATGAAACAGAGTTCAATCCTACATGATTTTCACTCGCTTAGTCGGTCTTTTAATTTTGTTGTGGCATGTTATGTTTGTGCGGGGAGTACACTAGAGAGGCGAAACTGCTGAGTGAGGAAATGGTGAGTTTACTCATTTTAATTCCAATAGTGTCCAGTCTTGCTTTTATTCATTATCTGTTGTAGCTTTATGGTAAATAAACGCTACAAATGCTTATGGTGAGAAAAAATTTAAAAATAATGTGTTTTTTTGGTCATAAAATAAATATATTAATTATAAAATTTCACTTATATTTAATTTAGGCTATTTAACACAACTAAACTAATCTAAAGTTTCATATCACCCAGTTTATTACCAATCTTTATGTCTAAAGATAATTAAATTATTACAATAAACTAATTTACTAATGACTGATATTATGACCATCTGATAAATATTGCTATTGGGAGGTTAAAGTTAGTGACCAGATAAAGGTTATCAACCACTTTAATATCGTAGACGTCTTATGAACTGAATTTATCTACCAGATATGTAGGATAAATATATTTTCATGCAGAACATGCAAGGTTGGTACTGTATTTACTGGTGCACACATGCATATGACCTGGCTAGTGGCTACAATGCTCAACATTTGTTAAATAATGGCTGTTAAATGAGTGCGAGGAAACAGTTGGCGTCATGTGGGCGCAGAAGCTAGGTTGTCTTGCAACTTCTAATTTTGGTGTTTACCAAAATGGTATCAATAGTTTGGTACAATGTTTACAAAATTTTATTTATTTTACCCATATTAAATAATTTGTTCTTATATAACTATAACTCTACAAATAGCTTGTTAGTTTTTACAGAACTGTGAATTAAATGTTCTAACTTTATATGTAGCTAGAGCCTGGGCATGTACCTGCTAAACACGTGAACCAAGATTTTAACATAAGGTATAACCTCGGGAAAAACAACGCATCACTATGGCAATGTCAGTTTTAACTTTCAGATAAAAGTTATTAGGTACTTAAACCCCCCAATAAAAAATGTGATGGATAAATACATTTGGTCTAACAGATAAATGCTATCAAGCAGTCATAAGACACATTTTTAACTTATCGTCCAGATAGAAATATTTATCTTCCAGTAATATTTCGGTCTAGGGGTAAGGTGTCAGACTTCTATGCTGGCGGCCGGGGTTCAATCCTCGGTCCCGGCACAGATTTATCTGATTACCAAACCCTTCCTTCACCACTGACAAGACATCTTGTGAATGTGAGTAATGCCAGGTCTCCACCGTGGTTCGGATTCCACGTTAAACTGTAGGTCCTTCATTTCATGTCACAATCACCCTACCATTACACATTAGCGTAAGTGCGTATAACCCGAACGGGTAGTAAGATGTGGTGCTAATAATAATAACAGTAATATTTATCCAGGCTGGCCCTAAATCATCAATTATTATTATTAGTACCGCATCTTACTACTCTTTCGGTTTATACACACTTAAGCTAATGTATAATGGTAAGGTGATTGTGAGATGAAATGGAGGACCTACAACTTAACGTGGGATCCGAACCACGGTGGAGGCCTGGCATTCCACACATTCACAAGTTGTGATTAATATACTTCTTGTCAGAGATGAAGGAAGGGTTTGGCAATCATGATAAATCTGTGCCGGGACCGAGGATTGAGCCCCGGACCCTCAGCACAGAAGTCTGACACCTTACCCCTAGACCACCAGGTCGCCGACCTAAATCATAAAAACATGCTTTGGGGTGGGGGGGAATATTACCATTCCTTACGTGGGGGGAGGTAACCGTCGAAAATCATGGAAAAAAACCATAAGTAATTTAAGGAAAGCCCCTAATTCTAATAGGATCTACAAAATTAACTGTGTTTTACTTTTAAAATATTTAAGATACTATAATTTATGAGTCCTACAGAAACCAACCAATTTTCAAAATGAAGACTGGCTTATTTACATTTAAAATAAATAAAAATAAAAGACTTTTTAAAATATTAGTCACCATTTTCAATGTCAGCAAACAATACATTAGTGTTTTAAGGTTCACTTGGGATTTTTAACACCTTGTATATAAAAGTTATAGAGAATTCATAATCCCTTGTACTGACTTGATCTCTCACCAGGCTAGGAAGAAATAAAAATCAAATAGCCAAAGCTCCTTTTTTTTGGTGAGGATTTACTCGAGTCTAGATATCATATTCTGAAAAGTGAAAAATGACACCTGTACACGGGAATCGAACCCAGGACCTTTGGCTTAGTACGCCAATACTCTAACCATTGAGCTATCCAGGAATCGTCCTGTTTACAGGGTCATTCTTCACTCATATAGAGTCTATGATGGACGTGCAGATATCGTCAGCTACAAATGTATTATTTATTAAGATCATGAGCTATTAGATAACACAGCCACCTTCCACATGGTAGTTAGCTTATTACTGCCACTCAAACAATTATTATAATTTTAAGGGATCACATATTTAAGAATCAAATAGCCAGAGCTTTTATATTTGTTTTTTTAGTGAGGAGTATTAAGCCAAAGGTCCCGGGCTCGATTCTCGTGTCCAGGTGTCATTTTTCAATTTTCAGAATATGGTTTCTAGATGCGAGTAAATCCTCACTAAAAAACCCAAATATAATAGCTTTGGCTATTTGATTCTTAATAAATCACATATTTTTAGCCAACAATTTCCGCACGTCCATCATAGACTCTGCCTTAAAATATGAACGAAGAATGACCTTGGGCACGGGACGATTCCTGGATAGCTAAGTGGTTAGAGCATTGGCATACTAAGCCAAAGGTCCCAAGTTTGATTCCTGTGTCCAAGTGACATTTTTCAATTTTCAGAATAGGAATAAGTAGCTTAGAAATGACCAGGATTCTTGGTGGGTTCTGTTAACAGTCTGGATGTGATATATTTTTTTACTATAAATACATTCAATTTTTTGATCTTGTTTACTTGTTTTAATTTTTATTTGGCCCCTAACATAAGATGTGTTATTGTGCTCATATAGTGAGTACGAAAAATTCATAAATACCAAAATATGAATTGTACTGTACTCAAATTCCGATACTTTGGAAGATTTACTAATTTTTTCAAATGGTCTCAAATATTTATATTCATTTCACTTTTCAAGGCTGGCGGCTATTATGAAATCTTAGTAGTCTTGATAACGGCATGGAGCTGAATGATCAAATAAAATATCTTTCAAACAATTATATTTAGTATTATATTCAAATAGAATATAAATTCCCTAAAACTTTAATTTTTGTGAGATTTAGTATAACCAAGAGACATTTGAAAACTATAATCAGGTCATTTATAAGTATCAAATGTTGTCAAAACTGTTTTAGTTTTACTATTCAAAATTAAATTGCATTTTGAACTTTTTAATATATTTTCTATAACCTTTATCAATAAACCTAAGTAGTGTATAGATTTAGCTTATTTTAGTGATTCTTTTATATCTACTACTTTGTCAGACATGCCAAAACAGTTATTTCTAGCACTTACACCATTTAAATCCTTGCATTTAGTTAGATATCATATACAAAAACTTTTAAAAATATCCCATAGGCATTTAATGTTCATTAACTTTTTTCCTCCTTTGGCATCTGTGAGAACACAACTTTATTTTAGCCCCTTGAAATAAGTTTACTAATTTTAGTTTTACTTTAATAAAATAATAGGCTGTTGCAATTGCCATAAATAAAGTAGAACTCCTATCATGTTAATTTGAAGAATAAATGTTTGTTTACTGTATATTTGTAAATAAATATATGAACAGGGACCTGAACCCTGCATCTTTGTTTTAACTTGGGTGGCCTGCTGATAAAAGATCTTGCATATTTGATTACTGTCTGTTGGTAATGGTCTAAGGGTCATGTGTTCAGATATGAGAACCAAAGAGCTGTGTAATTGGGTTAGCTCCCAACCACATTGATAAGTAATGAGTCTTGCTGTAGTTACTGTTGTAAGCTAAAGCTGGCTCTGGACTAGAACAGAACATTGAAACTAACACTGTTTACATACATGTTCATTGTGGGCAGTTTTCAGAAAATTTTCTTTATCAAAATGGTTTCCTTGTTTTGTTCGTCCCCAATCCACCATTTGTCTGTGTATGCTCGTTACATCAAACATAAAGATGTTTGTGTTTGGGCCAGGAGTAGTTTGGATGTCTCGGTGAACTTTTCCCCGAACACCAGGTCATTGGTGAAACAGCATCCGAGTCACACCTGCATTTTGTGTTTTAACTGAAATTGATTATTTAGATGTTATGTCTTGTCTCAAAATTTTCTTTCCAATTAGATTTATTATCATTTCAAAATCCTAGGAGTGCATTAGTGTACACTTTTTATACACATCCGACTGATTGACTGGCATTGCAAATCTGTCAATAAGCTTGACCAACTGTACACTTTCATACTTTGGTATAATCTTGTCCTCCACCATCAGTGGAGTTTTTTCCTTTTTATAGGTGACCTGATGGTCTAGGGGTAAGGTGTCAGACTTCTGAGCTGGGGTCCGGGGTTCAATTCTCGGTCCCCGCACAGATTTATCTGATTACCAAACCCTTCTTTTGCCTCCGACGAGGCGTGTATTAATCACAACTTGTGAATGTGGGGAATGCCAGGCCTCCACCATGATTCGGATCCCACGTTAAAATCTGTAGGTCCTCCATTTCATCTCACAATCACCCTACCATTACACATTAGTGTAAGTGTGTATAATCCGAACGGGTAGTAAGATGCAATGCTAATAATAATAACTTTCCTTTTTCTGCTTTGGTAGTAGCAAATAAATATATTCCTCCGCTGATACTTGCACATGCATACTTGTTGTACCACCGATCTTGAAGCACAACTGAGCTAGATAAAAAAATAAAAATAAGGCTACTTACCAATTATAGGAATATGTTTTGAACTTGTTCTTTTAAAATTTGGATATTCCAACCTGATCAACAAAACAACAAACATGTTCATGGGAAACATTTGTGAATATGATCGTTTTTGTGTTCTGTTCTGGACTATGCATAAAGTGTCAGGCAGATTAGAAAGAGGGATTGTCATTATAAAAATCAAAGTATTTAAATAACATTCTAGTTTTTGCAAAATGAAACAAACACTCAAGTCAAGTATAAATTTGACAATACTACTATAAACATTTCAAAAACCTGCCTCGGTTGTATAATGGTCTAAGATGTCACTCTTGCATTAGACCTAACTGCCAGTGGTTGGGGTTCAAATCTCCTTCGGGTGCGCAGAGGGTGGTTGTTCCTAAATAGTTTTCCACTGTCCCTCTCTGACATATATATCCAACCGTTCCCTGGATGGGGGCGCATAAGTTCTTGGGGAATTGGCCGGGGACCATACATACATTTTATAGGACTAAGTTACTTGATATAATAAAAACAAGATCCTAATTGGTTGTTTGTTTCTGCAATTCGAAGTATTTCAATTTGATATGGCGGGTTGCACAGAACGAAATTGAGGGCTGATAGCGGGCCACAGGCTAGACATACCGGCTCTTTGCACATGTAGGTACACACTTCCTATAAATTCAACCTCTCTCATCCCTAACCTATTGACATTATTAGTACATATGCATATAACCTGAACGAGTATTAAAAATGATATCAGTTAATTAATCCAAAATCATAATGGGGGTTTCAATATATTTTAATTATCACACATGTATAATAAACCAGGGAAAGTAGCTTTATTAAATTGATTTGTAGAAGTATAAAAAAAAAAAGCCACAAAGAAACATACTCTTTTCAAACAAACGAGAAACCTGTGTCTCACTAAATGGATATCACCCCGGAAAGTGGAAAGCCTACTATTTAATCTGAAAGACTCGGTGAAAAAATAGGTCCTACTTTGAATGGGCACCATATTGACTATAAAGGTGTTACATGTTTGAAACAATAAACTTGCCCACAGAGGTAAGTGTCCAGTGTTCAAGTCTGTGTCACTAAACAAACTAGATTGGTATCTCATTTTAGAAAACATTCTAAATTATAAATAAGTAAGGAGCAGTAATTATTATGGTTAGTATTACATCCTTTCACTTTTCTATTGCTAATCTTAAGTTTGTTTCTAAGTCTTAACCATAAACTAGATTCGACTAATGTTGGTTTTGTCTGCTCTGTTCCAGGGAGTTTGTTCACATGTGTAAACATGGTATTCTGCAGTATACTGTGGTGAGACCTGTCACCACATTTATCTCCTTGTAAGTTTGATAATGGTATCTCCTCTTTTAAATAGGAAGGGGCATCTTCCGCACTTTGTTCTAGTCCTGGTTACCAACATTGCTCTTAGTTGCAACTACAAGTTGATGTTAAGGAAACTATCTATGTTAAAACTCTTAAATCATCAGCCCATAACATAATAAAATACAGTATAATTTTCATTTTCATATAACAGCTAGAAAAGCTATTAGATCTCTCTTCTCTATTCATACATCCAGTCATGTGATCTCAAGCTAACACTTTTGATAGATATTTTCATTACTTATAAATTACTAGTAAAATGTTATCAATTTTGACTGCAACAAAATATGTTTGTATTTTCTAAAAATCCTATCCTATGAAAATTTGGCTATAGGTGGTTTGCAAGGGAGAAAGGTTTATTTGAAAACTTTCTAAAATTATACTTCACAATTTGAATAAAATCATTAAACCATACTTTTTTTTTTAGGGTTTAAACATCCAAGCCCTAGTTATTAGCCATTTTGAAAGATTTTACCAATACATTTATATTTGCTAAGATTTTTTAGAATAAATTATATTAGATTTAAGATTTAAAGGGCCTGACACCTTGGCTGAGCTGGTCACATGTCTGCCTGTTGAGATAAGGGTCCCGGGCTCAATTCCTGGCTTATCTGAAAAATTGATCATTGGTAAAATGTGGGTTTCCCTTTTTACATTGATGAATTAACATTATCACAACCATCACATTGTCTCCAACACCTCTTTTTCAATTATTTTAATGTCACTATTGTAATACTGCGGTTGCCACCCACTTGGAATACACAGGGGAATTTGAGGCTCTTAACTGCAAACTTTAAAAAGTTGAATCTTTACATGGAAGAAAAAGAAGTTAACACATCTTTTTCATCATTTCCCCTTTCCCCCAACATCTGAAATATTAGGTTCAGTAATGACTGCATATAATTCCCCAACATGGTCAAATCATCCTGTTCTAAACACTACACTAGTCAATTTTATTTAAATAAAATTAAATTCTCTCTAAATTCTTTGGAAAAATAAGGATTCAGGGAATTTTGTATGATGAAAATAGCTGTAATCCTAAATACATACGTTTGTAATACATGCAAGAGTTGTTATCATTCCAAATATGAATTTCACACCTCTCCTTCACTCTGATTTATTAAGACAGAAGGGAACTTTATTGACAGTTACTGTAAGAAAGTCACTTTAAATTAAACAATGTCTTATATATATATATATATATATATATATATATAAAAGTTGTCATCTAATCTGCAACCATCGCTTAATATCAATACCTATATAATAACACTTTAAAAAAAAGTACAATTTCCCAGCTGTCGACCACCTGGAAAACTCAAAGAAAGCAGATTTTTTTTTTGTGTCTGGAAAAAACACAGGAGAGTTGACAAAAACACTGACATATTTGTAAATTTGGGTCACTTTGAGAACAAACTTTAAATGGTAGAATAATAGACATTTTCATAAAAGAAAAATCTAAAGCACGCTGCTTCAAACATGATGCTATTCATTCCTACCCCACTTCGCCCCGAATCATTGGGTCTCAAAACAACTGCATAGACTTATACATCAAGCTCAAATTATCCTGTTTTAAACACCAATGGCACATCTTCTCACTAGCCAATTTAATTTTATGAAAAATTAAATTAAATTTATCTAATTTATCTCTAATAATCTCTAAAGTATCTAGGAAAATGAGAATTCCTTCTGCAAAACTTGTAAATCACTTGGAATTTTGTACTAAGAAAATAGTGATATTATCTATAGTATCAATATTGACTACAAAAAATAAGTTTGTATTTTCTAAAAGATTCCTTCCTTTCATAATCGTACTATAGCTAGACCATTTTGTGTGTGTGATGTTGGTAGTATTTGTGAGCTGAATGGCGTGTACAGCGAGGGGGAGTTCCGTGGCAATGTGGCGTTCCCATACATGATTGCCATCAACAACTTCTCTCAGTTCATCGCCATGTACTGCTTGGTGCTGTTCTACCGGGCCAACAAGGAAGAACTTCAACCCATGAGGCCACTCAGCAAGTTTCTTTGCATCAAAGCTGTCGTTTTCTTCTCCTTCTTGTAAGTGTTCACTCTCAATTATAACTAGGGGGCGGATTTATAGGCACTAAAAATTTAAAAAAGGCAGGCAAATAGGCACTAAAAATTTCAAAAATAGTTACATAAATAGACATTATAAACTAAAAAAGGCTGTGAATAGGCATTAAAAAGAAAAAAATAGGCACATAAATAGGCTTAGTACTGCAAAAAAAAGCACCAAAACACTCAAAATTTTTATTATTCATTCTTAAAATCCAGCATACACTTTCCATAAACACAAATTAACTACTATTAGAATTAATTACCAAATACTTCCCAAGATTTTCAGGTGTAAATTTGGTTCTGTTGTCTGACAAAATGTTTTTTACAATGTGAGAAACTACTCTCGACTTCACATTCAAGTCATCGGGCAAAACTTCAGACAAGCTATCTCAGTTGAGCTAAGCTTGACTTCTGGGAGTGATTTAGTTTGTTCATCCAAGATGTCCGCAATACTTGCCATCACTTTCCACCCAGGGTTTCGCTGCAATACTCTGCTAAATTGGTCGACGATGACCATGCCAACTGAGCCAGAAGCCTGATTCAGGTTTTCTTCTATTCCCCATATTATCTTCGCAGCTTTAATAAGAGGCAAGTCCCTCACCTCTAAAACTCTGATTGCTCCAAGAAGATTTCCAAAATTGCTTTTTACATATGCCAATGGTTTCATCAACAGTAGTCCAGAAGTATGATTCTCCAATATTTTCTCAACTGTCTTAAACGAAAATAAAAATAATGTTTATTGTAAATAGTGTAAATCAATACATTTCAGTTAATATTTTTAATATCAGAAAGAAAAACTGTTAGAAAGGCTATGAAGAATATCGTATACTTGAAAGTCCGAATGAACACGGTAACACTTAACTAAACAAGACTACATAAATATGTATAACACACGCTATTGCATGTTGTGATCTTCAAGGTAACGAACATCCAGCAAGACAAAAAGACACAGAATAGGTAGGAGGTTGTGTGCGCATTCAAACTGTCATGAATGTGGGTATGCGCATGCGCAGAAGAAGACACTAGTCGTGAGCCGAGACTTGTAAACTAAAGTTCTCATTGTAGATTGTGGTGTTGTCCTTGCTCACGCAAAGAACTCCTGACAAAACTGCTATTGTAAAAACTTACAGATAAATAAGTTGAATGCAAGTAGTGTTTCCTCATCTTGTGTTTGATTCATCTGATATCTTCATATTGGTGTAATTGTTGAGAAAAGCATTGAAATCTGGATTCTCCAGCTTCTTCCAAGGAATACTTGCAGCTACCAACGCATAGCATAAGTCAGCAGAAAATTGACCTTGGGTTTTATCTGCATCGTTAACTTTAAGAGAAAATGGTTTTGATCCTGTTTTCTTTCTTCAATTCTTCAGTTTGAATGATAGCAAATAATTGTGATTTACTTTTAAACTGTAGCTAAAATATTTAATAAAAACCTTGACTTTCAAAATTAATAATTTCATTTCCCCTTTTGAAAAGGAAACTTACCTCTTTGGAACATGCCTGACAAAAAATTATTTTGTCATCTGTTGTAAAATTCATATCACCATCAATCCACTGTTTGAATAATAAACTTTTACACGATTTCTCTTTAGGCATTTTCTACTAACTTAGTGCAATAATTTACACTGAGTCCAATACAAACAAATATTAATGAACAGATATGCACATCTAATAACAGTGTAATATACACAACCACTGAATGAACTGACACTGCTGTGCACTAGAAAAAAATTCTTTGTTCACAGTCTGACCAGTTAGAACCTATCAGACCGCTTGAATCATGGGTTTTTCCTACCTATTATGCGTATCCACCTGGAGTAACCTAAGGAGTGAAGATGGGTGTGGGGGGCAGGCAGGAAGTCGCAAGTATTTAGGAAGAAAAAAGAGGGTGTGAGGAAGAGAGAAATATAAAAAAGGCACTTTAAGGCTCCCATTTGTAAAAAAGGCACTAAACACCGAAATAGGCATTTATAGGCACTATAAAAGTTATCACACTATCTTTGCAATCATCAAAAATAAACTTATACCTCAAAAGCCTACTTTTAAAGCTTAGGAATAAAAAAGGCATTTTGATCAAAATCCGCCCCCTAATTATAACACACATGTCACTCTTGTATTATACTGTAAATTGAGGAGCATTTTTTCAAAACTCAACATCTACAAAAGTTAAAATTTTCAGCCGACAGTTTTTTTCATTTACTCAACATCAAGGATGGGTTTAAAAAAAAATAACAATCAATTTCAGTAATGACTAATAATAATAATAATAATAATAATAATAATCCATTATTTTTAAGGTAATGAACACTCACATATGGTAAAAAAATGGTTACCAAAGTTTTATTCAAAACTCAACATATACCATTAAATTAATATTGAGCACTTTAATGTACATAAAATAATAATTATTGATCATTAAATTAAAATTATGTACCTTAAGTTGTTTAATGTTTATTCATCTTCTCAATCACTTGATATTTAGAACTAAAATTTATAAAATAGGATTACAATAAAAAAATTTAAATCTATATTAGTGGCTACTATATTAGGACATTGGTTCGTCAGGGCATTCTTTGCCTATGTAATCACGGTCCTGTTGGCATCCTTGCTAGACGACACAATAAAATAGAGTAGCTTCTGTTGGAGATGTGTGAAAATAGTTCATTAGGTTCTTTAAGTCTTCTCCTTTTTTCATGTTGACATGATTCATTGATTCTCTGATGACCGGTTATTGTCTGTAGTACTATAGACACCTTTGTTTAACACTTCAACTTCACTAGGTGAAGTATAGTATGTACTTTGAACCATTCACTTAGGATGATGTTTTGTTTTAATATAACGGATGGGTCTAGCTTTGGTCATTTTGAATGGTAGTTTGCCTTTGAGAATTTTTTCGCTGTTGATTTTAGGTCATCCAGTCACTACCCCATACTTTTACCTGTCCATGATTTTTAAAGATGGCATGATACTCTGAAGGTAAGGTTATGTATGGACCTATGTTTTCTATACTATTTCTCTATATTTCCAAAGACATATTACCAACGACTCTGTAGGGGTACATATAAATGTGTCTTCTGATAAGGTAATAATGCTGGATTTCCTTCAAAACTTTGGATTTCTCCACGAACATTGAGGTAGCTAACAAAAAATTTTGTTTTAAGACCCACAAGAGTCTGAAAGAAGCCTTATAATTTCGTTTTTTGCACCTGACTTTCTAAATTTTTTAATAAATGCTGCTCATCTCACAGAAACAAAAACAGGAATAAATAAAGTTGCAAATAAAAATAAATTGAAAAAAAAGTTCTAACGATTTCAATATATGGGTAGCATGTATATGTCAAGTTTTGTTACAACTCTATTTCTGTAGATGTTGAGTTTTTATAAAACTTCTTGTATTTTACTATTTTTTACTACAAGAAATATCAAGTTTTGCTAAATTTTGTTTTGAACATTTGATACGCTTCATAAAGATTCATAATAAACCATCAAAAATGATTTTTGACAAAATTGTTAGATGTTGAGTTTTTTAAAACACTCCTCAATTATCATCATCAGATATAAGGGAACATATTATGCATTTTTTACCCCTTTTCGACAACATATCTCACACCATTTTTATTGTGAACATTCTAATTTAAAGTTTGAATTGAAGAGAACAAGCTAGTAAAATATATTTATTATTTAAATTTGTAGAAAGACAGTTGTGTTCATTTTACCCGCACAAAAATTAAAATATGATATAACAGCTAAAGGGCCCTAAATCCCCTTCAAGGGCATAGATTCACATTGTCTCTGAACACTCCCCAGTTCCCGCCCCAATCCTTACAGCATCATATAGTTAAATTAACTTTTTTGTATGGCTTATAGAGGTGCTAATAGAGGTGCCTTACCTTACATTGCAAAAACAAATTTATGGTGTTCGAAAACAAGGTGCATAGGAAGGAAGATATTTGGTTCAAAAAGAAATGAGGCTTCTGGGGAGTGGAGAAGGTTACATAATGATGAGCTACATAACATGTATTAATCACAAGACATTGTTAGGATAGTCAAGACTCGTGGATTACTGTGGGCGGGACATCCGCGTTCAGGGTACTGATTGGCAAACCCAATGGGAAGATCTAGACGCAGATGGAAGGATAATATTAGAATATACCTGTAAGAGATAGGGTGTAATGAGGTTGACTGGATAGATCTATCTCATAAGGAGAGGTTGGATAATTTTGTAAATGGGGCAATGAACTTCCTAGCTCCTAATACCATAGAGAAAGTTGGTAAGTAAGGAGGTAGAGAAAAGGAAGCTAAAATTGAAAGGTAATATATTCACATTTATGTTGGGGATATTGAGAAACCATTTAGGGAAAACCACCTCAATATATCTTGGTTCACTCTAGGACCGATAAGTGACAGCCCCGCTATTCAGGTTTAGGCCACGGCGGGCTTAGTAAGCTGGTGGCGGAAACAAAACAAAGTACTTGGGATCTTAAAAGAAAATACCTGACTGGAAATTTTTTTGACAACCATAAGCCACAAATAGAAACTCTGAACATTGGTATACTGTCTGAGGGAGTGGAGGAGAGTTTATCTCTTGGATTCAAGTGAGACCAAGTGAAGAGGGGGTGGCATGAGGAAATTAAGGAATTGATACATTTTGCATTGGGTGGGAAATGATAAAAAGAGAAGAACTGGAGTGCGCTTTGTAGTGAGAGAAGGGCTGCAAGCGAAGGTGGTAGGGAGGAGTGACCAGATGATAAAGGTATCCCGCATAAGAAAAAGGACAAGTTTGAGGAAGAGCTGGAAAGTCATATGGGAAATGAGTTGCAGCTAGTAATACAGGCTTTTAACACAAAAATAAAAGGAGAGAGGAGGGTTTTAGGACACGTTTGGGAATGAAGGTTGGGGATGGAGAAATGAGGATGGTATAAGGCTGTATGAGCTATGTGCAAGAAATGAAATGAAAGTGGCAAACAACTGGTATGTGAAGGAAAGAGAGAACCACAAGATCACTAGATACAACTGGGATGGGGAGCAATGGTTGGCGATAGACTACTTCTTCATGGACAAAGAACTGAAAAGACAGACTGTAAACATCAAGGTAATACCAAGTGTGTCCTTAGATAGTGATCACACGTTACTGTGGCAGACACAAAGGGATGGGGATGTAGGAGAAAAGTAGTAACACAAGAAAGACATATAAGGATTTGGAGGTTAAAATTGAAGAAGAAAGAGAGCTGTACCTAGCTGTTATATAGCAAATATCCAGTCTATTATTGACCTTGGTTCCCTAAATCAGTGCTATTCATCTTTCCACCTTCATTTCATTTTCTTTCATGATCTCTTTTCCAGTATTCTTTAATATATTTTTGTACAGTGGCACATCTGCGTTATTGCTCTCTAATTCATCCACCTCTTCCTGTCTCCTTCCTTAGTGTGCTTAGTATAGGGATTTTTTTTATGGAGTTTGAGCTTTGTTTTAATGGGTGTTTTTAGATTATAATGTAATTGCTTGCATTTTTTCTTTCACTTCATAGTTAAAATAGATTGTGATGTTATTAAAATTAAGTGGCTCGGGTAGTTCATCGTATAAAATATTTCATGCAAAAATATTTGTTCAAATTTTCACAACCTTTTAAAAATTGTTAAAATGAAACTTTTTTCCCCATGAAAATTAATAATTATTATTTATTATTATTAGCACCGCGTCTTACTACCCGTTCGGGCTATACACACTTACGCTAATGTGTAATGGTAGGGTGATTGTGAGATGAAATGGAGGACCTACAGTTTAACGTGGAATCCGAACCACGGTGGAGGCCTGGCATTCCCCACATTCACAAGATGTCTTGTCAGAGGTGAAGGAAGGGTTTGGAAATCAGATAAATCTTTGCCGGAAAAAATCAATAATTATGCTTGACTTTTATTTTAGAGTGAATGAAGTAACTCTGAAAATGGATGCTAAGTCATGCTTCACAATCATAATGGCTCAAATTATTTGTTTACTCGCAGCCAAGGTGTAATCATTGCTGTCCTTGTGTACACTGGAGTGATTTCATCAGTATTTGACACTTCTGACACTGACACAATCAAGGACATTTCCTCAAAACTTCAGGTAAGAAACTTCCTTTTATTGTTCTGTACATTTTGTTGCTGCATTTTAAATATACTTAAAGTTACATAGAAATATCTTAGTATGCTATTATAATCTATATTATATGATATAATTACAAAGTCAATAATTTAATTAATACATTTATTGGCACTTTAATTTGTTTTCTTACCAAAAATATTCCAATACAAAATATATTTTTTAGTATGCTTTGTGTATTTTTTTGTAAAAAAGTATTGCAATCACATAACATTATTATTATTTATTGTTAGAGATTAGTTGAATCCATTATTTTATAAATCTCAATCTTGGAAAAATTGTGATGATAAAAGGAAATATAATAAAATAATAGAAAATATATATAGTAACTAAATGTTAACACTTTTTGCTAAAAATTTAACCATTATAATAATCATAAATTTAATCAAGTTCTAATTATAAGGCCTAGGGTCTGGCTGTTAAGAAAATTAAATTATAGCACCGCGTCCTACTACTTGTTGGGGTTGTACGCTTAAGTAATTATTACACTAATGGGCTAGGAATCCTAAAGGTTTAATTTAGAGGAAGTAAACCCACATTTATGTGGAGGGAGAGTGGAAAACCATTTATGAAAAATCATCCCCAGTTCACCCGACCGAGATTCAAACCTCGATCTTCATGTCCTCGGCAGTCTAGCTCAACATGAAACTAGCGCATTAGCTAACTACACCATCGAAGCAGGTCAGGCTGTTAAGGTTTTGCCTATAATTAAGTTGGGGCTGAACCACTAACTAATAGGGGAGTGTTCAAGTACTATTTAAGCACATTTTTGGCCATTTTTAACACATCCTTCCTCCTTGTAATCACAAATAAGCAAATGACTTACCCTCCCCTTCTTCCTTACATAAGAATTGCCATCTTTTTTTAATTTGTTTACCATAATAACCATTCTTTTTTTCATGCAATCTTACCCATACTCTAAACATGTAGTAGGATGTGATGAGAAAAAAAGTTTGAAATTCATGCAATTTACAAATTGCTAGTAATTATTAATGTGGATGTGTAAATTAATATTGCGAAATAATTGCCAGCTAACACTGATATACAATGAACTTAAATTTATTGACCAGGTAAGATTAAAACAAGTTAGAACATTATAGAGATTTAAAATTTTATTTTACTTTTAATTGAAGTTATACAAAAAAGTGTTATTAGTGAATACATGAATATTATATTTATATATAAAAAAAATCTAAACTCCATTTAATACGTAAAAGTTAAGACTTAGATATTATCTTAATAATTAATGATTAATGAAAGTATGGGTTTAATTAAATTGGTTGTTAATTATATCATATTTGGTATATTTATATTATGGTTAATCTTTACAGGATGTTAGCATACTTGGTATTACATATTTACATTACAACACTTACTGTAATAAGAGTTTAATAGGATGAGCTAATAACACGACGCACTACACTATTGATTGACAATTATAAAATACAAGTTAAATGCTTATAATAGTAACAACTAGTCTATAAAGTAGTTAAAATATAATGTGTAAATATGAGTCAAGTGGAAATGAACTAATAAAATGATACTATACACTAAGATTGACCAATTATTTGGAGTGATAGTAAAAATCGAACACATATAACATTATTGAGCTAGTTTTAAAAGGAGATTAAAATAATATTAATAACAATTTAAAACAACAAGTTAAATATGTTACATAAAATTGATGCATAGTTTGAATTGAAACCTGCTATTGTTCAAGAAATTTTCAGAAAGTAAACTTTAGTATTTAACGATTATCTAAGTCTTATCTGGTACATTTGTCCATATACTCCTTTAAGTGTTCCAGTATTGCTGTTAATCACTGGAACGCTAGTCGCCCAACATGTTTCAGTGCTAGAACCAACGCACCATATTCATGGAAGTCGTTTGGGTGATGACACACAATGTGTTGTTACGAACTTAAGATGTTGACTCCCGATGATCAAGGTCCTTGACTCCACGTCTCAACACTCTCAATTATTATTTTTTTATTTGGGGAGGATAGGTCAGTAAAGCTTTGGCTTACTTCTTTAGGCTTCTCCACTTCTTCCTTGTTTAGCCACTCACCATCTTTATTGCTGCCTGAAGTCCAAGCGGGTTGCGATGCGCCCTCCCTCAATTTTGCCCGTCTTTCTGTCTTACGTAACCATTGCTCTGACCCCCTCACCGCTTAAGGTGCTTATGTAATACCTGAATGCCCCTTAGGCAGTATTAGAATTCTAAACACAATTTCAATTCAAAATTTTAGAAAAAGTTAATTTTAATAATTTAAAAAAAAATCTTGAATTTGATATTTTCTCAAATCCTTGAATCTCAATTATCCTTGTTCAAGGATTCAAAGGTCCCATTCCTACTTATAATTAAAGGTGGCCCATGAAGATTGCTAAGTAGGAAACAGATTTTTCAATATTGGAGTTTAACTCTGTATTTCCAGTTAGTTTCTATTTGACTTAAAAAAAGACAAATGATCCACATATTCATGGGGTAGTCTTATCACATTATCGCTCCAGACTGCCTTTGAAGAAGAGGTCAGGGGTACACAACCTATAGTTTTCTGATCATGATTTTCACTTTTACTTTTAACATTCTCATTACACACTATATGGGTTCATTACCCCTTTCCTTAGAGCTGACCTTATGAATAACCTATTATTTTCATTAAAGATCATTGTGTTAGTATATTTTTCTTAAGAACATACATTTTTAGTAAGTATAGATACACAATATAATGTTTTGAGGAATTAATTAATACACTGTTGAAGTAAATTCTAATTATGGTTCAATGAATTCTAAATGTGAATAAACAGTAGTCAAAAAACATTTATACCAACCTACACACTAGTAACATCTCATATATTAACTCTTAACTTTTCCAAAAAAATTTTACATTGGTCACTTGGTATTTTCTAGAACACTCGTAACAAAGGTTATAAAATTAACAATTTACTACACATAAATCTATTGCACTGTGTTAACATCAGGAATAACATCTTAGTCCCAATCTGAAGGTAAGCTTGTAGGTTGGGTGTCTTTCATAATATTCAACTTTATATATTTATAACTTTCATCCTCTCGTCTCATTTTATCCATACAACTTGATTACCTTTTTAACATCAGTTTATTTGGTTAATCAGGATGTCTACCATCCTGGAAAATCAAGGAAAACAGGAGTTAGCTGGGAATTAGAAGTAATCAGGAAAAAACGGAAAATAGGTCAGGAATTTGGTAAATTAAAACAAAAATCTGGGAAAATATTTTACTCAAAATATGAAATATAATAATCATTAAATCAGTAAATTATAATGTTATTAAAACTGTAGTTTATGTTTGTTTGTAGATGTGTAATATATTTTATAATTTATAATAAACAATGTTAATACAATTTAAAAAAAACTGTTTATTTAAATTTTAAAACTTATTATTATTTATAAAAAAAGATAATAGAAAAATGAGGTGGGAGGGCGTGACATCCTTTTTGTCTGGAATTTCAGGAAATGATCAGGGGAAATCAGGAAAAAAGTTGGGAATTTCATTGGTCAAGTTGAGTAGACACCATGTAAATGTCTCGGTGTATCCTCATATTGCAAGTTTGATTTCATCAGAATCTGTTAAGTTTGATACTTTATCTTTAATTAATCATTGGTTTGTCTCAGACCTGATGATGACATAATCGCCGAAACATGTCGTCACCAAGCCAAGATTAGCAACAAATTAGGTATATAAGGAGAGGAATTAAAACAACACAGATAAAAAGATGTTACTTTATTCAAATTTTTCAAACTTAAAATTTTACCTTTTTGGTTATACTTCTTTCATAACAATCGATTACTTTTTTATATGATCTTGTGTTTATAACTCATAACTCATTTTTATATGATCTTGTGCTATAACTCATAACCTTGATGACACAGCTGTTGAATTCTATTAATCGACAATTAATCTGGTCTCGATAGTTAACACAAGCAAATTTTTAGAAACCATTTGACTCGAATAACAAGTTTTTAACATTAAATCCTTTACACCCTTTGGTAATTTTGTGAACTAAGTTACTTGTCATGTCTTAACATTAATTTTTATATGTGTCATTTTGATTTAATACCATTAATTGTTTTTTACGTGTGTAAGGTACATAAAATAGGTCAACTATTTTAACCTTTCTATTAATCATCTGTCCAGTGTCACTGTTTCCAGTATATTTAATTATTCAACTAATAAGTTCACTATTCTTGGCATACTAATTAAGCTAGTATTCTTTTGTTAAGTCATAACCTTCACAAAACCTATAATAAGTACTCTAAATTTTATATAGTCTGTTAGTTATTATATTAATAACTCTGATATGGTCAATTTCCCCCTTTTCATTTTGCTTATCAGCTATACCTATAATATGATACTACTTAAATATTGTACTTGCACAGATTTATATTTTTCCTTGTTTTATGCTAATTAATTTCAGAACTTTACTACATAACAATCTTAATTATGGTTTTTTGAAATGTTATTGTAGCTGTTTTATTTGACTTAATTTTTTATATATAAGTTTCTCATTGAATAAATTATCTTCATGTTGTGTTTCATATTTATATTGTTTGATTAACCAAAGAAGTTGTACAAATTTATCTATTTAGCTGTTCCATCCAAGTACATTCCTTATATTATAAATTCATATTTCTCCTTACTACAACTAATATGAATATTACTAAAAAAAATATTATACTTATGTTATATAATTAAAGGGCTTATAACTTAAGGCATGAAATATAATTTACAGAATTGAAAATATTTTATTTAATACATGATTAACATGTTTTATTCAAAGTGGATAAGTTACTATCTTAAAGGCTAATTTAATTATTTTAGATTTTTGACGTGTGAACATTATCTATAAAACAGCACAAATTAATAAAACTTAACACAAATGTAGATTTTAACTTTCTTGAATCCTAGGTCAGGGGATTGGGCGATAAAGATTGATTTTCTTAAAGAGGCAGCCATTACCTCTTTGTTCAGTGGCGGCAATGTAAAGTGTGGACTGTGTTCTTTTCATTGTAAAAACCATATTTTGTTGGTCCCTTTTATATGTTTCTAGTCACCTTTCCTGTACCTTCTTCCAAATGTAATACAATTGCCTCATAAAGCGAAAAGATGTTTTCCTTATAGATACACGTCTTGAATCCATAATTTTAATTTCAAATTGCATTTGAACCTGACACACATTTCAAGCAAAATCAAAGTTTTTGAAGCTTCACACATTCATACTTGAAATTATCCTGATCTATTGTTGTAGGATTTCCTAATCTGTATCGAGATGTTCTTGGCAGCCGTGGCCCATCACTATAGCTTCTCTTACAAGCCTTACATCAATATATTAGCAGGCGACCAGTCGTGTTGTACTGCATTCCTGGCCATGTGGGATGTCTCGGACGTTCAGAGGGATATCAAGGAGCACTTGGGAGTGGTCGGTGAGTACCTGGGACAGTTTTCTTATGTACATGTTTGGGACTAAATCACTGTGTTAAAAGAATAACAGTATATCACACTTAAACTAGGTTTGGCTTGAAGAAATGTAAAATGCAATAAAAAACCACAGTACAATTTTCATAAGAATAACCTTATCTGACATCTAGAAAAGTTACAAAATACACTTCATTGTTGGCTGCAAAAATTAATTGTATCATCTAAATGTTCCCGCTTACTTACATCCTTCTTTAGATTCCTCAACTGCTTAATGTAGTCAGATTAGAAAACTAAATAACTTTATGACTGATCAGGACTCACCTGATTGGCCATCACATTTACATTATATAATATCTGTTCTTAAGTCTCAAAAACAAATATGCATAAATCAGCCACCACACAGATAACGCATGCAAACATAGTATAGTAGATAGACATACACATCGAAATAAAAACAAAGTCTTTATATCTCAGCGCTATTGCCTTTATCAAACTAGAGGGGAAAAGAGAAGAAAAACACTGTTTGTGGTTTGTTTTAGCACTGCGTCTTAGTAACTGTTTGGGTTATACGCTTATGTACAAATTATGTTAACGGTTTTAGGGATTAGGAACGTTATATTTAGATTAAGTGTACCCACATTTGCCAGGAGGGAGAGTGGAAAACTTTTTTTTTTTTTAACTTCAGTAACCCTGACCGAGATTTGAACCTCTAGTTTCCTGTCATCAGCATTCAAGTCTACTGTGAGAGTAAAGCCTTAGACCATGTGGCTATTTGAATAGGGTAAAAACCACTGCAAATTCATTTTGAATTTGAGAAAAACAAACTGTTAACTGGGGAACTGGCTCACCAAAGGATTACCAAATGAAGGAATACCACCAGGCCTCAATATAAGATAGTTCTTATCCCCCTGAGGGAAATAATACATTTCCTTTTATTTTTTATTTTCTTGCAAGCCCTCAGAGAAAGTATTGTGACTATCAAAAAATTCAAATTTTAAATTTTATGGATGTCATTTTTGTTACTATTACAGTATATTTAAAAGTTAATTCTATAATTTACTATGGCTTGATTTTTTTTAACTATTTAAAAAAAGTGTAAGATATATCTATCATTTATTTCATTCAAAAAAAATGAAAACATATTTGTTTTTTACCAACATAATTTTTATATTTATTCAACCCAAGCTCAAAATTGACTTGATACTCGGAAGCTTTATGAAAAGTTCTCTAGAGATCAACTAGAATTAAAAATCTTGAGCTCACAGACCCCTAGAATAAAATCAATTTTCTCAAAATAATATTATTTTAATTGGGAAGGTTGAGTGTAGAGGAAATGAACTCACATATGCGTGGAAGGAGAGTGGGAAACCATTTAGGAAAAACCATCCTTAGTTCACCCGACCTAGATTCAAACCTTGATCTCCCCGTCCTCGTCAGTGTGGCTCTACATGAAACTAACGCATTAGCCAAATACGCCACCAAAGCTGGTTATTTCACAATACTATATTTAGAAGTGAAAGAAGTAAAAGTTACAAAATGTACATTGAATTGTTACATACTTGGAAGAAAGTAAAATAAAAAGGACACAGAGCTAAAAAACAAGAAGGAACGAGAAACCACGGGGACTTTTTTGAGTATGGAAAAAAATGAGAAACTAAACAGATTTTTACAAAAAAACTAAACTAAAAAACTTCCGAATACTTGTGACTTTGGGACATCAAACTATAGATATAATAGGTATTTAGTTTTTACATGTAAGAAAAAGGGCCTAAGCACCCTAATTCAAACACATGTCTTATACCCCTCTTCCATTATCCTCTTCCCTCTAATTTGTTTCCTTGAAACATTAGGTTGGGTAACAACGTCGTGACTTTACATTCACAGTTTACAATATTATATTTTATGAAATATTAAATTTTGTTCCTCTATACTTCTCTCTAAAGTATGCGGAAAAATAAGAACTTCTTTAGAAAGTCTCGAAAACACAAGGAATTATGTAGTAATGAAATAGAGGGAACACTGGAGGAGTAGGTACAGATAAAATAAACATTATATAGATTTTACACTGAGAAGCAAATCATAAATCACGTTTTAAAACATCAAAAATGAATCATATGTTCGTGTACTGTCTCTTTATCTCCTGTGTTCGTCCTTTATGCTAATCATTCATTTTATGTTCTTATAAATGAACACTATCGCTATTAACAGTTTCTTTTTTTTATCTCTTTTGTTTCCTGGTATCCTCTTTGAGGATGCAGCATTGCACATTTCACACTTCCTACTGATGAGTTTTAATCAAATAAACCCAAGGTTAAGGAGTCAAGTGCTAGCTGTGGTTTTATTTTTATTTGTATCTTAGCACTTGTTTGAGCTATACTCAGTCAGCAGTGTAATGTGTGAATTGTATTAGTTTTTCAATTATTCTAAAGAGTATATGGCTTTTTTCCTTTTTTATTTGTTTTTATCTCTCTTTCCTAGAACTTCTTACATGTGTGGTAATGTGATGATGATGATGATATATTTATTTGGGCTGAGTTAAGGCCAGCACCTTTTCTTACACTTAACCCACTTAATAATAAAAAATGTCCATTTAGTACTTATGTACTAAGAAATAATGTTTATTATCTATACGAAAATAATAATCAAAAATTATCAACCACATATATAATTGTACATTGATGGGCCTATTAAAATATTATCTACCTCCATAGGGGTTAAGGGGTTTTCTTTGATATGCTAAAAACTTATCTTTGACTTCTCAATGCATTTTTGCATGACCTGAGCACACATTCACAAGTAATATAACTTGGACCCGCTTCGGTGGCCATGTGGTCTAACGCGCTTCTCTTGCAGTAGATTAGACTCCCGATGATGGGGAGATTGAGGTTTGAATCTCAGTCGAGTTTACTGAGGTTTTTCATAGTGTTTTTCCACTTTCATTCCATGCAAATGCAGGTACACTCCCTAATTCCTAAAACCATTTGCATAATTAGTACATAAGAGTACAACCCGAATGGGTAATAAGACGCGGTGCTAAAAAAAAGTACTTGCATCCCTCACATTCTGAATACATTGTTTTTGAATGCAACACTATTAAAGAATAACTATTCACTAACATTTTTTGGAGAAGTGATGTATGCCAGAAGGTACCTTCTTACATAACTTCAATATTGACATGAAAAAACGAAACTAGATTTTCCCTAAAGATATATGTTTGCAAAGAAATTTTTTTTAAATAAAATATATATAGTTTGGTGGATGATATAAAATATTGAGTTGTAAGCTGAGTATGAAATTGAAAGACATGGACAGATTAAAAGTTTTGTATCCTCCATTATTTAATCCACATTTTCAACCAGGGGCTATTTTCAAGTCTTCTTGCAAAGATAATTAACTAACATCTTAATGATTTCAGGGAGCTCATTGAGCCGGCACATTCGAGGCCGCGGCATGTACCGCTATGCTGGTGGTAGTGCCACAGAGAGCTCCAAGCTTCTGGTACCAGAACCTCCAATAATTGACGATGGGCGCAACATCGGTTACAACAGTGCCCCGGCACGTCTCGACCAAGAGGTAAATCCGACAGGCTACTACGACAGTATGGCGTCTTCCAGCAGCCACCACGCTGCCTCATCTGTAGTTGAACATCCTCTCCCGGAGACGGAAAGCAGTAGTGTTGCTTCTATACAGAGCGACAAAGGGGAACTTCTTATTGATTTCTCGGACAAGAGTCCCGGGGATCAAACTGATACAAACATTTATAAGTCAAATATAACGTAACACTAGGGTAAGTGGCTCACTTTAACTTAATGTGGGAAATGGAGGTTCCAGGAGTAAAATGACCACTCTACTCCTCAGAAGAAACTATTTTTTTATATCTTATCGATTTCCACCTTATTTGCACTATTATACACAATCTTTGTTTCCTAATATATGAAACATAATTCAACCTGTTTTTTTATTGCAAATAACAAATTTAAAAACAAAATTTTGCAATCATTCACAACTTTTTTAAATATAAAAAAAAGTACCTTATTTGACTGGTTATTGTCTAATTTTTTTATTTAATTAAATGATAAAAAATATACAACACCATAGTTGTTTTATATCTACAAGTCATTGATAAAATAGAGCAAATTTAAATAACAAATGATGGCTTTAATAATGGAGGTTATGAGTCAAATGAAAACTATTATATGAAACCGAGCAAAAATAGGGGGCATTGTATAGAAATGAATCTATGAAACATGATAGGTTAGCTGATAAAGGTGTTTTGATTATCTAATAATTTATTTTGTTTATTATAGTTGATAAAAATCATTTGTGATATATTTTATGAAGTGGTCTATCAAATGGTCAATGACTTTCAATATGCTCCGAAAGGGTGAAAATTATATAACAATTTTTACCAGTTGTGTGGCGATTATACTTTAAATGTAAATGCAGATATACAACACCATTAATTATGAAAACAAACGATCTCCACTCTGGATAGAAAATAATAGATCAGAATTCACTTTTGGCTCCTCACATAGTTAATGCCAATTGTGCGGTATATTTGAGAAGACGGTAGAAAGTTTCTGTTAAGTATATGCCAATTTCTATTCCAATGATTTGGCGAAAGCAAAAATATCATTTTGACATGGTTACTTCTGCTGAACCAAAATCTAAAATTTCCTTTAAATATAAGCACAGTATACAGGCTCCATCATTTCTTTCCACCCTTATATTAATCCTTTACAGTTAAAACCTTCCAAAAAATAATCTATTATTATTATTATTGTTGTCACCAGTGATGACGAGTCAATCCCTATGATCAGTGATCCAGATTCTAAGCCTTTTATGTCGAATTACCTGTATTCTCTCTCCCAAAATGAGTTCAATGTCTTGGGGATTTGAACTTATCATAGAGTCCAAAGGAATTGCTAGGGTGAAAAACATGCTGAGCAGGCTGGGGTGTAAGTGAAGTTTGCAGTTGCGGTGGATGTTTCGTCCATGTAAATCAAAAGCATTGAAGGTAATGGGTAAGCGCATGCCAAGGATGTCACCCTCACCACTAACCTTGCCGTCGACCATCACTTCTGACTGAAATATCAATGACTAAACAAACTATTTTGTTTTGATCATCACGGCCTAAAGCAATGTCGGAGGTCTGCTTGGCTGTGGTTGGTTGAGCTAGATCACGTGTTCAAAAGAAGCGTTCAGCTCAGCAGTCCAAAACCCAAACAGTTGGTATACCTTGCATGATGTGTTGATGCGTGATTTTCACACAATACAGCATGAGTTTTAGTTTTGGCAATGAAAGAACAGTTAATAAATCTACCATCATCACTATATTCACTATGTTCATGATTCAATGCATGCTACACAAAGTAAAAGGATTAGTGTTACTAATGTGTCTCCTCATTGGTGGTGGAACCTTATTTGTGTAGGG
>CABFOW010000092.1:408370-427033 GCA_902141385.1 Timema californicum | reverse complement strand
AATTAAAAAAAAAAAGATTCTTCTAGACACCATTTAACATATCTACCCCAGAAATTTGAATGCCCCTTGAAGCTATTTAGAGTGACCCTCACCTTAATTTTGCCGACAATTATATGCCTTTAGAAGCTCTTTGAAGTGGTCTTTTCTAACAATTTTAAAAAAAATTGGATGCCTTTAGAAGATATTTAGAGCTGTCGTCGTCTGGATTGTGTTGGAAAATTATATGCATCTAGAATATATTTAGAATGGGCCTCCACTGGCAAATTTTTAATTTTGGATGCCTCTAGAAGTTATTTGTAATTTCATATAAGTCTTTCAGCTTCATATTCGATAATATCAGGTGTGATATATTTCTAGAGGGGGAAGGGGCAATGACTCCCACCTTTAAACCCCCACTCACCAGTATTGATGTCACTAATTTGGAGTGGTCCTTCCCTCAATGATTTTTTACAAAATTATTAAGCTTTTAGACTCTATTTGGAATACTTTTATTTTGTTAACATTTTGATATTTGGATAACTCTAGAAACTATTTTAAACAATCCTCAAAAGATTTTTTTTTTAATGTAGATTTTCTTCAAGTTATTTGAAGTCTTCAATCCTTAAAAAAAGATATAAAAAATGTTTGCTTTCAAAAGGTATTTGGAATGGTCCTATTCTGGAAATTTTTTGAAAACTAGATACTTCCATAAGATATTTAAATAGTGGTCTTCCACTGTCTGATTTTTGACAATTGAATGATTTAAGAAATCCTTTAAAGGGGTCCTTGCATGAAAATTCTTTAAAATTACATGAATCTTGTTTCTAGAAGCTATTTAAAGTGGTCCTCACCTGAATTTTTCTTGAAATTTTGATTGCTTTAGAATCCAATTAGAGGGCTCCTAACTTGATTTTTTTTGTGCCATTTTGATGCCTCCTGAAGCTAAATTTGAAAAATAGAATGCACCTAGAAGTCACATGGAGTTTGATACAAGGCCATCATTCGGCTTCATATTTGATAATATCAGAGGATTTGAAATATATCTGGTGGGGGAAAAATTTATTCCATGGAGAGGCAAATTCTTTCCAGGGGTGCGGCCATCCCCCCCGCTCCCCCCCTACATTGTCCAGCCTCCATCGTGCCTCCTGCAGGGGTTTGAAAACACCTGTTACTAGTGCTGGCAGTGAGATTCACAGTGACCTCTGCATTCTTCACCTTCATCACGACCTGCTCAACATGTTCTTACCCAAAGGGCCATCAGTGGAAGGCTGGAAACTGATGGAGAAGAATACATATATTTGATCATTCGTTGCCGTTAAAAATATATCTAAGATGATTCGTCCAACAAGCTTCTCATAAAATGAATAGGCCATAACATTTTGACTGGGAATTTTTAACACGGTGGAAGGGGGGGGGGTTATGATGTGAAGGGGGGATGGGCAGATGGAGTGGGAAAGTAAGCTGGGATTGCCAGCTCTTTGTTCACAACAGTGTTGTCATAGCACTACCTCTTTTTTCCGCTAAGAAACTTCACTGTTATTTAGTAATTTATAACATGAATGGTCACTGCATGGCTCATCCGGGAGTTGTGGTCTTGAGTTTGAATCCTGGCTACTAAGATTCATAGAATATTAATAATTTAAATTTTACAGTAATTAACTTTATACATGTGTCGCAAAGTATTTATTATACCGAATACTATTAGTCCTATATTTACAAAATGTGTTCTTAGAAGAACTACTAGGCAATTTAATTAAATAACTTGAGTGGTGAAAGTTTAAGAGTTCTTATATTATTCTTTTAGCACCGAGTCTTACTATCCATTCGTGGTATTATCATATGTACTAATTAAGCTAATTAATTAGGGATTAGCAAAGCTGAATTTAGAGGAAGTGCACTCACATTTGTGTAAAAAGAGTGGGAAATAATTTATAATAAAACTACCCTCTGTACACCTGACCGAGATCGAACACTGATCTCCCTGTCTTTGACGATCTAGTCTAAGACTAGAGTGATGCCTTAGAGATCATACTAGCACCGGAGCAGGTTTTGGAGTTCTTTATTGGTAGTAAAAAAGTATTACTTTTTATTGTTATTATTATTATAGTTAACAAAGTTCATGATTGTCATCTTACAAACCGGCCGAAAAGCTGTAAAAATGTTCGAATGCCACGTAGGACAAGTGGCCTACAAGACTAGGACCAACTGGTCGACAAGCTTATACATAAGAAGGCAAAGTGATCAACAGCCAAGTGGTTAACCATATAAATAAAAATATTTCAAAGCTTAAGTGTGTCAAGTGATCGACCCTCAGAAAGAGATGACTGCTTTGATACCTTTGAAAGGTTAAACCTGTGGTGAAGACATAACAGAGGTAGTAGTAAGATGTTTAAAAAAAATACAGATTTAAATAAAATGTTATCTATTGCTAGAGATGGAGGAGCGCCAAGCATGGCAGGAAAACACAAAGGGTTTGTAACTTTAAAAAAAAAGCATATTGACCATGATGTCTTTTCCTTTCACTGCATCATAAAGTGCATTGGCTTTCAAGAGGTAAATAGATTAATTGATTTTCATCCTGCTTTACTGAAATAAAAACGTTTTTAAATTATGAAGGCCTGCACTATCCCTAATTGTCTTATGATCTTTGGTTTCAGAGATTTTATTTCTGGTAGATATGACAGGACACTTAAACAAACTCAATGTAAAGCTGCAAGAGCAAGGAAACATAGCATTTTCTCTTTTAAAAGTAATTATTTTTTTCGATCAAAAACTTATTTTGTTCCACATGAACTTGCAAAGGAAAATCCTCACTCCACGCAACTGAAGAAATATCAAGAGGGCACACATGGTGCCAGTGATTATGACTTTTTCGCAGATGCGCAGTCAAACAAATGAGTGAATCATTCGAAAATCAATGTGAGGAGTTAAGAGATTATATTGTTACTCTGTTGTTTTTAATAAAGCCATAGGAATCGGAAATAGATAATCTTCATTTTTCAACATTTGCTGGCATTGTAAGCCAAGCTGATTTTGAGCTCCAGTTATTGAGTCTCACATCAAAAGAGTTGTGGAGTAACAAATTAAGACTCTCGATGCAGATCTTGAAAGTCTTGAAAGACAACAAAGTCTGTTATCGGCCCAACATAAATGATCTTAATTATCAAAATTACAACGGCGGGATCAAGTGATATTCAACACTTGGAACAGTCTGCCAAAGTGGTATTGCCTGTTAAAAATATACGCACTGGGAGTTTTGGCCATCTTTGGATCAACATATTATTGTGAGCAAACATTCTCTAATATGATCTTGATCAAAAGTAAACTAAGGAGCAGCCTTCACGACGAGAGTCTTGAATCGTGCCAAAACTAAAAATTACTAACTATACACCAGATATCACTCAAGTTATGTAACGAAATGCAGGGTCAGATTTCACATTAATTTGTTTGGTTGTGTCACCAAAATCCAAAACTAGAGCCAAAAATAAAATCAAGTATGTACTTACCTACCTACTTACCTAGCTAGTATAAAAATTCTAATGAAAGCTGTTTGAGTATGATTAAGCTTAAATAAATGTGACTTATTCTATTACAAATGCATGATTTAATAACACATCCCATCAATCATATAAGTAAAATGTATGAGCGGCTCTTTGAGTGTCACAAGCTTTCTAAAATGCAAAAATGTGGCTCTTTAGCCAAATAAGGTTGCTGTACCCTGCTCTATACCAATATGTCATGCAGAGCACACAAAGGAAGAAATTAAACACTTACTTGATAAAATTAACTACAAGAACTGTTGGAACATATAAGTTAACCTGAAAGCTATACCACTCTTGTTAGGCATTCAATTAGTATATACAAAGTATTACTGCTTTATTTGTAAATGGAATAGCTGAGCTAAGAACAAGCACTACTCATTTGAACATGGAAAGAAAACTTGGGCCAGTAAAATATTTTATCAAAATCGTTAAGAAGTATGTCTTTGGTTTTTTATATCTGTGGCAATTGGTAATAAATAAAATGATAGAATATTAGGAAAATGGTAGAGCACAAATAAAAGTAAAAACACACATATTTACACACACATCAATATTTCGATGCTATTATAACATTTTCCTCAGGAAGTAGTAGTATTTATTACTAATTGTTTTTGCTCCATGCACTTTATTTCACATATATATATGTGTGTGGCAGAAATTCCTTGATTCAGTGAGGCAAATATTAAAGGGATTTTCGCTAGCTCATAAATAAGGAAACTTGTTACAGATAAAACATTAGATTCTACTCTGAATGAAGTTGAACTAGCAACTTGAACATCATTCAAAGATGTCGGCAGCAATTTCTCAGGAAACAATGAAGCAGACAGACAACCACCAGGAAATTGTAACAAAATTGCTTCAATCATATAAAGCAATGTGGTTCAACACGTCTACAAAGATTAACTTTTTTACACTCACATTTAGATTTATTTCTACAAAATCTTAATGCATTTAGTGACAAACATGAAGCGTGCAAGACAGAATTGTTATGGAAAAATATAATGAAGGAAATCGAAATGCTAAAAAAGTGGGCAAAATACTACTGAGGTATTATCTTGATTTGTGAGATTACAAATAGACACCATCGGCTAAATTTATTAAAAAAATGTCTGTAGCAATATAATTTTCATATGTTTATTAAAAATATGACTTTTATGAATGGCATATTTATTTTAAACCAGGGGTTTTAGAAATATTCTGAAGATATATTTGTAAACAGCATAAAAAAAACAGTTCAAGAAGATGTGTCATATATAAAGTAACAATTAAAAAAAAGTATATCTCTGTTATTTTGGTCAATGTAGTTATTTATTTGGTACTTATATAAAATTTAATTTTCATAGTGTAGTCTCACAATCTAGCAAAAACGGTTAAAGAAAATATACTCCATCTATCTCTAGTTTTGTAATTTAATATCGAAGCCATTATTTTTTTCCCATGTTAAATAGTTTGTTTGCTAAACAAATTGCATTCTAAATACTGTTGTGCAGGATTGGTATATGCATGTCATTAAAAGTAGAGTAACATGACCCATTACTTTGTTAAGATAGAATATTGTAATGTTTAAAATATAAATGAGTCTGTTTATAAGTTATAATGATGTAAAACTACTTATGATCTATAAATAGTGAGCTTACTTGAGGGCAGGGCGGTCAGCTTAAGAGCGTGCATCGCATGCCAATCAACTCTATGGCACATTAGGCAAGAAGTCATAAATCTACACGAACAATATTGCACATGGATCATTTCTTATTAAATATTAATGGAGATAAAGTGTTAATAGAAGTTCCTAATTCTGAACATTATTGAAATATTAAATAATGTTCGGATAAAAAAAACTGCATTGAAATTTCTGTTTTTGCCCAATTTAGAATGGCTCCACAGATAAGCATTGTGTACATACATATCTTCATTCTTTTATAATAAGGACATACTTTAGCTATTAACAAGAAACTTTGTTCATCATCTTCACAGTGGAAAATTTTGAGTAATTGTTTAAATACGAATGCACCACACACCTTTCTGCCATATCATATATATTTTCCCTTTAACTCTCCTAACTCACGCCCACACACACAGATGTGAGCCAGATGCTGAGTTGGGCCTGGTATGATGAACGCTCTTAAGGAGGAGTTCTGTGTGGGCATTAATGTTCAAATTTACAAAACAATACATCAAACGGTTGTACGGTATCTAAGGATGCTTCCTCTGTATTCTCGAATCCTTGAGGATATTAAAGATTTGGAGATTTGAGAAAAATTTAGATTCAAGACCTGAATAAATGTTTATATTTCAATTTTGAATTATATATTTCTTATAAGGTATATTATATACCCTTTTACAATTCAAACTCGAATTGAATATATTAAATATTCTTGGAGCTGAATCAAAGTTTGAATATTTATTTGCTAGTTGTTTTATGCTTGGAAAAATATATTGTACTTGTTTACATAATTTTATTACAATAACTCGTTATTATCACAACTTACAATTATCAATAACTTCAAATTTTTCCCATAAGAATATAAGTTTGTAATGTATATAACAGTTCAGAATGGAATTAACTGACAATAAATTGAGTATTTTAGCTGACATTTGTTTTGAAGCCAAACTAAAGTTTCGATGCCACATCAAAGTTTGAAGCTTTGCACACCCCTAATATTAACTTCTTAATTTACCATTTAATTGAATAAGAATTAGTATTATTACCAGAAATTGTACCGTTTAGTTACACCATCTACTCTTTATAATAAATTAATGATTAGTGTGAACAAAATCAGAATTGAAAAATAAATAAATTCATACTAATGTGGAAAAATTAACCTTTTATTCTTATTGTGTTTTTTAAGATACAGATGCTAGATTTGAGATTTGTAGGTGAAATCATTATCTAAATTCAATTTTCAGATTCAAAAACTGGATTTGATCCATCTCTGATGTTAACATTTTAAACTTGTTAATGTTTGTTTTCTAAGGATATAAAGCCTGGATTTACTAGACATGAATAAATACTTAAGGGCCAATCTTACAATGTCTTGTCAAAGTCATCGTTACTTATTTGTTTATAAAGTCTAACCATTGGTTAAACTTTGTGTTGTGTTTAACAATACTATTTTTATGTGCTCATCAAATTAGAACAGGTAGTTCTTATCGTTAACTTTATCAGAGTGCTAGATTTGTTTCAAAGCTTTTGATCGGATTAATTGGACCATAGAGAATATAAGTAAGTCCAATTTATCACGTCTGAATAAGATTATCTGCTATCTTTTACAGTATTCATTTTTATGCTAAAATGTCCTTTGAAAATCATAAACATGAACAAAGTGTAAATTTTATAGCAAAGATGAGGAAAGGTTGTTGATTGAATGAATAGATAAATACAAACAAATGACTGAAAATAAACAATTCTAATTGGTGTTCAATCACTTAAAGAATCTTTAACACTTTATTTTTGTCCAAACGAAAACGTAAAAAAACTTCCTTGGGGTTGTTAATGTGGATGTTATGTTTGGTAACCGGAATATAGACCTCGCGTTAACCTTACCAGCACTTTTATATGGACATTAGTTCTAACCAAACATTGCAAAATCCAAAGTAGTGGTTGTTATCACTTAACCTTATGTTAAACCCTAACGAATAGAATAACAATGTGACAGTGTAAAATTGGGCCTAAGACACGCACACTTTTAAGAAAAGCCGTTAGTTTACAGTTAGAATATAATCATAATGTCATATTAGCAAAATAGAGCTATACATTGATTATCCATTTTGGTTTTGTGTGTAGTGTTTTTGACACGAATAAAATATTTTCACTTCATCTGAACAAGTTGAGTATCTAAAAAAAAGTTACTACCACCAGGATGAGGATGATAACAATGACTAAACTGTTAACTTCTAATTAGTGTAAATATTATCACTTGGTACCAGCATCAAATAATTTTGTGTATTACCTTTTCCACTTTAAAAGCTTTGTACTTATAAAATAAAATCATTTTGAAAGGGTATTTTTATTTAGCATTTCAAACATAGGATTGAGATTTTAAACATGCCAATAATGTTGTTCATACAAATTCCATGAACTAAAAGTAAAAATTTGACATTATTTAATCAGATATTATGTTTTAATTATCTGTGCTCATCTGTATACAAAAACATGATTTTGGAAGTAATTTGTCTATATTACTAACTATTGTTTGTAATAAGAAGATAATAATTAACCTTAAGTCTATGTTAAAAATAAAACATGCTTTAGTGACCTTTCAACCATTTATTTTAAACTTTGTTTACTAACTGAGCGGCTCAAAAATATGTTGATATCAGATAAAAATGCGAGAGGTTTTATATTTGATTAATGGCCTTACTTGACTAACCCAAACAAATGTTTATTGAAAGGTATTATTAACTTATCACAACACCCCTCTAGTCAATCACTGTTTTAAAACTAAACAAAAGATGTGGGCACCCGATATAACTGTGAGTGTATGATAAACATTGTAAAATACATACACTAAGTCCTTGACTTTGTGGTTAATTTGTTTTGGAGGTTTCTGTGCAATTTAAAGAATTGAAAGTGTAAAATGGTGCTCAAATACTATGTATTTTTGTTTAAAATGATAATTAAAGCTAAACATGTTCTGCGTATTAAAAGAAAATGCTGAGAAAAAGAAACGTCATTACTTTAAAAACAAACAAAATGGTGTTAACACTATCAGGTATGCGTAAGCTTAGTAGGAAAGCCATTTATTATGTTTGAAGTGCAACTTGATAGACGGCTTTGTGTGTTGTAAATCAAATTTATGCAACTACATATCTATGAATCCTTATAACTAATACATATAAGTCGAGGACTCACTGTATACACATTTTAATAATGAGTTGGTTCCAATACTGGTTCTATTATTTCGCTTCTTGGTTCCCCTAATGTTAACTCACTGGCTCTCTACAAAAATATTTAAAAATAGCATTTATAACCATTAGTTATAGGTTTCAGAAAAGGAATCTTCTATATTATGCAAAATAGAATATGTACGTGTAAAACTGTAAATAAAAAAATATTATATTATTTTTATAACTTATTGAAATAGAAAGACCATAAGCTACATTTTTTGAACAAATAATCTGTTCAAGTTCTAGATTGAGGAGCTACTGGAACCTAAATATAAAAACTGAACCAACTCATCCATAAAAATATATATTCATTATGAAAGTAATATGATATTTTTACTGTGATATATATTTAAATAGTAGTGTTAAGATTTGTTGTTATGTATTCATCTTTAATTGCTTGTGTTTGAAAATTAATTTGTGAAGAACGAAAATAAAATATTTTTAATTAAAATCCTTAAGTTCTAATTATAAACTACCTAACATGCTAAATATAGAAAAGTCTTTATATATTTAATGTTACATATTGTATATTTATCACTAGAAGGTTTCATATATTAGTCTGTAATTCTTATCAAAAACAAATGAATTTAAGTTGTGACCACACAAGTTGATTATGGGACTAAATATTGCTGTGATGAAAAGTGTTTAGGCCTATGTTTAAATTTTTTTTTACAAGAGCAAGGAACAACATTTAATATAGTAGATAAGTTTACATTATTAACAGAATATTTCAAAATTAAAAAAAAATCGATTATATTAAAAATGGCAAAATTTATTTTTATCACTTATTATTTATAAGCTTTTATTTGAAAGGACATTAATTCACTATTCAATTATTGAAGTACAATTTTTTGTAGGGAAAAAATTTATATTTTGTATATATATTTTGACTTTTTGGAAATTCATACATTCTATTTATCTATTTTTAGTAGTTCTGTCTAACATCATTTAGTGACTTAAAAAAAATTGCTCAAACTATTTTTACTATAATTTTGTATATATAATAAGTATTTTGAGCCTTAGTTACTTCTTGTTAGTAAGATTGTTAGCAATTTTTTTTTAACTACATTGCTGTGGATTAGCTTAAAGTTAATAATTATTTAGGCTAACAAGTATTATTGTCATTGCTGGTCAAAGCATAATTAACCATTTAATATGAAAATAAGATTCTCCCATCTTTTATCATTTCATATTTGTCAATTTTTCATGTATTAAAGAATATGATATCACTCTACAAATAATTCTTAAGTTAGTAAGTAAAGTTGAAATTTAAAAAAGCAACAAACTTGTGGTTTGATATACAACTTTCCATGTCCAAACATAATATATTATATTTTAATTTAAACATTTAAATAAACATCTAGGTATATTTTCAACCCCCACCCCCACATCCAGTTGATGTTAGAATTATTATTACACTTTAATAATCCCACAAAGTGTGCACTTTCAAACATGTGACAAGTGTTTTCCATTTCAAAGGAGGGGTGTGGTAGCAGGGCCAAACCTGAACATTGAACAAAAAATTTGTCTATTTTGAAAATGCTTGAAGAATAATACTTAGCAATAGATAGTGTAAGGAGCTTTTGTTGGAAGGGGGGTGGGGGGTGGTTCACCACATTGACCCAAATAAAGTATGGCCTTTGTTATTATCAAGTTGCACTTACAACCATAATATATTTATGTCTTCAACATGAAGGCCTCGAATATACTATTAGGTAAAAACAAATTTGACATTTTATTAGGTCCTTTGAATGCTTGTCTTGTATAACCCGAATGGGTAGTAAGACGCGGTGCTAAATATTATTAATGCTTGTCTTGAATTGAAGACTCCTAACATTTTTTAATATCAGAAACACAACACAAATTCTTCCATCAAATAACACTCACCTACTGAATTACCAGAACAATTACACTGAAGGGTGTCAGACTTCCCCTCTCTGATTTGACCATGTGCTTATTATTAGATGTGCACAATTGTAATCGCTCCCACACCCATGTTGATATCTCGCTTTTGACCTTGGCTATATTATTAGACATGTGTGATTGTGATAGTTCCCACACTCATATTGATCTCTCGCTTCGCTTTTAACATTGACATTATTAAGTGTGCATGTGCTTGCTGTTTACTGCCAGTTGTCTTGTACAGTTATAGGATGCTACAAAATATACCTTAGCATTATGACTGTTTTTTCAGCGAAAAATGTTAGGCTGCATGTATTTTAAGTGTAAATTTTTTGGAAGGACATTTTTAGGAGAAAAAGCCACACTATATTTGGGCCAGCACAGTATTTGTTCCTTCTACACAGGAAAGCTTTAATTTCAGTGCATGCTGTTATTAAGAAAGTTTCCACCCGCCTACACGTTTTTTATGCTATTAATGTAACCAACCTTATCACTAATAGACTATTTACGGACTTGAGAAAAATTATGTCCATCGTGTTTAAATGAAAACAACCAATAATAAATAGATTATTAACATTTTTATGGTAGTAATGTATTTTTAAATAATTTAATAGAATTACAGTATTTTAAATTGAAAAATTTATTTATTCTCTTAGGAACGTTTTAACTTTGTCCAGTGGCAATAATACACGTGAAGGGATTGAAATTTTGCCGCATCAAGTGATGCTCTACAGTATCTGGTAGCCCACGTTTTTATAATTGTGTAGTCTCATTTTAACAATAATTATTCCTTATACTATTACAGGAGTAGTGTGTTCATTTTAACAATAATTATTCCTTATACTATTACAGGAGTATTGTGTTCATTTTAACAATAACTATTCCTTATACTATTACAGGAGTGGTTTTTTTTAAAAAGTATTATCTTCAGATGTATACGTGTAGTAGAAGAATGTCTGTTTGGTCTGACAAGTATCTTAATTAAAAATCATTACTCAAAGAAATGAACGAAATAGTGACTGGATTTCTTTTATATAACAAAAATAAGGATAGTGACCATTGAATCCTCAAGTATCTTGTATCCTTAAGGATATTCAAGATTCAAAGAAAATATCAAACTCAAGACTCAAATCCTTTTTTTTTTTCCAATTTTGCTGTTGAAATTGGGTTTTAAGCTCTAATAATGTCTATTGGTGATTCAGAAGCAACATAATTTAATTATAGGACAAACTCTACATTTAGGCACCAGACCAGTAATTTAAGAGTGAATATATGAATCTTATAATGATTATATTATGATTAAAAATATTAACCTCTAGTTACTTCAGTGAAATTTTCCTTAACCAACACCTCTAAATAGTGGATTTTTCTTCATAACTGACAGTTTAAATTCCCATGGCTAAATATTATTGGCTCTTAAAGTGAAACAACTTTCCAATAACCAGCTTTCTCGATAATGGACACGAACGCCACTCTAAATTCACTATTTTACGGTAGGAATGGCATTGTATTGCTCAAAGTTTGAGTAGTTTTGCCCTCCCCCTTCAGGGAAAGTTCCTAAAATAGCCTGTTTAGTATTGATTACTGTAGTTCAAGATATTAGTTCCCATCAAGCCATCAGTGGGGTTTGTCCCAGCAGTTTAGTATGTGTTTCTGCTTACATATACAGCAAAGAAAACTTACTGTTTACATTTAGTCTTGTTTATGTATTATATACAATCTATACACTAAGTTATATACAATATTATGCAATCATTCTTGCATACATTAGTGCACAGTACACTAATTAAATTGTTGTAGCTAATATCAACAGTATATGGGATCATTTGGATTAAACAGTAGGTTTTTTAAAAATATTTGTTTTTCCAAAGAGCAAACACTTGTTAATAATGAACTTTTTTTTTAATCCCAAAAGGTGTCTGCTATCAAGAGATTTCATTGTATTTCTATTTCCCTCTGAGGTTCATAATTTTTCTAATATTTGTGATTCATAACTCAAATGAAGATTCATAAAATAGTGAATCTGACCCAACTCTGAAAAAAAAGTGTATTTTTTAGAATTAATTTAAATAATAATTTTAGGTGAATCTGTTTTCCATAATATTATTTAAACTATAAAATGTTTCACTTTTATTATTTCATGAATTGTTTTAGTCAAAATAAATTAATAAACATAAAATAACATTAAATTGTATGTTTACATATTAATTCATTCAATTCTAAACTATCTAGGTTCTTCTTTATTTCAATAACTTTTGATCATTTTCTTTTCTTCAAAGACCACTCTTGTTGTTTAGTAATAAATGAATGCTCTTTAACAGAAGATAAATTAAATTTTCTTTTGTGTTTGTGAGCTATCTTATTTCACAGCTGGTTTAATACAATATGGGAAAAAGTGTCACCCAAAAAATATAATAAATATATTCTATCTTTAGGTAAAGTATGGTATAAATCAAGTATTAAAATGTGTCAGTTCCTCTCATCATTGATATAATGCAGGATAAATAATAACTTGTTTAGTTTTATAATCTTATATTATGGGTATTGACCCTGAATATATCTGATTTTGGTAATTTTTGTTTTATAAGAAAATAAAAAAGTTTGCAAGTGTGAGAAATTTTCAGAGTAAACCCTTGGATTATATAGTAGTATGTAATATTTGTGTGATATTTTGGAATTACTCTGAGGCTTAGCAGAAATGAGATGTTTAAATCTGTTCATTACTTGATTAAAAAAATAAAAGTTATACATTTAGCCATCTTATTTTAAATATCTCACAAGCTTACTTGCACAGGCCAAGCAAGCAAGACCCACATTGTCTCTGGTCAGATTCACATTTGCCTTAGTTCAGTTTGAATCACTTGTACCCTCTGTTTGGCCTGAAAGTTAGCAAGTGTACAGGCTAGTAATATACGATAAAAAATAAATAAAAATACAAGGGGTATGGGTGTTTAAACTAGGAGTGAGGTATCGAATCCTTTAAATCCCTCTAATTCTTAAAGATTGTAGAGATTTAAGGATTTGAGAAAATTTCTTATCGATGCTCAAATCCTAAAAAAAAAAATCAAGTGAAATTTGTTTTTGAACTCTCTAATATTACTTAATGTTGGTTCAGAACCAATTATAATTATAGAATGAACTTAACAACCAGGCCCCAGATCGTTAATTTAACACTTAACTGAATGTATGAATGTTATACTGAATGGATTATAATAAAGAATGCTAACATTTAATTACTACTTGTATTTTCTATTATTTTACTATATTAATATCTCCTCTTATGTTCATGTGTGTTCCAAGATTTGGATTTGAGATTTGAAGATTAAGTGGAGATTTGGATTCGTAAATAGTGGATTTGACCCAGCTCTAACTTTTATTAAAATAGAGTGTACCCTGCACACTCACTAACCAGGTTTCAAACCAGACACTCAGGAGTTTGAACATTATTCTCATAGTGCACTTGATCCTAGAAGTGTCTTAATTTGGTGTTTGTAGGTAATACATGAGTAGAGCAAATATGTTCTAGTGTATCTTCATGTCTGCATTGTTTTGTTTGTTTAAGTGCCTTTTTTAAGTTTAATTTTGGTGAGTAAGGCATGGACCCACATACATAAACGAATTATGCACATTGAATATTATCTGACATGAAGTTCTAGAAGTCACATTCAACTTATTCTTCCACGATAAAGTGGATTGTTTGTAAATGGTGTTTAAACATTATAAACCATTTTTAAATGTTAATTTCTATCCTTAGTTTATAGATAGCCGGTGTAAATTGAAGTGGATTTAAACCAATTTACATAGGGCCTTTTAGAAAATACAAAAATATTCTGAAACTGAAAAATGACACCTGGACACATAAATCTAGCATGGGGCCTTTGGCTTAGTACAGTCCCGGTCTCGGGTTCGATTCCTGTTTCCAGGTGTGATTTTTAAATTTTCAGAAAATTATATCTAGATGTGGCTAAATCCCTACTAAAACATATATAATAAAGTTGGCCATTAGATATTGATAACTTTTCTAGCAGTTACATAAGTCTCTTCCTATTGAAATTGAAGTGCACTTTTTATGTGATAATTAAATCATAAACTATTTTATATTTGTAAAGTTACTAACTAATATGCTCTCAGAAGTATCTTGGTATACGGGAAAGGCAATTAAATCACTCAATAAAAGTTAAAGGAGTAATTTTTTTAATCATACTCAATATGAATTGTTTTCTTTTGTATTGTGTAATTTCAAACAGTTTTTTTTCAACTTTATGGTTTTACCACATTTTAGAACACACACACATTCATTACTGTTTGCAACCTTTGGCCTGGGTCAGTTTTTTATTCAAGTTATATATTTTCCACTACCAGCTTGCTAGGCCTGTCGTAGCTTCATAAGCCTTATAATTTATCTTTAGACTGGGATAAGCTCAACATCCAGTCCCTGGCCCTGTACATTTATCATTGTGCAAAGGGTAATCCATAATATAATCAATGATAAATTTTTGGTCATGCCCGAAATCGAACCTGGAACCCTTAGCTGAGTAGGCAGCCACGCTATCGACTGAGCTAAGGTGTCGGATACATTATAGAACAACGTATTAAAAATAAATAGTTTAATCTTGTGTTTATAGAGCTATATAGTTATATGATTTCAAACTATTATTTTTAAATGTGTATTAAAACAGGGAGTGCCCTTTAGCCACTATTAATTGTAATGTTAATGGTAATGGAAATGGTCATGAATATAGTGGCAGGAAAACTTGGGAGACAAAATAATGAAAACCTGGATGTTTGCTGATGACTTTATGGTATGGGGGGAGAAGGAAGAGGAACAGCTACAGGAATGAAATGAAGTGAAAGAGTGTGGAATGAAATTTAGTAATAGTGAAATGTGAAGTGATGGTAATGACAAGGGAGATGGTAAAACCCAGTTAAACTATAAAGTTGGATGAAGTAGAGCTGAGAAAGGTACAGAATGTAAAATATCTTGAAGCCATGATTAAGGAAAAAGTTGGGAATAGAGAGGATTTAATGAGAAGAAGACAGCAGGGAGAGTGGTTCTATAGGTGTGTAAGAGACCTGCTATGGAGAAGAGAAGTAACCTTGAATTGTAAGGTTGTGTTGTACCTATGGTCACATATGCAACAGAAACATTGACATTGAATCCAAGAGAGACAAGGAAAATGAAGACCATTAGAATAAAGTTTGTGAAGAGTATGTTAGCTGTCATGAGGAAGAACAGGTTTAGGAATGAAGTGGTGTGTGGCCAAGAGTTGGGTAACAGGGAGTACATAAGGAGTAGAGGGCGCACGTCTTAGATGATCTGGGCATGTAATGTGGATAGAAAAGGAGAGGAGGTCAAAGAGAATTATAGAGATGAAGTATGCAGGGAAAAGACCGCAAGGGATACCAAGAAATAAATTGAAGTAGCAGTTAACAGAAAATGTGTAAGTGAACCAAGAAGAATGGAAGCAAGTAAAGGAATAACAATGGTTGAAAGAAAGAGGAAGATGGAGGAATTTTAATAAACTGACTCGGCCTTAGAGTTTATGATGATTAGTACCGTATCTATATTTTATTTTAACATTACTTCTCACCAAGTTTTTTCATTAATACTTTGATTTGCTTAAATCCATTTCCATATTTTTAGGTATATTTTGTTAGAGATGAAAGGAGAAATAGGAAATAAGGATAGGCTCAATTAAAAGGGAACAAAAACAAAATGACTTTTAAAATTCAAAGAGAAATACAGTTCACACTTTACATTTCTACCACTGAACAAGCAAGGAATGTGAAATCCAAAAGAAAAGAAAAATCTGTAAAAGAATGATACAACACATAAATAGGTTAATGAATGGGTATTGGTATTGGTATTGGTATTGGTTGAGTATTCTATTTGACTAATTTCACATTGTTAAATGGTTTTGTGCACATACTTTAAATTAGATAAATTTAATGTGAATATTCTGTTTATCTAAATTTTCTAACATTTTGTTTAATTTATTTAAACACTTGTTTAACTTAAATTCTGTCATTATATTATTGGTTTTTTGTGATTTAATTTCACTTTTATGCTCTCTTCAATATGGTACCCATAATTTGTTTATCAAATAAGTTTGAGTATGGTCACTGATTGCTGTAAGATTAATGTGAAATTGAATTAGTCTTGGTTGTAAAAGTAAGATCTATTGTAGGCATAAACATGACTATCTAATGAATTAATAAATGCTCTGAACAGGCTTTTTTTTTAAAGTGTGATTTTGTTTTAAAAACCTACCATTAACCTTAAACTTCAATGATTACCATCATTATCATTATAAATTAAGCAAACGCCTTTTTAACTTTTGACCCACAATTTTATAAATGGAATAACTGGCTAATATTAGTAATGAAAACATGAATATCATGTGGGGCAGATGTATTTTTAAATATTAATATTAATATTTTTTAAATTTAGCATAGTTAGTAGTAACAAAACTCCGAAGATGTATGTTGGTAACAAAAAAGGGAAATCAGGTGGGCAAGCTTAAAATATATGTTGTAGTAAAACTGGCAGACGGTGAATATAGGAATAGATATCAAATAGAAATTTTAAATGTTTGCTGCCTTAAACTTACATTATTTAAAAAATCCTCGTGAGTTGAGCTTAAACACATTTAGCAATGTAAAAAGGATAGTCATTGCCCTATTTAGAAACAAAAAGAGTATTTAAGGTATAACGTTGGCGAGATAGAATAAAATTGTAAGAATAAGAATATCACAGAACCTTATTTAGGTATCAACGGATACAGGAAAAGCTATCGGGCTAGGGCCAATTTATTAAAAGATGAGAATGGTAACTTGATGGTAGATATGAGTGAGGTGTTGAGTAGATGGAACAAACACTTCAGGCACATTTTGAATGTTCGTGAAGGATCTTAATTGAGGGAGGTTATTGAAATTCATGCTGCTGAGCCACTGGTCCCAGATCCAAGTATAAGTGAAGTCAAAGACTCCATTAGGTAGTTAAAGAACCACAAATCTTCTGGTATTGATACAATTCCAGTATAGTGAATAAAAGTATCTGGCGAAAAGTTAGCTCATAAATTGCTAAGTTCCATATGAAACTATGAGATATTACTACAAGAATGAACGTTATTATAGTACTCCTTTTCAAGGAGGATATAACCGAGTAATGACTAAAGAGGTATTTCACTACTGCCAACATGCAATAAACATTTTCTTACATAATTTTAAAGAGATCGACGTCAGATACTAAAAGATAATTGTGATCATAAGTGTGGATTTTGATCAAATAAAACAAATCGGATTTTTACTATTCGGCAGATATTAAAAAAAAAGTGGGAATACCATATGAAAGTTCATCAGTTATACATAGATTTAAAAAAGGCCTACAATCCACTTAACTAAAATTTTGTATAATTTATTTCTTTTAAGTTTTGGAAATAAAAAAAATTTGTTAAGCTAATTGAGGTATGCTTTACTGATAGGCATGGCAGGGTACGGTTTGGATGTCACTTATAAGATATTTTCAAAATACATGATGGGTTGAAACAAGGAGATGCACTTTGCCCTTAATATTTTAATCTAACCATAGAGTATGCTAATAGGGTAATGCAAGAGAATAGGGAAGGGTTGACATTAAACTGTACAATGCAGCTATTAAAATATGCAGATCATTTAGCTTTGTAGGGAAGTATTAAGGAAGCTGTTGCAAGAAATGAAAACATTTTACTAAAAACTAGTAAATAAATAGGATTAGAAGTAGATGCTGAAAAGTCTAATTGATCACAGAGAAAAAACATTGGGGATGATAATTTATAAATTACTGCAAACATATTATTTGACGGTGTTAATAAGTTTAAATATTTAGAAACAATTTAATTAACAATAATGTTATTAGATTAGAAATTAGGAAAAGAATATGATCCAGAAATGCGTGCTATTTCTTGGTCAGTAAATTGTTGGCATCTCGTCTGCTGTCCAGGAATATAAAACTTGGAATATACAAAACAATATTACTGGTTGTTCTATATGGGTGTGAAACATTCTCTTTTACCTTACATGACGAAAACAAATTTAGGGTGTTCTAAAACAAGATAATTGGTCTAAAAAGGGATGAGACTACTGGGAAGTTGAGATAACATAATGAGAATTTTATGTGTTTTTTTTTTCAAATATTCTAATTAATTTCTAAATTACTCTCAAATTTTATTATATTGTGTTTGTCCCTCCTTTTATATGTATCCATCCACCTTTCCTGTACCTTCTTCCCAATATAACTCAAATTTTAAAGTATTTTTTGTCAGAATTTCTCGAGGGGGAAATTCCCTTGGCCTGGTCGTGAGAGCGCTCGTAA
>CABFOW010000092.1:377171-398601 GCA_902141385.1 Timema californicum | reverse complement strand
CGGGTTATACGCACTTACGCTAATGTGTAATGGTAGGGTGATTGTGAGATGAAATGGAGGACCTACAGTTTAACGTGGAATCCGAACCACGGTGGAGGCCTGGCATTCCCCACATTCACAAGATGTCTTGTCAGAGGTGAAGGAAGGGTTTGGTAATCAGATAAATCTTTGCCGGGACTGGGGATTGAACCCTGGCCGCCAGCATAGAAGTCTGACACCTTACCCCTAGACCGCCAGGTCACCCTTATTATATTTAGTAACTTTTTGAGCTGTCATCCAAGTAAGCTATGTTCATCAATGTATTATAGCTAGTAAAATGCTGCTTTATTCAATCTTTTCTAAATGAATCATCTCTACGGTAATAGTATTCATAATGATATGTGGAAAATGACTTTAGTGTATCCAGCTGGGATTTGAACCCAGGTCTCCCACGGGATATGCAAACAAGCTCTCGATTCTCTGACGGTTTGTTTGTAATCGTTTTTGTGTAGTGGTAGGTAAACTGTTTATGTTCACATTTTCCAGCTGCCATTCACAAGAAACTCGTGTTGAATAATTGGTGCGTAAATTCAACAACAACTCGTCCCTCCCACCCTCCCCTTGTCAACCATTTCCTTAATGCTTTACACAACTAAGTCAGAAAGATAAGGAATGTTTTTTAGGAATCACTAAAATAGGGGGTTCAAACTTGGTAGTTTTCTATTAAAACGACTCAAGTACAGATTTAAAATACGCGTTAGTAATTTGAGCTCAAGAGAAACATAAGTCCAACGCCCACAAAGGTCCAAGCTCAACTGGTGCGTTGGTGGCCAATGCTGGTATATTTCAGTAATTTTGTGAGGGAAGGGGTTCATTTGATCATTTTTACCAGTAGAGAAATAAATTTGGCCCATGACAAATTTATCACGTGCACGATTCCTCTTATGCACATAACTCGAACGGATAGTAAGACGTGGTGCTAAATTTAAAAAAGAGAATATTTCCCTTATAGAATATTCCCATCTTTGATATACAAAAAATTAAAGCCGTTGCAACAAAAAGGGTTCAGCTCCAATTTTACAAATTTTAAAGACGAGCTGAAAAACGGTTTTTAAATTATCTGAAACATTTAAATAATTTCAAATATTTTTATGGGGCTTATTTATTGTATAATATAATCTTAAATAGATTTTACTGTCTATGAAGGGATCCATGTGAGAGTTATAAATAAATTCAATTGGCACTGACAGTTTTTTGGATGATAAAAACAAAATTTCCCATTTTTACTCTGAATAAAAACTCATATTGCAAAGTAAATTGAAAATATTAGTAATATAGACTATTTAACTACACTTTGAATAAGAAAATGTTCCTTTTTTTGGAACAAGATGACCTTGCGATTTGGGGGTAAGGTGTCAGACTTCTGTGCTAGAGGTCCGGGATTCAATCCTCGTTCCCAGCATGGATTTATCCGATTGCCAAACCCTTCCTTCACCTCTGACAAGACGTGTAATAATCACAACTTGTGAAAGTTTGGATCCCACATTAAACTGTAGGTCCTTCATTTAATCTCACAACTACCCTACCATTACACATTAGCGTAGGTACGTATAGCTCGAATGGGTAGTAAGACGCGGTGCTAATAATAATAATTTGTTGGAACAAAGTAGATGCAGCTCAAGGATCTATACCTTTCAAAATGTGCCAACGAGTGGTTTAAGGTTCAAATCCTTTATTTTACAGTTAACTCTCTACTTGTTTCTCACTGTTAAGTTTTAGTTGAATAAATCGATTTAGAATTTTCTTAATAATCACCAACACAAAATCTTAAAATGTCATAGAAATGGAACTGATCTTTTTTTTGCAGGATTATCAATTCGATAAGGTGGCTATGCGCAGAGGACTAAGTTTTTTCTTGCAATATTAAGAATGATAATATTTTTTTCTTGATTCAAAGACTACTCCTAGTTCATTTATCATGCTTTGTATTAATTGGTTTTACAACAGCCATGGTTTCCCGGCGCTGGCATGTATTTTTTTAAATACGATTTCAACAACAAAAGTGCTACTTATGGCTGGATTCTGTTTGGCCGCACTTGTAGAAAGTCTGCCAGCGTGATTCAAATTTAGGAGAGAGGACATATAGATATGGGCAAAACCGTTCAATGTTGGTAAAATTTCAAAGTGATTCAGTTCATTAAATGAACAGTTCAATAGTGCAGTCAGTCGTAAGCTACAAGCTGCAGTCCAGTCATTCAACAATTCATGACTATGCCAGTGTCAGCTTCCTGTTGTGTCGTTTAGTTGTCCGACCCCTTAGAACAGTCGATAGCGTGTTTGCCTGCTGAATAAGTGTCCCGGGTTCGATTCCTGGCATGGCAGAAACATTTATCGTTGGCGATATGTGGGTTTCCCCAATCACAGAGATCAATTCGTTGTTGGGGGCTGGATGTTGTGTCTGTTCTAGATTTAAGTTCGTTCATAAGTAGTGTGCTGATATAATCGCTCGATTTAGAAAGTGCAAATTAAATAATATGTACTTAGCTCAAATAAAATAAAAAGTTGTTTCATGTTTGGTTTGTTTTGGTCAGTTAGTGGTGTAAATAGGTGGTGTTTGTGATGGAAGTAGTAGTGAGAAAGATTAGACACATTGATCTTGCCAGGTGATCAGTCAACAAGCTGTCTGTGTGGTACTAAACAGGGGAGGAAATGGGAGTTCACATTATATACTAGGGTGTCATCTAGCGGACTCAAATCATAGATGTATGTTGCAATTATTTTATAGCTCGTTACGAGTTGCGGTTGTTTAGTGAAGCCACCTTTAAGCGTGCGCATGCGCATTGGCAGACAATAGACAGTCGAGTCATGCCTGTTATAAGTTTGGCACGCACGTCCGTGACTTCGTCCCTTATAATTTTATTGCACTGACTAATGTATGTTTCTTGTGTTGTCTTGTTTAGTTACGGTTCACTTGACCCGTGGTGATCTTTCTTCAACACACTAGGCCAAATCATTTTATTATTTATTGAAATTTGTGATTAAAGGGTTAAAAAAAAGATTTACATACAACATAACATATTTTGAAGTATGTCAAATGAGGGAAGGATATGAAAACAAAATAAACATGCTAAATATGACACTTAAAACTAGGTGAAATAATTTTAAATCCATTATTGATTTTATTTTTTTACTGCTCTGGGGCACTTTATTTATTAAAATTTTAACAGTCAAAAATTCAATTTTAGAAGGTAGATGAAACAACAAATATTGATATAAAAAAATTATGGTACAGCTATTTAACACACAAATTATAATAAACTTATATTTATATATATTTTGTAATTTAACACATTAAATATATAATTATTTAGATTGTACTATGTGTCCATACATTTGTGTAGTCAGAAAATTAAATAATAATATTTAAAATAAAACAAAATGTAACTCAAATGTTTGTTTCTATATAACTGGATTAATTGCACATCAATTAAGATGAATTATTATAAACTTTATATTGTTCTGCAAAATCTTCATATCACATGCATTAATTAGTTTGTTTTTTCTATAAAAATGATACCAGAGAGAGTGAAAAGTTATTTTTATGTCTCACTAATTTGAAATTGTTGATGAAGTGTTTAACACTGTCAAGTTTCAATTATTTACATAATAAGGAAATGTTTCTTATAGGCCTGTTCGGGATACCAAACTTTGGGGAAAGATTCGGGAAATTGGAAGTTCCCGAAAATCTGGCGGGAAAACTTAATATGTCAAGGTTACAATTAATTATTGTTTTCAATGTGACGTTTGTAGTTAATGATCATTAATAATATTATTAATTTACTTAAACCATCATTATCTTTCTTTAATTAGACGGATACCCGAAATTTCTGCCACTTTTATTCCTCAGCTATAGTGCCTAGTCAACACAAATTGAGCGCCAATAAAATTAATAACAATTACACTAGGCTACTTTATGGCACTATTTATCAGTGTATTGTTATTTAAGGCCTTTGGCCCTGTCGAGTGCAAGTCTAAAACCTATTTTGTGGAATGGTGGGTGGGAGGGTGAAAGGCGTGGCGTGGCTTCACAAACTATCAAAGTATCCTTCCGCACCAGAAAGAACAGATGGATCACAGAAAATGTAGATGATGCTAGCTACCGGATGGGTCTTTCGGAAAAATCATACGTTTGGAAATATCAGTTTTCTCGAGAACGAGTGAAATTCTTATGTTAATACTTTCAACACCCCTTCTAATTTAATGCATTGATGTTTATTAACTGCCACTTTTTTTTATGAAGCCGGCAGTTTTCTATTGACAAATATATGTTTAAATTATAAAGGAGGTGTGTATATAAAAAATATAACTTTATCAACTTGCTTCTATTCTTGAACAAACCGTTTCCGAAAAGAAAATTGCAAACCAATAAAAATTCTTGAAGATAGCCATTTGTTTCCATGTTTTTGCATTTCCACGCCAAAAGAAAAGGGCCATTCACCTTACGGAAAGAAAACATATGTTTGGCGAAAATAGTGATAAAAGTGGTTTTTTCAAATCCTGTATGAAATACACCCTCATTACACCTATTTAGCATAAAGACACATTATATTACGTTAATATTATTATTGGTAGTGGCATCTATTTGCTTTTGTATCTTAGATAATAATACTCGGTAAACTAGTATTTTTGAGGTCTATCAGCGCTTTTTGTGAGAGTTTTAGTAACTAAAACGTAAGAAGTAGCCAGATACACTGGCTCAGTTGAGAAATGTTTTTGTTATTCTTATGGACAAAACTGTGGCTTACTTTTAATTTTTAGATTAGCTTGAATATTTTGGTGTTATATTGTGTAAATAGTTATTAAAATTCATGCCATGAAATTTTTATTTAAGAACTATACCAAAAATGCTTGATGAAAAATACACAATTATTATAATAATTGCATTAGACCTAGGTTCTATATTTTAACTTACATACTGTTCAGACCTTTAAATTGCAACCAAATTATAGGGTTTTTTTCGACACTAGTCAGATGCTTCTAAATTTGTTTTATCAATAAACTATTTTAATTGTTTTATTGGAATGAATGGAAAGGCTAAGTTTAGACTAAAATTATAAATCTAAAAAGTAAATGTGAGCTTAAAATGGACAATTATTATTACATTTGTTTCCGCGGGAAATTACAATTTCCCGTAGTAGAAATTTAATTCCCGCACAGGCCTAGTTTATTTTCAATCCATTTTTTATACATCTTTGGACCACAAATACTTCCACTTATAACATGTTCCTTCTTTTTAAATTGCACTCAAAAACAACTCTTCTCACTGTTGTAATTACCATGGGTTTTTAATTATTTATCAGAGCACACCACAAACTATACGAAACGTGTTTTTTATATATATATTTAAAAGTGACTTGTTTTAGATGTTACTAATTGATTGTCCATTGTGGAAACGATCCACTACACGACACTATAATCAAACAATATATTAATATAGATTCTACAAATTGATACTATTGATCAAAAGAATGCTGGTGCATTTCTTTAAAAACTCTTAGTTGAGATGGTTTCAATCTTTCATAACCAATACCGGAGAAAGATAGTGGTATTAGATCGTCCAATCGATAATCAAGGGCACTCTTTGAAACGTAATACAAACTGTAGGGTTACAATTGTTTCGTAAGAGAAATAAAAAATTACACACAAGAAGAACACAATTTTTACCGACTACAAGGATATTTTATCTACTTTTAACTATGCAGTCACCCTTTTCAATGACCGAATGGTCTAAGGATTCACTCTCATGTTAGATTGCCCTGCTGAAGATGGGGAGATCAGGGTTCGAATCCCAGTCGAGTCTACTGAGGGTTGTTTTCCTAAATGATTTTCCAATCTTCTTCCACACAAAGGGTAGATTACCTCTAAAATGCTTCCTTACTTACTATTCCTACCCAATTAGAGTAGTTATATATGTGCGTATAACCTGAACATGTAGCAAGACGCGGATCTAAACATAATAAATGATGCCGTAAGAAACATGCCAGTGGGCAAACACCGTGGTCTAATTGCCAAGCTCTTTAGTCTGGTTTGCCAGTGACTGGAAAGTCAGGATTTACATTCTAGCAGGTGTATTTAGTGTGATTTTTACTGAGTGGTTTCCCACTATCTTTCTACGCAAATTAGTGTACTTTTCCTCCAAATAAAACTGTTAGAATACCTATCCTATTAGCGTAATTATTAATACTAATATATAAATAGTTTACGACCCAACGGGTGGTGAGAAGAATTGGAGAGAAAAAAAGTGTTTTAAGACATACAATGTGCGTGGAGCGTTTTAGTGGTTTGGAAATTGAATAACAAAACAAGTGATAGACTTGCTAACAATTACTATACGTGAACCCAAATAACTAACCTGAGTTAGCAAATCACATTATTTTAAGTGAACACGTGTTTTATATGTGATTTTGATGGAGTATTTTTCCATATTACTACTTATATTTATGTAATTAGCTTACAGGGCCGTGTGTTTGGGGGTTTTACCTCACTCTCCTTTGAAAGTGTAATTAAACATTTATTTTTGTATTAATCTCTCAGTTCCTAGACTTTTAGCATCATGGGCGTAGGAAGAGAGGGGTTTCAAAATCGTTATTTTATGAGATGATTTTAAGATTTAATACTAAACTCTAAGAAATAAAAACACTGTTATTTTATATATTAGTGGTGTAATTTTTATTTGTCAGGGGAAGGTGCAGTTAAAAAAGGTTTTGCTTAGGGATGGTCTATCTATCATACCTCTCCCTCCATTAATATTAGAAAATTGGGTACTCCTAGAAGCTATTAATAGGGGTCCTCGTTTGGAGAGTCTTTGAAAATTATACTATTTTAACAGCTATTTAGAATAGTGCTCCCACGAACCTTTTTTTTATAATCCTAAAAACTATTCGATGTGATCTTTTATTTGCAAATTTTTTAAAAGTGAATGTTTCCATAAGTTATTTGGAGTTTGATACAAGGCCATATTTAAGTTTAATTTTAAAAACTTTTGAAAACTTCGGGAAGGGGTTTGAACCCCATACTCCTTATCCCTATGCCCATGTGTAGCATACTGGGGTCTGATAAAATTCTTAACACCTACAATACTGATTACGTTTTGAAATACTTTAAATTATTTTAAGAGGGATTCAGTTTTAAATAAATTCTTGAAATATCACGTTGGGTGACTTGTCCCCGAGATACTCTTCCCCCAACCTAAAACAACTAAATAGTTCTGCGTAAAGCTTTGTTAAGCTACTTAGAAACCTAACTACACTAATATGGCCCAAGGGTAATATTATTTTGTTACTTACATAATCAATCATTGCATTAATTGGACCAAAAACCTTGCCAAGCCTAAGTGTCAATCAAAGCCGAACATCCTTTCGGGAGTGACAATATTATTAAAATTATTTAGTGTTTTTAATATTTAAAGTTTTATTGACAAAGGACGAAATTTATTAATCAGCTTTTGTGAAATACATTACTATAAGAGGGTTGGACTAATGTGCCAGTTTCTTGCTGGTATTATTGAGGAAAAATAGTTCCACCCTGATCTGGGTGTCCATCACATCTATAAATATATTCTGGCAGAATACTTTACTCCAACTTGGAAAGCTAGTGTTAAACCTCTGATTGGATGAATTAGGAAAAAGGGGCATCAATGGTATGGCATTTTTCCACGTCTTAAGGGAAATACCAGTTAATTTTCTCATATTCTCCTCTCCTCGTCGTAGCAGGCAGTTTAAATGGCAGCTGGCCGGTACTGGCAAAAGAGCGTTCATCATAGCAGGACCTACTCAGCTCCCAGCTCGTGTGTGTGTGTGTGTGCGCGCACGTGCGCGTGAGGTAGGGGAGTATTATTATTATTATTATTATTATTATTAGCACCGCGTCTTACTACCCGTTCGGGTTATACGCACTTACGCTAATGTGTAATGGTAGGGTGATTGTGAGATGAAATGGAGGACCTACAGTTTAACGTAGAATCCGAACCATGGTGGAGGCCTGGCATTCCCAACATTCACAAGGCGTCTTGTCAAAGGTGAAGGAAGGGTTTGGTAATCAGATAAATCTTTGCCGGTACCGAGGATTGAACCCCGGCCGCCAGCATAGAAGTCTGACACCTTACCCCTAGACCACCAGGTCACCAAAAGGGACAATAAAATAACTAAGGTATTCTAGAAATATGTACAGTGCATGTGATGTACGCTTTTAATCAAAAGAAGGTGACCTTGTTTATCTAGGACGAGCTTAGGACAACAACTTTGCTACCATCACTCTGTGACGATTTGACGAAGCAGTACATCCTTGGTGCAATCTAACCTCTTATCTGGTATAGTTTTACTCGAACGCGACACAGTTTAACCCAGTGTTTCCCAAAGTTTTGCTGATAAGAGCATCACTAAACAGAAGTTAAGACAGAAGGGTCCCTGGGACTGGGGGAAAGGGTTCTTTAAAAGTTATTCAAGAAAAATATTTAGTCAATTTCATTTTACGACCATATATACAAGAATTTTTGTGGTTGTTTTATTTTAGCATTGCGTCTTACTATCCGTTCGGGTTGTACGCTTACGTACTAATTACTCTAATTGTTTTATGGAGGAAGGTTATATTTATAGGAAATGTACCAGCACTTGCGTGAAGTGAGAGTGGAACATAATTTTGGAAAAATACACTATCAGTACACCTAACAGAGATTCGAACCTCAATCTCCACGTCATCGGTAGTATACTCAGAAAGTAGAGCATTAGACCACGTGTCCACCGAAGCTGGTTAGACAAAAATTGATTTATCAAATGAGATTTTCAACAAAAATATCAAATCATAACATTGAATTGGTAAGTTATAGGTTTTTGATTATTTTTATCACCCTAAACCTTATATTTTTTTAAAGTTCAAATTTGTTGACTAAAGGTTTGTAGTCTTCTTCTTTTTTGGTGTGTGGCTTGTGCTCAACGAGGAAATAAATTGAGCATAGTATGGATATTTCAAAAGTTATCTTTCACTTTTCAAATTTATTTATTATTGGCCTATGTTATCAACAACATTCCTTAATTAATTTTTATTAGGTACTAAACTTTCTGGGATCCTGCAGACCCCATGATAAACTGCCGCGGACCACCATCGGTCCAGGGAGAACACTTTGAGAAACACTGGTTTAACCATACGTTTGTCAGGTTTTCAAGGATGTGGTCCAATGTAACAACGCATCTGGTGGACTTTACGGCGTGTCACAACTTATCTAGCATCCGTGGCAAGAAGGAAGGCCTCAAAGGTCTTTTTTCCTATCAATATCCTAAACTATAATATAATTCTAGTAGGGAAAAGGGCCTTTCGGACCGCCATTCCTGCCATAAGAAAGATATGGCTTCACATCTGTAAGTATTTCCTGTCCGTGTGGTGTATTTCTCGTTCGGAATAAGAAATCCAAAATAATTTAACTCAGCCTTAAATCAAGCGCAACAAAATGAAATAACCAGACTGTTTCCTATTCCAAACTAACGCTCAAACTAGTTCTATTCGCACCAAAGTTCTCCGAGCTTAGGTAGACAAGTTGCTGGGCTGATCATTTCTATGAAGTGCAGTTGTGCGACAGTTCTTCCAGTGATGACAGGGCGCAGCTCACTACGTGCCAGGCAACTGTAACCCTGATACAGTTGTGCGACAGTTCCTCCAGTGATGACAGAGCGCAGCTCACTACGTGTCAAGCAACTGTAACCCTGATACAGTTGTGGGATAGTTCTTCCAGCGATGACAGAGCGCAGCTCACTACGTGTCAAGCAACTGTAACCCTGATACAGTTGTGCGACAGTTCCTCCAGTAATGACAGAGCGCAGCTCACTACGTGTCAAGCAACTGTAACCCTGATACAGTTGTGGGATAGTTCTTCCAGCGATGGCAGAGCGCAGCTCACTACGTGTCAAGCAACTGTAACCCTGATACAGTTGTGGGCTGGTTCCTCCAGCGATGACAGGGTGCAGCTCACTACGTGTCAGGCAACTGTAACCCTGATAAAGTTGTGGGATAATTCTTCCAGCGATGACAGGGTGCAGCTCACTACGTGTCGGGCCACTGTAACCCTGATACAGTTGTGGGTTAGTTCCTCCAGCGATGACAGAGTGCAGCTCACTACGTATCGGGCCACTGTAGCCCTGATACAGTTGTGGGTTAGTTCTTCCAGCGATGACAAGAGTGCAGCTCACTACGTATCGGGCCACTGTAGCCCTGATACAGTTGTGCGACAGTTCCTCCAGCGATGACAGAGTGCAGCTCACTACGTGTCAGGCAATTGTAGCCCTGATACAGTTGTGCGACAGTTCCTCCAGCGATGACAGAGCGCAGCTCACTACGTGTCGGGCCACTGTAGCCCTGAGGCAGTTGTGGGCTAGTTCCACCACTGTCACTGGAGTCTAGGCCAGTATTGTGTGGACATATCTGGTGCTTGACCAGGGACCGCGATAGGTACGGACACCCCTGGAGAGATCAGGCCTGCCAACATTCAAGACAACACAAGGTTTTTTTTAAAAAAGAAGGAAAATACGACAGCTGCTTGGAACGTTTTATATTTAAGCTATGAGAGGTAATCTTAGCTACAGTTAAATTTTCATAAGAATAGCCTTTTATAAAATACAAACATACCTTTTTATCATCAAATTTTATAAGCTTTTACTCTTTTTAATTATCATTATTCATAGCTATTAATTTTTTCTATCTAAAGTGACAGTTTCAGGGCACGTAAGTTGTCGTTTGAATATTAAAGTAGATCTACAAACTTTACAATCGGTCAGGTAGAGTTCTTCCAATAAAAATTGGACTGTACGTTTTCTAACTCAGGATAAGTGAGCAAAGGTGTCATTTTAACCTAATCTTGTTTGCTGATGAAGGGAGGTCAAGGTTCGAATACTTGTTGGGTTTGAGAGTGGTTTTCTAATCTTTCTCCACACAAATGAGGACAGTTTTCTTCTAATTTTTACCTCCCCCATCCCTGAACCATCAGTGTAGCTCTACGGTTATCCCGGACTGGTAGCAATACCAGAAACGGAGTTAAGCATCCGCACCTCCTGTCATGGTGGACAGGGGAGGTGAGCCCCAGGAGGTTCGGAGAGGGATTTGGGGGTACAATATTAAGAGGGGTTGTCCAAAGCCAACTTGAGAATTTAAATTTTATTATTACATTATTTTATTAATTTTAATGTTTTCTAGAATATTTTCCTCCGTAGCCCCACTATGTACCCCCAGTCAAAGTCTATTGATATACTAGACAAAAGTTCTGGAATATCTGTCATGGTCATAACGATATTAGATGACAACGTTTTAAATGAAAATAGATCGTTGTCATTAAATTCTAGGGCAGATAATCGAGAAATATTGAAGTCACTATGTAAAGAAAATTAAACTCTATGCTTGCACTAAGCAGTATTTGATTTACTTTGACAAAAAAAGTTTCGTTATAAAAACTGCAACAACACCGACTTATTCTCGCGTTCCATAAATCTCCATCTTAAGGGATTATTTTGAAGAAATTAAGGACTCAAGTAAAGAACTTACACTTTCATGGGGAATAGATCTTAAGTTTAAAAAGAAGAAACTCCATCGTGTAAAAATGCACTTTAACGAACTAAGTCAAGACGAAAGAGTCTAAGCTAATGAAAATAATGTTTAAAGACAGGTTTATTTTAAAGTGCTGGACATTATAATTTCATGATTGAGATAAAGTTTTGAGTCCTTCAGACAAGTAATAAACAAATTTGAGGATTCGAGTCCCAAAATTTTAGACATAGTTAGTTACGATGAGCTTTATCGCTTATCAAAATGTTTATGTGACCAATATAATGGGGATATTATTAAGTATAACCCTCAACAATTAGTTAGCTTCCTTCAATTGTAAAAAAATATATTTAAAAACCTTTGAAAATATAAGACAGCTGGTTAAAGACATTATTTTTTTAAATTTAACCTTCCCCTAAGTTTTTTCAGATTACGTTTTATTCACTACATTACCCCGTGATTAGTGAGACAACTGGAAGATTGTTTTCTAAAGTGAAGCCAATTAAGACTATCTTAGAAGTGCAATGATACAGTGCCGACTCACCAGCCTTTCTATTTTGAGTATTGGAAGAAGAAAGCTTGTGATGTATATTTTAATCTGATTAAGTGTTATCTGATTAAGTGATTCATCTGCTGCAACAAAGTCGCAAAGAAAGTTTTTTATATTTTTTTTATAAATAGCTCCCCTATTTTTGAAATATTTTAAGCCCTTTCTCTATCAGTGCTTTTGTGAAAAGTTATGCTTTACCATTTTATAGAAGCTATGTCAATATATTTTACAATATTATTTCTTACTGTGCATTTTAACTTTACTCATTCCAGACATTAATTCCAATCCTAACCTTTTTGATTCTTTTTTCAAACTGTTTCCTAGTAAGTAGACATTTTAGACTTTTTCGACACTGCGTTTTACTACCCGTTCAGTTTATACTCTTATCTACTAATTATGCTAATGATTTTAGAGACTAGGAAGGCTATATTTAGAGAAATGTACCCACATTTGTGTGGAGGAAGAGTAGAAAATAATCGTGGAAAAACCACCCTCAGTACACCCGACCGAGATTCAAACCTTGGTGTCCTCATCATCGGCAGTCTAGTTTACTGCAAGAGTCATGCGTTAGACCACGCGGCCACCAAAGCAGGTAAAATAAATAAATAAAACTATTTAAAACATTAATTACATACCTTTTATATTAAAACAATATTTATGTATGAAATAAATATTACAACGCTCTACATTTAAAAGTGGAAGTTCCTTAATCTTAAAAATGACGTGGCATTACAGGAACTACCCATTCGGACTATATACATATGTACTAATTACGGTATTAGACTAGGGATGAGGGAGATTTAATCTAAAGGGCATGTACCCGCATTTGCATGGAGGGAGAGTGGAAAAATATTTAGGAAAAAATACTTTCAGTACACCCAAAGCCACTTCGATGGCCACATGTTCTAACCTGCTACTCTTACAATAAACTAGACTACCGATGACGGGGATATCGGGGCTCGAATATCGGTTGGGTGGGTTCATAAATTGATTTTACTATCTCCCTCCACGTGAATGTGGGTACACTTCCTATAAATATAACATTTCTAGTCCCTAAAACCATTAGCGTTATTAGTACATAAGCGTATAACCCGAACGGGTAGTAAGATTCTATGTTAAAAAAGAAGTACACCCATCCGGGATCAAACCACGATCTCCCAGTGATGCCTTAAACCATGCGGCCACCAAAGCAGGTTTGGCATTAATAAACGCCACTTACATTACCTCTTATGTTGGCTATTCTACATGTGGATCCAAATAGTTACGTAATAAACAAGGATCTACCTGTGGAGGAGCCGCCGTTGGAGGAGTACTGGTGACCGTTCATGGTCTGGTAGGGCTGCGTGGGGCTGCAGGGGGAGGGACGACTGCCGTATGCCCCCAGGCTCAGGGGGTCATAGGTGGGGGGACGCGTCATGCAAGAATAGCCGCCGCCATCCCTCTGCTGCAGACTGCACGCACCCGGGCTGGGGCCCATGCCACCCCCTCCACCACCACCCCCGTGGTGGGGACCCGCCGACATGCTGAAACTGGACATGCTTGGCATGGACCTGCAAGAGGGAATACATTGACATCATCCGATAGATAGAATGCTTCGAAGGGGAAAAGCATAATTAGTCTTCATATGTTGTTATGAATTATTTACTAAAATCCTTCCATTTATGGATTATTTCCAAAACTAAACATTTAACTTAAGACTCATACATCTTTAACCTGGAACTACCCGAGGTCCGTCCTGTCTCTAGTATTATCTCAAAGTTGTAAAAATAGAAAAATACATGACTATGAAAAGTTATATTAATAATGACTACTACCAAGGTTAAACAAGGATGCATGGGGCATGTAGATAAACAGAATTAATTTTTACAGTGGATTTAATGATTGTTGTATATTTTAGTTTAAATTTAAATCATCAGTGGGCACACGAAATTATTATTATTATTATTATTATTATTATTATTATTAGCACCGCGTCTTACTACCCGTTCGGGTTATACGCACTTACGCTAATGTGTAATGGTAGGGTGATTGTGAGATGAAATGGAGGACCTACAGTTTAACGTGGAATCCGAACCACGGTGGAGGCCTGGCATTCCTCACATTCACAAGATGTCTTGTCAGAGGTGAAGGAAGGGTTTGGTAATCAGATAAATCTTTGCCGGGACCGAGGATTGAACCCCGGCCGCCAGCATAGAAGTCTGACACCTTACCCCTAGACCACCAGGTCACCCACACGGAATAAAAGTGAAGCTTGCATAACTTGGTTTGCCAATGATGGGGGAGGAAGGGGGGCGGTAATTGACTCCCCGCCAGGTGTAATAAGAGTAGATCTTGCTAAATAAATTCCCAGCTCTTATCCACGAAATTGCAGGTACTTTCCAGAATGTAACTGAGCTATACCAACTGAGCAGCCACTGCCGTTAGTGACGATAGCACCAAATTTGCGGTTAGAGGATGTCGTGTGATCAGCACAATGGACCATCTCTTAATCTCACTTTGCTAAACCGGAGCCGCTAATTAGGAACTCTGACCACTAGACTACAGAGGCAGTTTCATTTCCCCTAAATGTTACAATCCTCGTATCACCTTCATTACATTCGTAAAGGCTAAATCTAATTCAATTAATTTAATTTTTATAGTTCATTTCAGAGATGAAAAACTATGTAACGTGTCGTTAAAAATTAGATAGATTGTAATTTCCAGATATTAAAAAAATCGTTTCACTATAAATTAAATCTGTAAAAGATGTTCAGAGCCGTTGGCATTATTTGTCTCAATTTTTATGTAAATATTATTTTGGAATAATAAACCACAACTCAATTCCAGGGGAACATTTGTACGTTTGCAATTCTATAATAATTGGTTTTCAACGATCCAATAAATGGCGCCCTCAAACTATATTCTTTGTGACTATTCTACCAAGTCTTGGAATTCCTTAATATATTACATGTATTTGAACTGTTGCGTGTTTCCTCACCCGTAAGAGTCGGCCATGCTCATCGGTGCAGGTATGGACGGGTACATGCTATTGGAGAAAGTGGTGCCGTTGAGCAACCGGGGCGGAGAGGCGCTGGGCGTCTCCACCACGCGACGCTGGTTCCGTAGCTTCTCTTCTCTCCTCCACTTGGCCCTCCTGTTGGAGAACCACACCTGCGACAAAACCCAACATTCGTCCACACTGCAGTTCCAATAGAGTGAAGCGAAATCCGAACCAAATGACCAGATTTGAATCACACATTGAGAGTGATTTATTTCCCTTGTGTGGTTTTATAGGTCCGTTTTAGACGAATACTGGTGAATTTCCTTGAAACATTCTTCCTCCCTCGTTAACTAATGGTAGATAGTTAAATAACTCATCTTACACCACCTATTATTTTCCCACCCTTCTCCCGTGAGAGATTAATTATCAGCCCATCAGGGTGCAAAAGATTTTCACGCTTTTTATTAATGGTAATCTATTCAAATGCTAGTTTTGAAAGCCCTTCAAGGCTAGTGTTAACTGTTACTGTATCTTTGTGTATGTGTATAAATATATTGGTGTTTTAGGTAGTAAAATACCACACAAACTAAAAACTCACGCCACTTATGTATGCAAAACCGCTTGAACTAGACGTCGCGGTTTGTTTTTTTGTATTATTATTTTTAAAACAGTGTAATTTGTACCAATGAAACATATTTTAATATTTTACAAATATACAAGATTGAGTGAAGATATTTTAAAACAGAAAAACTAATCGGATGTAAAATGTGCTTTTAAGTATTTGATCACCCACACTTTTGAATTAACACAAATAGCAATAAGAAAAAATATACCACCATATTGGACATCGATCCTGATTCGAAATAAAGTTATTTAAATCCTGGATGGTGCTTTGGTGGGTGTTTTCTCTCCTACAATACAAACAAACAGAATGTGTGACAAACCTGTATCCTCGCTTCGGGGAGCCCAATTTTCGTTTCTAGCCTCTCACGGGCAAACACGTCACCGTAATGTTTTCTCTCTTACAAAACAAACAACAAAACGTGTGACAAACCTGTATCCTCGCTTCGGCGAGCCCAATTTTCGCTGCTAGCCTCTCACGGGCAAACACCTCATGGTAATGTTTTCTCTCTTACAAAACAAGCAACAAAACGTGTGACAAACCTGTATCCTCGCTTCGGGGAGCCCAATTTTCGCTGCTAGCCTCTCACGGGCAAACACGTCAGGGTAATGCGTTCTCTCGAACTCTGAATCAAACAAAATACAATTTTTAACTATGCACATCTACTTTGATTTTATTATGAAAGGAAGTTGTTTACTTTTAAACTTGATTAGATATGATTTAATGCAGCTATTCATAAGTTCATGGTGAAGGGCGCTGGGTTTTCCTGTCTTTACCGAGTTGTGTAAGCGCACTGGAAGGATTGGTTTACTGTTTATTAGTGGGTGCTCGCGTGAGTTAAGTACATGCAAAACAATTATGGATATAAACTACGAGAGTTTTAAGCATTTAGTAAAAAGTATATGGTTGGCTTATCTTATTTTCTTGGAAATGATTAGTTTAAAGCTCATTTACTTTTATCATTAGTACGTTCAACACCATAGTTAGTAACGAACGAACTAAGTTAAATTGTAAGAATGGGTAGTTTCAAAAGAAAAGTACCCACACTAGCGTGGAGAGGGGATGGTAGTATCCCAGCAATGGGCTGGAAGTGAAAAACTACCCTAATATACCTGATCTCTATCTATCTCTATCTATATCTATCTACCCATATCCATACATATCATAATAAAACTATGAATTTTTCTGTGCGTTCGATGTTATTATGTTTGTTTGTTTATTTCCAGTGAATTCAAAATGTACCCATTGGATTGAGATGGGACGTATTCTGTTGTACTCCATATACGAGTATTTAAGAATAAAGAGTAAGCCACATACCATCACGCTATTTCATCAGCGAGCTAATCAGTGTTCAAAAAATCCACTAATAGAGTGGTTACATTTGCGTTTCAAATTTGTAACAATTCAAATGTATTAAATCTTAATGTATAAACCATTTTTGTAAGTCTACTCGGCAACGAGGGGTTTGGAAATTTCAATAAACCATGAATGTAGAATTCATTTTTTTTTCCTTACTTGATCGCCAAATCATCCTTAATCCAAAGAGTAACTAAAAGAATTGATTTCAAGCTTGGATCCAAAAATAAACTGTATGTTGTGTTGGTTGATTTTAGAAATGGGAAATTCGATTACTCGATACCTATCGATTCTTAAGGGTATTGAGAGGATCGATAATCGAGAAAATACCTAGGTTATTGATGTTTAGATTCCTAAAGAGACGTGCAAATGATTGTGAATGCTATATTAAGAGATTAGTGAATGATATTAAAGGTCATCTGTAACGAACTTTTTAGTTAATTATTCCATATATTTGTATAGTAAAACATATAAAAGAATTTATTAGCTTTGAAAACCTGAAAATTGATGTTTTGTTTCAATACGTAAACATATTTACCGTGGTAGCATAATGTACTAAAGAAAAAACAAATATAAACCTCCATATTAACAGATACCAACTCTTGTGTTAAGAAACATATTACGATTGCTTTGCAAATTTACTGTCACAAATTAAACAATAATAATAATCCTATAGGTACATCTTATTTCAAAATTTTAAAACAAAAATTAAAATCATTTCTATAATTTGTAAAGGCAAAAATGTTTTAAAAGTCTAATTAATATTTGCCGAAATGTTTACCGAAATTTCCAGAACAAAAATAAAATTGGTACAACAGGTTTACTTATCACGGCAGCCATACTGGTTTCTATTAACAAAAAACCCGCCTCGGTGGCGTAGTCGGCTAACGCGCTTGTCGTGTTGAGCTCGACTGCTGAGGACGGGGAGATCGAGGTTCGAATCTCGGTCGAGTGAACTGGGAGGGGTTTTTCCTAAATGGTTTTCCACTCTCCCTCCCCGCAGATGCGTGTTCACTTCCTCTAATTCACCCTTCCCAATTCCTAATCCATTATAGTAATTAGTACTTAAAGCGTATAACCCAAACGGGTAGTAAGACGCGGTGCTAAATATTATTATATACCATATTAACATAAACAAATATGGCCGTTTTCTCTTCATTTCAGGCCTATTCCAGTAAGAATCGAGTATCGAATAATTGAGGTAAAAATTTAAGAATCGGAATCTAGAATAGGAATCGAAAAACTGGTGTCGTCCCATCTTAGGTTGTTTTATATTCCTATTAATAGGCTAATCGTGATTCTAACAAATACATCTTTCAACTAGGTAATGTTCAACATCTTTATCTGATTTTTTTACATTTACATAGATACGTATTTGGAAAAGGAGATTAATTCTCCCTTTAAAAAGACAGAAAATATTAATTAAAATGGTGTGGAGCAAGCAAAAACACATAGCCCACTATTTAAATGTTAAGAAATAGATTTCGATAAATTTATTTTAATTTTGATAGTTTTTTTAATTTGACCTTACCCCTCTCACTTAAATTAAGGGGAAACACATTTAGGTTTTAGCTAACATCGGAGATTATGAACCAAATATTTAGGAGCATAGTGGTCCACTATAAGCAAAGTTGACCTTATATTGAGATCTACACGCCTTAAACCTCGTGACCTCCAGTGCGTTTAGTTACAAACCTCAGAAAAATAGAAAGTTGGAACTTTTTAAATCTACTCAGTGAAACCCCAAGGTGTGCACCTCGAGTGTATTAAAAAAAAAAATCAAATATATCGAGCCTAATGTCTTAGACCGCGTGTCAACTGGGAAGTGCATCTTTAAACTCATTTAACCAATCCATTTTAAACTTTAAACAAGTGGTTAGGGAAATATTTAGGGTGTAAGATATAACTTGGACATCCGGTCAAAATAATAGGCTAGTTACAAAGTACGTCTGCCATTTTGTTTCAAGATAACGGTTACAAAACACTTCTTTCTGGAGCTTTTCTCAGCTTATGATTATAAAAATTTAACAGATCAACTTTTAAAGGTTCCTAGGTATAACTCTAGTAGACTTGCTTCAGTGGCCCATGGTTTAAGGCGTCACTCTTGTACCAGATTAGACTGCCGATGATAGGGAGATCGGGGCTCGAACTCCGGTCAGGTGTAATGAGTTTTTTCGAGAATGGTTTTCCACTTGCATCAGTGTGCATTCAGGCTAAACTTCAGGAACATCTGGTCTGGTTTGCTGGGTATGAGTATTTAAGTGTTTGAACCCAGCCGCACGTACATAAAGGTTTTTTTCTCTAGCTAGTTTCCTATTCCCAGCCACGTAAATGTGAGTATACTAGATTATATCTTCCTCGCCTCCTTAATGTAATTTAAATGCGCATATCCTGGACGGGTAGTAAGATGGGTAGCAAAGGGCTACTTGTTAAATAGCAACAACATCGATTTAGCATATAATTCCTATTGATTCTAATTAGATCGCATAATTTATTTGAACACGGTTTTCTGGACAGAAATTTGAGACAATGGCACTCCCCTTTTATATTATCTGACCTACTAATACGTTTAGGCATACTTCCTACTTGTGTCTATATGAGTTCAATCGGATATAGAATGAAAACATTGATTTACAACCACAATGTCGAAAACTACTGCTAGTATTTATTTAGATTAGTTGAAAAATGACACCCAGACACGGTAATCTAACCCGGGACTTTTGTTTCAATGCTTTATCACTGAGTTAGCCAGGATTCATGCCCTGCTCAGGGTCATTTTTCACTCATAATTTAAGGCCGAGTCTGTAATGGACGTGTGGCATCATCAGTTACATTTGAACGACCAATATTATCGTGAGCTATCAGATACCCCATCTATCTACGACTCTGGAAGGCTGCTATGTTGGCAAGTATACAATACAAGATTGTAATTAAGGGACATTTTAATTAAATGGAATGTGGTCTCCTCCATACAGACATTTCTGTAATTATAATGATTTGCAACCTACGTGCTGCTACACTTGAAAGGGATTCGCTCAGATTAGAATCCTAGGCTCCTGGATTAGTGACAGAATGGCTAGCCACTACATCGTGTGAGCACGCAAACTAAATATCATAATAATTTAATCTGGTTTGCCGGTGACGGGTGAGTCAGGGTTTGAAACTCTTACGGGTGCATTGTTGATAGTTTTTCCTGGATGATTTTTCACTCTACCTCCACGCGTATGCGGGTAGACTTCTTTAAATTCCACTTTCCTCATTCATGATTAATTTAATTTAAATGTTTAACGCCCGAAAGTTTAGTAAGACGAGATGCATGGAAAAAAAGCATTCGTGAGCTCCTGCTATGTAACAAGTGAGCATCCCTCGTTTTTAAATCAGTCCCCCTACCCACTGAGGCATTGTCACACGCTCCAGTGGGAATCTGTGTCTAGTCCCCGAGAAAAGTGCTACGCTCCGAGCCAAGGAACGGATTGAAAGGAACACGGCCGAAGAAGGAAGACGTTCCCTTTCCCTTTTTTTTCTATCGAAAATCAATAGCACCCCAGCTCCTGCCATCTTCGTGTCTTTTCTTTACTAGAGCTGCTTTGCTATACCGAGAATCCTTACACCGCCTGGGTGAGAAGATGTTATCTTCGTCAAATAACAAGGCTTTGCAGTTAAATCTAGGATTGTATGAATACGTTTTAATATGGAGTTATTCCAATCAAACATACCCTTGCAATTAACTCAAATTGAGTAAATAAATGTCACCCAGAGCTACTGATCCGTGTTGTTTATCACCATGCGAATACCCTAACGGGTAGGAGATAGTGTTCATCTTTATGCAGAAGTCCAGAATGTATCGCTGTTCTACTTTCTGGTTGGAAGAAACATTTAGAAAATACTAATTTTTTTTAAACTCAAGATTGATTGAAGCAAAACATATATTTTCATATTAACTTTAGCAGAATTTATTAAATACAGCTAAGGATGTATTAGAGAACCTCTTGGTCTCACTTTCTAAAATAAAGACACAATACATATGGAGTTTTTTTTATTGTTTACAATACTTACATTAATAAACTAGCAGTAAATACAAGATTTCCCTGACCAAAGTTTCAGTTTTTTAAGTGACAACAACAGCGACTTTGGTCGAGTTATTTTTAACTACGGGAAATCGCCCAAATGGTGTGGACGCTTACTTGGTTCGTGTGAGGGTTGTAAGGAGACCTCGTGGCAGCCATTGGAGAATCACTCGCAATCACACCATAATACAGATAAGACGTGTGATAAACACTTGCAATCACACCATCATACAGATCAGACGTGTGATAAACACTCGCAATCACACCATAATACAGATAAGACGTGTGTTAAA
>CABFOW010000092.1:362003-375452 GCA_902141385.1 Timema californicum | reverse complement strand
ATCACACCATCATACAGATCAGACGTGTGATAAACACTCGCAATCACACCATCATACAGATCAGACATGTGATAAACGCTCGCAATCACACCATCATACAGATCAGACGTATGTTAAGATGCTCGAGCAATCAGGGAGTTGGAGACGAACTAGTCACTCCAGTTGGATACGAGCTAGTCACTCCAGTTGGATACGAGCTAGTCACTCCAGTTGGATACGGACTAGTCACTCCAGTTGGAGACGAACTAGTCACTCCAGTTGGAGACGAACTAGTCACTCCAGTTGGAGACGAACTAGTCACTCCAGTTGGAGACGAACTAAATTTTTATTTTCATTCTTTAATAACCAGAACCAAAGTGTGGAATAAATTAATTCTAATTATTAATGTGTGATCTTTAATTTATATTAGTTTTAATTTAAGATGGAATAGATGGGAGAAGCAGATAACAGAAAGTGTTTAAGTGAGAGGAGAAGAATGGAAGAAATTAAAGGAGGACGATTGGAGGAAAGATCAAGGAAGATGGAGGCGTTTTACTAAACTGACCCGGCCACAGGCTGGAAACAGTTGATGATGATGATGATGGTTCCCGAACACAATTTATTTAAATATTTAAATTTATAAACTAGATATAAACTGACGCTGGTGAATCCAGGATAATCAGGTGTTATACTAATCCGATCAGGAGCTGAACCAAGGACCCCGGGACGGGTCGGATCATGCGCCACTAGATGACAACATTGAACTATATTATTGGTGTTGTTTTATAGTTATTGGCATTAAATATAGAGTTTGACAGCCACAGATTACATCAATTAATATATGAGGATATACAAATTATTTTAGTTGGCCATTCAATGTTTAAATTGTGAATAAAAACATTGATTTTTTCCATGTAACTTTTGTTTAGGGTCAATATTGCATTTGGCAAGAGAACAACAAATATACCCTTTCTCCTGAACTAATCTTGCCTTGATAGATACATAAAATATATCATGAATGCTCAAATCTGCTCGTGCCAATGCTGGATTCCCATTTTAGAAGTGATTATAAACTGAGGTAGAACAAAACCCCTAACACAGATCATCAAGGGGTTTGTGCTTAAATTCTTGCGAGAGATCTATCAGAGAGGCTGACTCAAATGCCATTCAAAGGTGCTAATAACACATCCATTACAAGTGGTTGAAAAAATTTCGATCAATTATATGTTTTATCAGAGATAAACCATGAACACATTGTGAAAGTCGAAATAAAATCTAATGTAATAGCAGAACACGTATGCTTATTAATTTTTTAATATTTATATCAAAATATGTATATTTATACAAGTTACGATGATAGTTGAGTTGTAATATCTTGGCTAATTATGTTCGATGAAACATTGCGATGAATAAGGCACTAATACACTAATATTCACGGTATTACCGCACGTTATCTAGGTCTTGAAGAGTCTGATCGATCCTTACCTTTCTCCAGACTGTCGATCTGCTCGTTGGTGAAGGACGTCCTGTTCCTCTGCAGTTTCCTCTTGAGTCGGAGACGGGCCTGGTCCTCACCGGTGCTCGAACCCGCGTTAGAGTTGTCCCCACCAGAGTTGGTCTCGTCTGACGGCACACCATCCAAATCCACCACTGGGAACACAATCAAACCTCATCTAAACATTCCGTATCCACAAGGTATGTAGTCCGTAAGATATGGAGTCCCCATTAGCCGGTTCCTCTGTAAGCAGTCCGTACTCCGTGTGAAGCCTCATCTCCGTATTCCGTAAACCCCGTATCCTTTTAGCAGTGGCGTGTTCTGAGAAAATGAATAGGTATGCTGTACTATAAAAGTTGCAGGGGAGATTTGGGGGCCGAGGACCCTCTACCACCGTTGTCCAAGAGCGTCAAGGGATGATTTCACGGAAAATATTTGAAGGTGTCTGCCTAAAGAACAGTGGTTCTCGGAAATTCATTACTTTCCATTAACCTTAATATAGCTTAGAAAATGTTGAGGCCCTCCCTGCTCTCATATTCTCTCTTTTTTTTACTTCTCCATAACGATGATTACCATCCACTCAGAATGTAATAAAAGTAACTCCATTGTGTCAGCCCGCATTCAGGCTATACCTACCGAGCGGCTACCAAACTGTTTGGCGAATTAGTGCCAACTCTTGTGGATAGAGGGTATGAATGTTCAGCACAACGATGACTCCAGCCATTAAACTAGGTATATATACCGGAGTATCTACTACTGTATTCAAGTAGCCCCGTATTTATCCCCACCAGGCTGAGTCTAACCCATTACAGACTCATTGCTTCCTAGATAATCCTGGAAAAACTTCTCAGAAAATCTGGAAGCACCAGGAATCAAACCAGGAACCTCTGGGTTCGTATTCAGAACCTATGACCTATGCGGTCCTCAAATTGTAATGATATCTATATGGCTAGAAATTTAAGTAAATATTAATGTCGGGGCTAAGAGTGGTATGGGCACATTTCTGAATGCATAAGAGAGACAGATCCTATTCAATTAGCCTAGTGTAATTAAAAGCACATAGTTAACAATACTCAAAACAAACAATCATAATAAGAGTAAAATGAAGTGATACATCTATCAAGCGTCCATCCGATCTTGGTGAAAGAGAATCAGGTGGATTGTCCAACTCACGTTGAAATTAAAACTATTTTATAAAGCCTAACTTATCTCACACAATGCTGCATGGAAACAAACGAGTCTCCCAACTTGAGAATTTATGCTCAAGAAGCTATCTAGATGTGTAAACTCTGACTAACATAGGGGAGATTATCTAGGACTATTAATAATCTAGCGATACGTCATTGGCTTATTGCTAACATATTACACAGATATATTACTGTAAGCAGTAGTTCAACCAAGGGGGAGAGGGGTAAACAAGGTATTTGAATCCCTCCTTCCCCCAATACCACAAACAATTAGCAATTTAAATAATATGAAGTATAACTAAAATATTTAGCATTGAAGATGGGACGAATGTATAGGCTACATTTTAAAAAAGACCAGTCTTCTGACTTAAGCCTAATATTCAAAAGGTTTAACGTCACACACATAAAATTAACGATTTAAAAAAAACACCAAAATAATAGCTTTGATACCATTTGCATTATTTAAATTTCTTAATTATTATAAAAATATTCCAAATTATCTATAAAAGCATTTAATATTCAGAAATATTCTCGGCCTTCAGGGCCTAGGAGGCTGTGCAACCCCAAACCCGCTCTCTCCAACAAAATTTCATTCTTGCTACAGCCCTGATTGAATTCCTCCCCCAAAGTAAGTGGCTGGGTGCGCCACTGATTAAGTAAATTTTATGAGTATATATTTTATTTTACCATTTCATTCTAAATCATCTTGAAATGGTGATATTACACTCCTGACTTTTGGGATTCTCTGATGTGTAATTATATAAAATCACAATAACTAATAAGTTGTTAATGTAAAACAAAAACTAAAAGAATACTATTAAAATTACACAAATCATTTCTACTAAAGAAAAACAAGAATTACCGTCAACAACGGTTAAAGTAGCCTCATCCCCCCCTTACCTCCCCTCCCCCCTTCCCTCCTCCCACTACCACTGCTGAAACTCCTAAATTTGAAAGAGTGATTAGATGTGTTTGCCAAATATATAATAATACATGTGACTAGAATGCCTAGACATAGCTCAATGTATTTAATTAGTGTATAATTAATTTAGAGCTTGTTACATATACTAACTATTATTTTACAATTAATTATATATTTATTTATGTAATTTTATTTTACTATACTAAATTAGCTTAGTAAATAAACATTGTGATTTTGAATCTTTTTTCAATAGTTGGCACAATGCTTAGCCTGCTACACATAAAAAGCATGGTCTGGGGTGTAAAAACCCGAACTCATTGGTCAAATACTAGTGGGCGACCGGAAAGGAATGTGTTTCACCCCCTCCCCCCTGAATAATGGGCAAGCTCATTAGAGCCTCCCTAACTTGCTTTGGAGTTTACAAGCAGCAGGCCCTGGGTTTCATATTGTGCAAAGTAGAACCTTTTGTAAGAAGAATTACTTAAAACACAGTATTATTGTAAAATGAATCAGTATTAGTTTTAGATTTAATAATTCATTACATGTATATGTATTAACAATCTAAACATTAGTATGTACACAGTTAGCACAGACAACATCGAATTTAAAACAAACTAGTCCATATCATTATGGGTATGCGGCGCGGGACTAGCATACCTGGAGAATACGCCACTGCCTTAAAGTCACTAGAGCGTTCATCATAGCAAGCCCAACTCAGCTTCCGGCTCGCGCGAGGTATGAACGTTAAAGGGAAAAGAAAACACCTACGAAATGCCAGAAATGTGTGCCGAGCATTCGTATTTGAATGATTACTCGAAATTTTCCGTGGTGACGATGGGGGACAAAGTGACCAAGTTTCTTGTTAATAACTATAGTAGGTTCCTATTAAGACAGAATAAAGATTTGTCCACAACGCTTAGCTTTGAAGCCATTCTAAAATGGTCTAGATTGCCTTTTCAATGCCGTTTTTATCCCAATATCATTTAATATTTCAACAATGTTCTATATAAAGAACTTCTATTAACTATTTATCTCCATTAATGTTTAATCAGAAATGATCCACGTGCAATATTGTTCGTGTAAATTCACGATTTCAAGCCGACTGTAACACAGAGTTGATGGGCATGTGATGCACGCTCTTAAGTCCGTATACTTTTTAATTTTGTGCTCACACTGCGTATCCTTAATAACCTAGTATTGTGTCTTCTAATGGAAAAGTTTTATGTTTTGCCCACTCAAGCTAGTCGATATAAAACAATTTCAGGAAATTCCATAACCACAATCTATATTTTCAAAATTTTACTGAGATTATTGTTAATATTTGGACTGAAGGTCGCCTTAATACAGTAAGGACTATGTATAAAGTTGCTATTAAATTTGTATAAATGAAAATATGATATGTCTATGAAATGGTGACCGTTCTGTTTACTATGATTGACCCTCGGTCCCGGCACAGATTTATCTGATTGCCAAACCCTTCCTTCACCTCTGACAAGACATCTTGTGAATGTGGAGAATGCCAGGCCTCCACCAGGGTTCGGATTCCACGTTAAGCTGTAGGTCCTCCATTTTCATCTCACAATTACCCTAACATTACACATTAGCGTAAGTGCGGTATACCCCGAACGGGTAGTAAGACGTGGTGATAATAATAATAAGACGTTGTGCTAATAATAATAATAATAATAATAATAATAATAATAATAATAATAATAATATGTGTTCATTTCGTTTCGCACATCACTGTTCACTTATTTATGTTCTGTACCTGTGATTGGCTCTCCGTAGCCGTCCGTCATACGGAAAGGTAAAATTGACAAGACTTCTACGGAGTTCTATTGAGTACAGACTTACGAATCAGGACTTTGTAGACCGAGAAATATGTTACTATGGAGTTGCTCTCTGATTACGTACTACGGACTACGGATACGGTATATGTAGACGTGACTTTAGTTGGTTAAAGCTTATATGAGAACTAACCTTATGGAAGGTTACGGAAAACCAATCACAAGTGAGACAAATAAATAAAGATAAAAAAAAAGGAAACCGTAGCCATATACTAAACGTATTGATTAAGTTTTAATTTTTCTATCTCTAATATCGATTCTTAGAAAACTTAATTGAATGAAGGTTTTCATTGTTTCACCTTAAAAAACTTGTGAAATCAAAAGAAGTTTTACTAAATTTTCAAAAATTGTTTTATAATATGAGTTTAATCGAACAAGTCAAATATGAGGTGTTTGGTTAATTTTTTCACCGCGTTTCATTACTAGTTCGGGTTCCACGCAATATAAATCCCGCCAGCATGGAAGAGATTATTAAGGTAGTATTTGGAGGCACTCTACCTTAATTTGCGTGGAGAGAAAGAGAGAGAGTGAGAGGGGAACAAAATAGGTAAAACACCCTCAATGTACCTGGACCAGATTCGAGCACTGACGCTCCCGTCACCGGTAAATCAGACTAAATGAGCTTGACATTTAGACCGCGTGCCCACCGGTGCGGAGGGGGGTTTAAAATATTTCGCTTATTTTGTAGAAGGATTTATATTTTATCCATCGCGTAATTTTGTTACTAAGCCCATTTTTTGAAAATAACTGGTTGGTGCAGTTGTTTGTGCCTATGACCTGGAAGGTAAAGGGCCTTGAATGACTTGGTTCGAATCCCGGCCGAGTTCACTGGAGGTGGTTGTCCCCATTATTATAAAATTATAAAAAATGTTGATAAACGTACTTTCAAATAACCTCTTTAACCCCAACGTCTATAATACATATTTAAGAGCCCTATGTTTAAAGTAGTCCGCAAATAAGAAACTCTGTCCCAAGAGGAGTTCGCAAAAAGTTATTTATATTTATCTGAATAGATATAATCTCTATTCTTTGAACAAGCCACATTTGTAAACCTGCTCTCAAATTGTATTATGTAGGCCATATAATATATACTTATGTTTTATGAATAACAAGAGTAATTTGGGGTAAATCTATCCACATTATTGTGGAGAGAGGATGGAAATATTAAAGTAAAAATCACCCCCTCTCTCATAATTTGCGTCTTACTACCCGTTCGGGCTAGCCACATATTTACACTAATGTGATAGAGGCGAGAAAAGTAGACTTCAGAGAAAATATAACCGTATTTGGATAAAGAAAGGAAAAAAAGAATTTAGTTTTCCCGGCATAAAATTCAAGGCTCGAGGTTCCGGGTTCAATAACCCAACCCGACCTTTCCTACATCATTCTACAGTCCGACCATTTTACGACGAATCAACTAAAAAAAAATAAAGTTCAGCATCTAGATAGTGTTTCGACTCCTCTCCTCCAACTAAACCCTACAGCTACGTCTACAGCAACGTAGCACCCCCCTCCCTTTATCCCCCTCCACCCCTTCCTACCTAGAGCGCGTCGTCTGTTTTCTTCCGGCAGAGCGCTAGCTCGCGTTATCAGCTTCCCATTTGTAAGTCGAAGGTGTAAAAGTAAAACGTTGTATGTCCAACGATGAACATGTTTGTATTCCGGCAAGTTTTATTTTGCTCCAGGAAAGAGGCGCCATCTCACGAGGCCAGTAAAAATTGTCAGCCCTGGCCTCTCTAACATATCGCTCCTTTCCATATAAACACACGCATTTACTGTAATAGCCAATATATGTGTGTAATATGTATAGATTATTATAAAACTTATTCGAAGGGAGAGTCAGCAATTTAATGTTTTGTCAAACAAAGTTAAAAATAAGAATCAATTTGCTAAAACTATTAGATTTGTTTTAGTGAGGATCTACTCGCATCTAGATATCCTATTCTGAAAATTTAAAAATGACACCTGGACACGGGAATGGAGCCCGGGACCTTTTTGCTTAGTATTAAGCAAAAGGTTCCGGGTTTGATTCCCATGTACAGGTGCCATTTTTCAATTTTCTTAAGTTAAAAAGTTTAAAATATATTTTTATTTTTTTATTTCAGGATGACAAATGAAAAATATATGTTAATAAATAACTTAAGCTCAGTCGGTAGCTTGTTTGCCTACGTAGCGAAGTGTCCCGAGTTCGATTCCCGCAAATATATCATTGATGTAAATATGGGTTTACTCTTTCACATTGATAAAGTAGTGCCCGGAAATGGATGTTGTGCCTGTCTTAGTCTTAAGTTAGTTCATAAGGCATATGAAGCTATGACAGGCCAAGCAATCCGGTAGTGGAAAATATATGGCTTGAATAAAAAACTGACTCAGGCCACAGATTGTAAACAATAATGGATGTAATTTTTTTTATAAAGAGNTATATATATTGTTTCGTTGACTCTGCGATTACTTTAAACTTTATACTTCACTAGCGTTATTAATAGATTCGTATAGCCCAAACGGTAGCCAAGAAGTGTTGGAAAATAACAAAAAACTATATATAGATAGATTAGACATTATAATAGCACTAACAAAAGCAGAGTCGGCAAGTACCGTGCAGTGTCGAGTCTTTCAATATTTATTTTGTTGATGTATTTTAAATGTGGTTATCAAGTGGGCAAGAAGGCTATTCTAGACGAACAAACCTCCCCGGTGGATCAGGGAACCAATTTGTCCTTGCACCAGCCGGTACCCTGACATTTATTGGAAAGAGAGGGGAGGAAGTTCTAACTTAAGCCCCATCTACAGACCGTGTATCCATAATTCCATGGCCCTTGTTTGGTCCTTAGAATTTCTATTCGCGTCTGCACCACCCATCATCACGTGACCGTTCCGACCAATGAGATAGCCATAGTAATCCAATAAAAATCTTAGAAATAAAATCGTCTACATCAAGGAGGAACCGCCAAGCAGTCAGCTGACTGATACAATAATCTCAAACAACTTTTTGAGAAAAAGTTTAGTATATACTTGAAATGTAGGTTAATTACAATCACAATCATAATGTAAATATGCCTATTTATAACACGATTTGAGCTCTCAAACTTATAATTAACAACGGATCCTTTCGCTGCCATTGGTGCTTTTATTTCGATGCTCTCATAAATATTTACTTAACTGTGATTGGTAGTCCTGATAAATGAGTCCTTGGAAAGTTAAAAGTTGGCCACCATCTACGGAGTACGGACCAGGATACGGATTAGGACTCTGTAGATAGATCAACCTTCTGATACTGTCGCATCGATTTCTTACGTATCACGGACTACGGACCACGAACTTACGGGAAAGGGGTCTGTAGATGGGGACAGGGGGTTTGCGGTGGAGCCCTAACAAAATGTGGCAAGGGATTTTTCATATCAATTTCTTCTTGGCACTATTTAAAGTTGTTTTAAACATAATCGTGGTTGTAGGTGTTATGCTTTTACAAGACTTCAATAAGCTACCATAACCTAGGCGTTTAGGAGAAATACAAAGATACATTATTAATAATATTTTCAGGAGGATGAGGGGTGATCAATCCCCCCACCCCACAAAGCCCCCTCCCCTTGGTATGGATCTGCCGCTAGTTTTTCCTGATTTAAACTATTATTTTTATAGATACAACAAATCAAAATAATAAGGTTAGTTTGTTGTATGTCGTTAGATATGATCGCCTTATTTTTTTTCTCCCTATATTTTGTTGATGCATTTTCTCGACACGCGCAGTAAGCCGGGAGACAAGGAGAGCAGCATGGTTGTAAGAGGTATCAGGGTGTCGCAAGGTTGGGGCAGGGGGCTGACGGTGAACAGGGAGAGGGGGGTTCGGGGCAGGGGGTGAGCGCACGTCTCGAGGACCGTTGCGAGATAAGGCGGTGGCGCGTTATATAGCAGACCCGCTCAGCCAGAAACTGGATGATAACACGGAGAAGAAGGGGAGAGGAGGAGAACACATATACCGAGCTGGCTGTTTACAAGTCGCTAGATGGCGGCAGTACCTCTCACGTGCAACTTACATTCACAATTTAGTGTTATTTCAGTAATTATAACTGTTATTGTTATTGAAAGCACGTTATCGTTTATTGGTGGCTTGTATCACCTTTTTAAACTTAGCTCTAACTACTTAGATTAATTTTTTCCTCCTGATTTTTGTGTGCATCAAACCTTACTACCCGTCCGAAATATCTGCACAATTACACTAATAGGGTAAGTCTGAGGAGGGTTGACTTTAAAGGGCATAAACCCATATTTGCGTCTAAGTAGAGTGGAAAATATTGAATAAAAACACATCTGTACACCACGGCTGTTATTTGAACCCAAACCTCTGTCACTGACAAACCAGATAATACGCGCTTAATCACGTGTTCAACAATGCGGTCTTTAATGCATGTTCGGGCTAGTCTTAAGACAGAAACCTAATAATAATAATAATAATATTAACTATTAACTATAACAACTATAACACTCAGTCTCTAGATCATTGATTTATAACAAACACAGCTGCACAGGGATTAGTTCGGTCCGTGCAGCTAGTCAAGTCTGGGACCTCTAGGTCACAAGACAGATGTGCTACCGGCTGAAATAAGGTGTCGAGCCATTCGTAAGATAACTTGCCTGCTTTCACATTAAATATATATCCAAGTCGGGATTTGAACCAAATTTAAGAAAGAGAGCTGGGACCAGACTGAAGATAAACGACTATTTGCTCTCAACCACACAATACAAATTGTGTCAGGAAGTTAAATGTAGGAAAATAAAGGAGCACAAGTGCTAAATTGAATTGAGATTTTACTCTGAAAGGTTTTACCTAAAATTAACTCAATATTTTGAGAACAATATCACCCACTTCGGTGGCCACATTGTCTAAGGCACCAATCTCGTAGTAGATTAGACTACCGATGACCGGGAGATTGAGGTTCGAATCGCGGTAGGATGTACTGAGGGTGAATTTTCCAAAATGGTTTCTACTCTCTCTCTCTCTCTCTCTCTCTCTCTCTCTCTCCACAAAAATGCAGGTACACTTCCTATTTATATAACCTTACTCATCCCTAAAACCATTAGCATAATTAAAACATAAGCGTATAATCCAAACGGGTAGTAAGACACGGTGCTAAAGAAGTATATCAAGATGACAACTTGGAGGCCTACAGTTTACTCATGTGAGGTGGTTTCTACCTGCTCTATGATTAAGATCGTCGATTAGTTGTGCTTGTGTGAAGCGTAACAGTACTGGTATATCTAATGGTAAATGGAGAATGGAAAATGGTGTAGTTTTGGGGGGCGAAGCCACTAGAGGCAAGACATTTTCCAAAATTTTCATTGTTTTTATGCAGAAAGCGCTCTTGGAAACGGTATAAGGCCCCTACACGATCAGTCAGACTGTCAGTACGTATCAGTATTTATAACAAGACCGTACACGGTCAGCCTTTGTATCATTATTATTATCAGTCTCAACTTCTGCATGCGACGTGCAACAACGTGGATGATAAAAAGACGTGGGAAGTCTATGTTTGCTACTGAGACTGAAGGAAATACTGACGGGCGCGCGCGCACGGTCAGTCATACTGTCAGTACCACTTGCAATACTGATTTACTGATCTGATGTGATCAGAAAATTCGGACCACATCAGTATTTTCGTAGTCCATCCATCAGTACCACCCAAACACGATCAGTCATACTATCAGTATTAATTACTACTTTATTAATAGTGAGAGCCCTATATGGTTGAAGATCATATTTATTAATAAAAGTATATTACTTCTTCTTTATTAATGGATAAATCATAATTTTAAACCATATACACATCTTCTCATTCATTTGAGGGGAAAGTAAAGCAAACGCGAGCTTAGGGCAGCATTTTCGCATTTATTGTATCAAAAACATCTTTTGGTCAAAAGGAATCAAATATGTCTCCAGTAGAAATATCGAGTTTAAATTTTTTAGGTCAGCTGCCTCGGTCAGCGAGAAAGTATCACTCACTGTCAGACCACGTGGTTTAAAATACAATTAACTATGTAATTTTTTGAAACTACTTGTCTATTCTGTCTAAGCATACACTCTCTTTAACCTCTAACCTACAACCACCCTTTTCTATGTCAGTTAGAAAAAGAAAAAAGAAAATTATCACAATTCTTAACTCTAAGTAAAAAGGAAAGCTCGATGCTACTTCTCAAATATTTTAAAATCGAAAGTTGTGAGTTTATAAAAAAATACTGTATTTGTCAGAGGAAAGTTAAATCTACAGCCATTTTTCATCAAGCCTAATATGATATATCCGTAAATATGCTTAAAAAGTATTATCAAAAAGGAGGTAAAGTCACATTTTCACACTTTTTTCTATCAATAAAACTCAAAATATAGGATTGTTAAGGCAAAAGAGCCCTGTTGGATTCTTTCAACTTTATTTTGGAGTATACCAGATTTATAAATAACACCTCGTAGAATTGAAGATTAATGATTAATATTTGGTGGACCGTTCTGCAATAAGATTGTGAAAAGAATGAAGACAGAAGTTTTCTTGTTGGGTATATAGTTCGAAATAAATCCTTCTAGAGGCTTCTTTCTGTCTTTCTTTATTTGCACCATGTTCTCTTTGTTCCAGAAAAGAGGGAGAGGGAAAGAGAGGGTTTTCGAAGTGATTATATTTCACAAATATTTACAATAAGGGTGTGCGGATATATTAGGGGTACGAACTTTTAATTTAAGCTATTGTGAAATGAAAAGCTATTTCTTTACAGTCTGCGTGGCAAGTTCTCGCTTAATGAGTCGGTCCTCTTAACAATCCTTAGGGTGTCCTGGGATTTAATTATGACTTTTTGTCTTAATTTAAAAAGTTTTTCACCTAATGCCAGTATGCTCATGACCAATTTTCAACAACTATTGATCTCACCATATAAAGATAATAAGACTATGCTAGGTTACAGGTACTAATAACACATCTAGGGCTAATCACAAATAACGACAATCACAATATGGTAAAGGATTCGTGTTTGCGTTTTCCGCCTTACAATAATACTATATGCAATGCGGCTAGTAGGTTAGTAATGTGGTGAAGTATACACTATATATTTTAGGCGATCACTGCAGATTTGATGATTACTATTTTGGATTATGGTTTCGAACATTTTATTTTTTGTTCCACATCTCACTACCAATACGAGTTATAAGCATTAAATTATATTAATAGGTAGTAATGAGGAAGGTATAATCTAGAAGAAATGTACCACAAATTTCGTGAAGGGAAAGTGGGAAACAGTTTAGGAAAAAACAACCTTAGTATATTCAGCTCTATCAGCAAAGATCCAGAATAATGAGCTTGACGTTTGGTCCGTGTGCCAACCAATAATAGTGGACGGCTGGTTAATACAATACTCTATTTATCTCCATTTTAAAGACCAATGAAAAATCAAGAAAATGATGAATCTATAAATATATATTAATCTAATAAAAATCTTAAAAAATTATAAATATAAATTTAAAAATCTAGTCACAAATTATCTTATTTACTATTACTCATGGTGACCTGGTGGTCTAGGGGTAAGGTGTCAGACTTCTGTGCTGGTGGCCGGGGTTCAATCCTCGGTCCCGGCACAGATTTATTTGATTACCAAACCCCTCCTTCACCTCCGACAATACATCTTGTGAATGTGGGGAATGCCAGGCCTCCACCGTGGTTCTGATTCCACGTTAAACTGTAGGTCCTTCATTTCATCTCACAATCACCCTACCATTACACATTAGCGTAAGTGCGTATAACCCGAACGGGTAGTAAGACGCGGTGCTAATAATAATAATACTATTACTCTTTATTATTATAATTACTTCAAATATAGAACTTACTTATTTTCTTGGTTCAACTAAAAAAGATTATTTTTAAATATAGGTAATATTTTTTTAATGATAATTAAAGTATTATAAATGTTACTAGCAGTCCCGCACGGCGTTGCCCGTGAACCACTGTAGTATAATAATTATATAAGCTTGACAACCCCCCCCCCCCC
>CABFOW010000092.1:329141-361346 GCA_902141385.1 Timema californicum | reverse complement strand
AATTATATAAGCTTCACAACCCCCCTCCCCCCCACGCTGCCCGTTACACACTGGTATAAGAATTATATAAAGATATTTAAAAAATGTCTAAAAATGATAGAAAAATGTTAAGGGTTGACAACCCTTATCACTAAGGGGTATGAAAAATAGATGTTGGCCGATTCTCAGACCTACTCAATATGCTCACAAAATTTCATGAGAATCGGTCAAGCCGTTTCGGAGGAGTACGGGAACGAGCATTGTGACACGAGAATTTTATATATAAGATTTATTTCGTTCCTCCCTCTGTTTGTATCGAGTATACACGTGAATATTCGTGTAAAGTGTCTCCAAAATTGAGTCGGTAGTTTTTTTAATGAGTACGGCTCAGGAAATGATTTTCAGCTTATTATAAATGGAAAACTGTTATAACAAGTAAATTATTTTGGGTATCTGAGCAGAATGTTCTGTAAAAATGGAAGGATGAATGGTGATATCGACAGATGGGTGAATGCATCTCAGAGAGTAGTTGGATGTATGTGGACTATGGCAATGAATGAAGTAGTATTGAAAGAGGCAAAGATGGCAGTATATAAAAGTGTGTTAACGCTAACATTGTTTTATGGGTGTGAAGCGTAAGATGAATGCGGTTGGAGTGAGATATTAAAGAAATTTAGTTGGAAAAACTCTTATGGACATAGTCATTAATGGATGGGTGCTGAAAGCGTTAGGTTTGAAAGGAAATCCAATAAGTCAATGTGAAAGAAGCGTCTAGCGTTGGTTGACAGGACGAGTATGGATCGAGTGACGAAGCACATATATGTAGGTAAAGGGTGTGAATCAAAAGGAAGGGCTGGGCCATGTAAGTTGTGGCTAAATGTAGTTGGCGGAAAAGTGAAAAAGAAAAACATTAAGAGCTTTAAGAATAAAATAACATGTATGACCCAGTGTATGGATGTTGTTGAAGCGAAGTGAGCATGTGAGGATAGGGAAGTGTGGAGAAAGTTAATGAGGATGAATTATGTAAGGATTTTTTGTTTTGTGATCTATATTCACATTTTATTGCTTATACCTTAAGGAATTGGAATGTATATACAGAATATTCAGAAACTCATAGCCCAAACTGCACAGATAGTTTGTTTGAACAAAAAGTAATACAAAATCTCTCTACACTTATATAAGGAAACCTATGTTATTACCATTAAATTGTGTCCAGAGTTTTGGTGTACAACGCGGGGAGAGCAAAGCTATTCAAGCATGCGTGTACAACAAGTTGCATAGAAGCTAGGCGCGTGGCACTACACACCTCGACATCTTGGAGCACGGCAACAAAACATACAACAATTAGTAGTAAACAACACACCAGACCATTTAGAGATGTGAATACGTTCTGAGGGTCACCATTAACGATCATACAGCACAGAAAGTAGTTTCCATCATTACGTGTGCTATGCAACTTGTTGTACACGCATGCTCGATAACATTTCTCTCCCGGCGCTGTACGCCGAAATTTGAAAACAATTCAATGGTGTTAGTATAGTTTTGCAAATTTAAGTGTTTAGGGATTTTGTATTCCTTTTGGTTCAAACAAGCTGTACGTATGTGCAGTTTGGGCTATGAGTTTCCGAACATTCTGTACATATTATATTCATAATTGTTATATTCAAGTGATAATTATTTACTCTCAATGGTCCAAGCAATGTCAAAATTCTAATACTTTCCTTGGAAATGGTCACTGTTCCTATGCGTGACACAGCAATTATTTCTATTTTAATAACAGTTTTTTAGCACCGCGTCTTACCACCAGTTCTGGTTATACGCATACGTACTAATTACGCTAGTGGGTTTCGGGATTAGGAAGGTTATATTATTAGAAAGTCTACCTGCATTACCGTGGAAGTAGAATAGAACATTATTTTGTAAAACTCACCCTCAGTACACCCGACCGAAATTTGAACCTTAATTTCCTTGTCATTGACAGTCTATTGCGATAGTCGTGCGTTAGACCATGCGGCCACCGAAGTGGGTTTAATAATATTTATGTTAGCGCTGACGTCAAATTAAAAGTATTCGTAGAATTCTTGCAAGGTGTTACTTCAGGTTATTTATAAAATAAAAATAAATAAAAAATCTAAGTTTCTTTATTTTAAAGCTTAATTTAATTATCTAATGTATTTTTTGAAGTCATTTTCTTCTTTAAAAAGTTTTAGCTTGAGTTTATTTTTCCCTCAGAGCAATAAATCAATATTTAGGGAATATATATAGATTACTTGTCATATTATATATCTCTCTATATATTAAATTGAAAAATTCTCCATACGTATGTTGCAAGGTCATTTTTGTAATCTTCATATGCAACGAAAAACAATTGAAAGTATTTGAGCGTATTTAGCTATCATATCACGCTTATATTGCTTTATTACTTGCATGCCACGTGCCAAATCTAGAGTCTAACATAACCAACATGTACTGCAACACTAGCCGCCCATTCATATTTCCAAAATGACTATATACAATTATATACATTCATCTCTAGAATAAGACTAAATAAAACTAGATTTTATAATATTTTATTTTTTCGACAAAAGGGCTAACGCCTCAGACTAAATAAATTAAAAGTTTAGGCTTCTTTAAATAATTAAGTCCGTATATGCTCAAAATATTATGATCTGTCAAAATCCCCTATGTAAGATTAATACTTTCGCAAATTGCTATTCTATATATGCTGACCTATGTAGAAAAAGAATAATTCATACATTAAGTCAATCATTTTTATCTACAAATAATTATGATAGAGTGCAAGGGAGCACTAGGTAAAGTCCATATTTTATAGTTTTTAAAACAAAAATCTTTCTTGATTAAGATAAATACCATCTTGCTTCAGTAGACACGTTTAGTTTAATTCTCTAGACTTAGTAATATGATAAATATAAGACTAAGAGTCAGTCTTGTTCAAATTCCACCATACCCACTATAGGTATTAAAGAACGGTTGAAATTTCAAGGTATATAGAATTAATCCAACAAATATAGTAAGGCTATATTTTGTTTATTTTTTCCAAAGAAAGATATATATTTTTTATAAGAAATGTAAAAATACTGACACCATCATGAGTTCACTTCCATCCCACTTTAAGTTATGAAGATTTTAGAAAAATAAAATGTAAAATTGATCCAAAGTTAGTTTTACTATACAGGATGAGTCAAAAGTCTGAAAATTTAGGGAGTAAAATGTCTGTGGACGTATTATGTTCCTCGCAGATTTGGATGGCGTATGACGGCTTTGTCAAAGGAAGAGCGCATTGCGCTAACAGAAATACCCCTGGCAATGAATAGAATAAAAAATTGAATAGAAAATAAATATATTCATCTTATTTCTTCCAGCATTGTTCTTAATACATTAAAAAAAAGCTAATCAATAATTTAAAATTACAGCCTTGAGGTGCACATGTTTATTCACATGGGGTTACTAATTTTAACATTTCTGCCCTCTGTGTGCGATAGATACTGAGCAATGTTCATGACAGACAAACAAACTTTTTTTTTTTAATAGACCTAGAATAATTAAGCTGCCTCAAGTTCAGTAAAAAAAAGGATAAATGTCTTATATTTTATTTGTGAATTTTTTTAAATAGTAGGCCTAATATATAAAATCAAAACTTCTTTCTTTTATAACTCAAAGATAAAAAAACGTGTAAAATTAAATGACTCCCTCCGTGATATCTTATTTCACTTAAGTGAGGAGTGCCTTCACGATATAATCATACTCTTTACTTTTATCTAACTATTATTCTTTAGCACCCCTTTTTTATTGTATCCCATTTCTTCCCTTTACTGCTCCCCCTTTCATAGACACACACTAACACAAACACACCTTCCTAACGTTTTAACGTAGGGGTAAGAATATATATATCACAAAACGCTAACTCAGTCTGACTTCCAACTTCTACTTACATCACACCCTTTTTTTTATAACTTCTTTCTCTCATCCCCCATCCCTTTATCGTCTATTTCTTTTATGTCCTTATGCATTTCCCTTTCCCCTACGCCCAATAAGAGCTCTTCTTTTTCATCTTCTTTTCTAACACCATGCAGAAACCACATCTTTCATCGCCATTTTTTCCTTCTCTCTTTCCCCACCCGACCCTTTCTTTTTCTTTGCCATGTATATACTAGCGACTCCTTTCAGTTGCAGAAAACCTGCTTGTCATCTTCACTACCTTCAAACAACACGTAGCTTCCCCCTCCTTTCTGAAAATATAGCAGATGAGCAGCGATTGGCGCACAAAGCCTAACGTGGGGTGAAAGAGAAGGGACGGGGGTAATAATCTAGACGATAAGTTACACCTCGGGGTCGTCAGGACTTGAGGGGTTGCCTTGATAAATGAGGCAACTAGCCAAACCCAACTAAACGCAGTGTGGACCCTTCGCAGAAGGCTGTTGACAAAATGGTCGCTATAATAAGTTCCTTTGCGTGTCTCGTCTCGCGACTGTTGTCCAGGCGACATAATACTTCTCTCTTAATCTGTACTGCACGTGAAGAGAGATATAATAGAATACAAACATTTAACGACGTTGTCTACTTGGAGATTACGAAGCTATTTTGCGAAGCGGGTTGCATCTCAACTTGACGCGCCTAAGCAGTCTAAGCTATCTCTGTCTCACTTAGACACCAATGTACGAAATAGAGAGAGAGAGAGAGAGGGAAGAAAATGAGAAGTTCACCATAAGAGGGCTCTTGTCTATGTGCTGATAACCCCTCCCTTCTTCCTCTGACGAGTTTACACACTCACTATTATATTTGCGCCTTGAAAACATTGACTTTCTTTTTAATTTTCCATTTTTATTGTTTCCAATTCCAGGAGGAGACATGCTATCACAGACTATTTTTTAATCTCTATCTTGGTCAGAAGACTCCTACACGGCATTTTCATGACCAAGCCGAATAGCCCAAGCTGTCGATGATTTATAAAATATACGTTAAAAAAAACTTAAAGATAAAACTAATAATTTTATGACTTTGTAGAACTATTTTTAGACTTACATAAGAATTTATAGCTTTTATTTCAACGTTATATCTTTAAACTCATTGAGTAAAACGTAAATTCACTAACATGGGAGATTCCATCTTGGCCGTCCGTGACGTCACAGGTAGGCAACGTCCTTAACTTATAATAGGATTCTGGTTAGGAAGACACTCCAAGAAAATCCAAACATAGTTTTGACAGTCAACAACTATACCATTTAACTTTAGTTTTAGTATTATTTTATAACTATTGAAAAAATATATGAAAATTTTCAGTTGAAAATCACATGATTTTATGTATATATATGAAAATTATCCAAGCAACTCTTATAACTGGAAAAAAGTTACATTCCTATCTAAATTAGATAATACCTTTTATTTTGTGTGTGCACCCCGCTTTACTACCCGTTTGGGCTGTTAGCATACTTACACTAATGAGACAGGTATGAGGAATGTAAGGTTTTTGAGGAAGTTTACCCACATTTGCGTAGAGGAAGAACGATAAACAAACCAGTAAATATCATTCTCATTACACCCAACCGAGATTTAATTCCCATCCTCCCCTCATCGGGAATCCAGCATAGCACGAGAGTGACGCGTTAAACCATGAGATCACCGATGTGGATCCGGTTGTATTAACACGGCAGAGATAATATTGTTTACTCACTCACATTGGTGGGCATGTCAACTAAATGTCAAGATTATCTAAGACTAGCTTATCAGATCATGAAGAGGTCAGGTTTGAGTACCAAATGGGAGTACTGAGGTTGTTTAAAAAAATTAGTTTCTCACTCTGCCTCCACGCAAAAGTTGGTATATCTCCTCTAAATTCTACTTTCCCTACCCCTAGCCCATTAAAATAGATAATGAATGCCCACGTGTAGTCCGGATGGGTATTATGACGTTTTGGGTGACGGGCGTGAACAAATTAGTTAACCTAGTGGAGTACTTCAAGTTTTCTAATAAAATCACAAGCGGAATGAGTATCACCAGTGATGACCATCTGCAATTAAAGTCAGGACATCAAGAGACAGGATGCGGAAAATTAATAATAAGTAACTGAATGTCTGGACAGACAAAATGAAAATGAAGTCTTTAAAGCTTTCTCAGTGTGCTTGGTTGAGAATCGAACCTAGACCTTAAATGTCAATCAAGCTTTTTACCGCTGACCTAATTTGCCGATAATCGAATGGGTAGACATGATTTCCATGACTTAAACCTTAAAGACCTTAACCTAGGACAGCACGCCTTAAATACATAACCTTAGTGCCATGAATTGTAAGAGTAGAATAAAAAGACTACCCTAAACAACCGGACAACGTTGTGGGCCCTCCTTCCCCGGTGTCAGACCAGGCAGAGTTCATGGCGGCTTTCTCTTGAACCGCTCGACCACTGGGACGGATATTAATTGGTGAGGACATAAGGGTATTGTAAAAAGGTGTAAAATGTTCAATTTGTTTATTTTATAGAGGGTGACATCAATATGAGGAACACACAGGTCTTAAAAGACCGTTTCAGAGCCAATGGAGCATTATCAATACCCTTTAAAATAATTTTTATTAAAAAAATAAAATATATATGTATTTATACTTCGAAAAACTTGAGTGTGTATCTTGAGCGTATTTAAAAATATATTTTAAATCTAAGACAGTCCAGACGCCCTAGACGGTATGCCCACAAGAATACATAGCTAAAAAAAACATAGACATCTGAAACTTGGAATTAGTAGCTAAGGAAACCTGAGAGGGTGCACCATCAATTTTTGTTTATAGCTATAGCGAGCCTAACATCATATACAGCATTATCACTACAGCAGGTAGCTACAAAACCAAGAAATAAAGATATATCAAACTTGACAAATCTACTCAGGAGAATTTGAGGATGTACGCTTAGGATTTTTTTATTTAATTTAGTATATATTGCGAGTCTAACGACTGTCACAAGGTATTATTGGTTTGTGCTGCTAAGAAGGCATCCAATATTATTATTCACTTTCGGTAGGTACGGTTTGATTTTGTATGGATTTTTTTTCTATCTAACTTGCATCACCAAATAAATAGATTTTAATAGCTCATTAACTTCCCCCAGTCAACGCCGGGCAATTGTAACTAGTTTGAAAGAAAATAATTTTACACTAAGGAAAACTAACTACGTTTGGGACAAGAGTATCCATATGTAGTTCACTTCGTCTACCCTGAAAGTCAGCACGCCTACGTTATTGTATTACACTGTGGCTCTATATTTATAGTGGAATAGTACAAGGTAAGCTTCCTAACTTATAGGGTAAAATTTAAATAAATGATACCACACAATTGCAAAAAATGTATCATATTGTGTATTATAGCTGTGAAGAAAATTTTCAAAATTTTTTTTCCAAATAAAATTCACTTAAAAGTTTTCCTCATACAAACAAACATATTATCTCGTTAGTTATAAATTATCTATACATAAATTGAAAACTAAATTGTTCAAATAGTTTTAACTAATTTCAAATATTCAAAAATAATTAATTTGTAAATTACCCTAGAATTAATTTTAATTTGTAAAAATAGAGGATTATTCTTATATATTATGAAATAATATTACCATATAGATTAATGAAGAACATGATATAGTGTGAACCGATTTATAATATAAAAGTAGAATTAAATATAAAAAATACAACCAATGTGTAATTGAAGTTTAAAATTGATACAAATTTGCAAGGTTCATCTTGATTAAAACCATCAACTTGAATTGAGTGGAAAAATGGTTGGAGTAAAAAATACCAATGTAAAACCGATATAATATAACAAAAACGAGTGTGGATTAAATTAGATATAAATTGACTAGATTAAAAGAATAGATTGACATTCGTTATGACATTACAAGAGTAAGACCATCTTACATACAGTACATATACATATAACATATTAAAATAAATAAATTAAAACATAATAGTTTAAGTCAAGTTGGTTAAGTAAAGATGGCGTAAACCAATAAATATTATGGTTACGAAATTATTAAATGTTAAAGATTGAATAATGATATTGAAGTGTATATTAGAATATTGAATTCTGGCTATCTGTTTGAATGCCCTTGCTAATTTTTTTCTAAAGCTGGTGTATTTCAGCCCAAGGTGGCAACCTTTTTATATTGAATTCTACTTTTATATTACCATATAGGCCTACCCATTTTTAATGTAATCTTTAAGACCCATTTTTTTTTTTTTAGAATTTGTCATTAGTAAACTAACATTAAATTAAATTATTTTAGCAAATATTATTATTATTTAGCACCACGTCTTACTACCCGTTTGGGTTATACGCTTTAAGTACTAATTACGCTAATTGATTGGGAATTGGGAAGGTCGAATTAGAGGAAGTGAACCCACATTTGCGTGGAGGGAGAGTGGAAAACCATTTAGGGAAAACCACCCCTAGTTCATCCGACCGAGATTCGAACCTCGATCTCCCCGTCCTCGGCGGTCGAGCTCAACACGATTAGCGCGTTAGCCAACTACGCCACCGAGGCGGTTTTTAGCAAATAAACATACACTATTATTGATCATGTTAAATAGTCCCACGATATCAATTTTGAACAAAAGCTTTAGAGCGAGTAAAGAAATCATAAAATTTGACAAAACCTGTCACCTGTAAACAACTTTTAAACTATTATTTTTAGAAAAAAATATAAGCCTACACAATTATTTATAACGTAAGCAACTTAACAGCTCTTTTGAAACAAATCGCTAATGTATTATTTTAATTAAGTAAAAACTGCTCTCAACAAACTACCCTTAAATGAGATTACCTCCCCATAAAATAAGTATACAGTTTTATTTGTCCTGCCAAACATTCTCCAGGTAAACATTTTAAACAAAGTCGTTAGAGTCATTTCCAAAATATTTCTAACAAAGAAAATCAATAATAAGTAGGCCTACAACTATCCTTAAATAAACTGTTACCCCAAAACCCAAGTTTACAGCGTTATTTGAGAGGTCAACAACCCCATTAATATCCATTCTAAATAAAATGGCTAGAACAATTTTTGAAAAATTTGTAACTAAAAAACAACAACACTCCTTTGTAAACTACGTTTAATTTGAGGGCTAAGGTCAAAATAAAAAAATGTCACGACTTATTGCTTTATGACATCTAGATGTCAAGTTTAAACAACATGCATCAAATAGTTTTAGATCTGTAGCCAAGGGTAGACAGACAGACATACAGACAGAAAGAAAGACACAGGAATAGACAGAATTATAAAATCAAGTTTTTGGGTTCGGGCACACATTAAACATAAGAATTCATCATAATCTCTAGGTTAAATTTTTTTTTTAAAACTAATAGTTTTGATTTTTTTTAGATATTACATGTCTTTATTACTCTTTAAAATTTATAAATATTTTAATCAAGCTTTGACTATTTAGGCTACTCTTTTTATTATTGACAACATTTGTTTATGATTTTAACTGTAAATTATTGTTCTATTGTTTTAGTAAAATTAATATTCATTAATTTACCCACTATAGCTACTTATTTTACTATAATAGTCATGCTTTTAATTTTAATTATTATTGTCATACATCAAGAACTGAACAGTGCCTGAAAACAATAAGCACACTATTTTTTAAAATTGAGCTAATATATTTTAAAGTCGAATATTAATATAATACTTTAAAAAATGTGATTTTTCAGGTTTCAAAATACTTTTCAAATCAATTTTTAAATATAAATGACATGTGAAACTTAAGCTATTGTGAAGGATTATACCCAATACGTAATCGTTTTTATCATTATCTATCAGTATTAGTAGATAATTCATGGTACTCGTGTTTTTTTATTATTTTTAGCAGTGTACCTTACTACCTGCTCAGGTTGTACCTATATGTTCTAATCAAGCAAAGGATCTAAAGATGAAAAAGGTTGAATTTAGGGAAGTGTACCAACATTTGCATTCAGGGAGGGTGAGAAACCATTTTGTAAAACCACCCTCAATATGCCTACACCCGACCGTGATTCGAACCCCGATGTCACTATCATCGGCAGTCTAGTCTAACACGAGAGTGACAACTTAGACCATGCGGCCACCAAAGCAGGTTGTTGGTTATTAGTGATTTAATATAACTTAATTTTAGGACAAACACAACAATCAATATTCACAATGTTAATCTACAACTCATTGAACTGCAAAATATATGTTTTTATTATCTAAATAGTCCTTCTTATAAAATAGACTCTATCTTTAAGATAGTAAATAGTATTTACATTTCCTTTATAATGATAAAATATATTACCTTTACTTATTCGTATGTTTAAAATTACAAGGTAGGGCTACAAAATGAAACCGTATTATATAAAGCATTCTCCCCAAAATAAACTAAATTCAACTATTTTTTTAGCACTGCGTCTTACTACCCATTCGGGCTACATGCCTATATATTAATTGCTCAAATGTGTTAGAGATGAGTAAGGTTGTATTAAGATTAAGTGAACCCGTATTTGCGTGGAGGTAGAATGAAAAACCGCTCTCGGTGCACCCGACCAGGATCGAACCCCGATTCCCTCATCATCAGCAGTCTAGTCTAGAGTGATGCCTTGGACCAGTGGTTATTAACCTTTTATTACTCATGGCCACCTAAATATCCTAAAACCTTTTCGTGAACCCCTAGTTTTTACTAACATATTAATCGTTAAGATTTATTCTTAAATAGTGACTTTATTTAATGATTATAGTAAAAAAAAACGAGATTAACTTAGCCAAATGTATTTAACCACTCTGTGCTGTTGAACACTTTTCACTAATTTGTATATTCTTGTTTAAATTGTATTACCTAATGCTATTCGCATGCAGGAGGTGATTAGGAGTCGATTTTGCTGATTCGTTTTAATATTTACCATTGTGGAAAATCCCTTTTCACATAAACAAGTAGAAACAAAGGGCAACAGATTTAATGGCGATGGTAAGCAGATGGGCATTATTTGTACTATTCGTGAGTTATATATTTTCCGTGCTTCCCCTTCCCTCCTTTCCACCACCGCCCCCGGAAAATCAATAGTATACTCTACTTACATACTTACGATCATCAAATCCTTTCATCTAAAACGTAAAATTTAAGATAATTGATTTCATTAATAACCAAATAACGTTTTAAATTAATTTCTCGAGGCTCTTCAAAAACCTTTCGCGGCCCCCTCGATTAATAATCGCTGTCTTAAACCATGCGACTACCGAAGCGGCTACTTTTTTTTTTTAAAAAACGTCGTTTGTGTTTCAAGTGACGCATGCGCAGAAAGAACCATCAGCACGGACCACACACTGCTCTTCTCCTTAACAAATAAAGCTATGCATACTTCCGAACCTCATGTATTCCTAATAGACTCAGAACTCAAAAGTGTGGAAATGATAACACTTCCAAATCTTTGTATTTATTTACTCACAACTAAGTTACACCACTCCAAATATACATATCAAAAAAAGAAAAGAATCAACAACTTACCACATCCCAAACAATGGAAATGCATTGCAATGCTAAGGAGTGAATGGTGGCTATTTAAAAGGGGTGGGGGGATGGAATAAAAGTTATTGTGTGCCTATTATTAAATACCCGCAACTATTTCTTTGAATTTCAATTGGGGATATCGAACTTCAAGCGCTCTTTACGTCACGAGCCTTTTAGAAAACGATACTACTCTACTAAACTATAGAACTCAACTATCCCCCTTTATGGTAAACCAACGGTAAGACATCTGTACCCCTTGAGCTACAAGGCTTCGACAAGGTTTCATAAATGTGCAACGTGCTCCAAGTATGAACTATACGTACTTTAGAACTCGTGTCAATTTTTTAACAGATCGCTGGAGAAATGACTTCAAATGAAGTCGCTTCGATTCTAAACCTCTCCCACTTCTGAGAAGACAATGATAAGAGATGGGGGAAGCCGCACGTTTTGTTGAAATTAAACATGTGAGAGTTTTTATTTGATTTTAGATAGTGACTCTACACATAAATATATCAAATAAAGTTTTAGTGTTTATTTTGAATTTTAAATGTACACTTTATGAAACCAGAATTTAATCTTATCATCATCAAATTTTTCCAAACTTTGGCTGGGTCTGTTTAGTAAAATACCTCCATCTTCATTTATCCTTCCATTATTTTTCCTCCTTTAATTACTTAAATTATTTTACTCTCACTTGCACACTTCCTTTTAGCTGCTCCACCCATCTCTTTCTTGGCCTTCCATATAGTCTCTTTTTCTATATACTTTATTTCCATGATTTTCTTTGGCATCCTTTCCTTCTCCATCCTCATTACATGCCCATATGATCTCAGTATTGCTTTCTCTACTATCCCATGTACTCCCTCTACTCTCAATCTTTCCTGGACATCTTAATTCCTTATTTTGTTTCTCCTTGTGACTGCTAACATGTTCCTCACAAACATAATTCCCATGGCCTCCACTTTCCGAGTCTTTCTTACATTAATTGTCCATGTTAAACTGCATAAGTGCCATGGGTAAAAAGTATGCCCTGTACAACACTTTCTTACATTTCGGGGGCACTTCTCTTCTCCATAACAGTTCTCTTACACATTTATAGAACAACTCTCCCTGCTGTCCTATACTCATTAGATCCTATATATTTTCACCTCTCGCTTCAATCACGCTTCCAAGATATGTTACGTTCTGTAATTTTCTCAGCCTCTATTCTACCCAATTTCATTTCACTATCTTTCACTTCTTCATTCTATTCCTGTAGTTGTTCCTGTGCTTACTCTTCCTTATCCCACCATGCCATCGAGTCATCAGAAAACATCATTGCTGTCATTCTTTCATCTCCGAGTTTTCATCCCACTTTGTTCATGACCATTTCCATTATCATTACAAATATTAGTGGTGAGAGAGCACTCCTCTGCTTCACTCCATTTTTTATTTCAAGCCACTCCGTCCTCCCACTCCCCGCCTTAGCAAAACTCATGTTATGCTCATATATACTTTTCGCTTTCTCTACAACTCCTTTTTCCACTTTGACCTCCTCCATCATTTTCAAAACTTTATATATATTTACGCTATCATATGCCTTCTCCAAATCCATTAATGCCCTCGACAAGTCCTTCCCGAAATCATACCTTCTTTACATCAGCTGTCATATGGCAAATATCAAGTCTATTGTATACCCCTGTTTCCTAAATCCGTGCTTTTCCTCTTCCCACCACCTTTCTATTTTATTTTTTGTTCTCTTTTACAATATTTACTCATATATTTTTGTACAATGGCAAATCAGTGCTTTCACTCTATAATATGTACACCTCATTTTGTCTCCTTTCTTGAAAATAAGTATTGTAACGCTATTTTTTTCAGTATTTCGGTAACTTGTTCTCCTTACAACCCGTTCTCAGCACCCTGTATAGCCATTGTATACCTGATTCTCCTGCAACTCTTATCATTTCCGTAGTCAGTTCATCCACAGCCGGTATTTTTCCTTGTTTTATCCTCTTTAATGCATCCTACACCTCTTTCCATGTGGAACCTTTTTCCTCATATTCTGCACTTTCTTCCTGCTCCTCTGTTTCACTCTCATCACTTCCCTCTCCCGGGTTGAACATCTTCTCAAAATATCTCATCCATGTTTCCATTTCTTCTTCTCTTGACTTCAAAGTTCCTACTTCTTCATCCATCATTCTAACTTCTGGTATTTTCTCTCCCTTTCTGTTTCTTACCTCCTTCCACGTCCTATTCAAGAAATTCTGTCCGTTTTTGCAACTAGCCTTTCCTGGTTTCCCGTACCAATCACTTCGATCTTTTATTCTTCACCCTATATTCTTCCTCGGTTCCCCATTCCCTTTCTTAAAATTCATTTTGAATGCGTTATTCTTCTCGTAATAGGTGATTTAATAGGCAACGTAATTACAAGCTAGTATCTTAAGCTTAAGGGACATACCTAGCATTGATTATCTAACATCGCGAGAAAACTAATATACAATCCAATTTTCATGGAACATCATCTGAAAGCTATAAAAGCTACTAGATTTACTTTTATGTACTACAACTATCACTTTTGAAATATATTATCACTATCTATAAAATAACACTATTAACATAGTAAAATTTTATTGATGTTAGCTGCAAAATGTTTGTAGTTTATAAAAAGCCCTTTCTATAAAAATTGTACTTTAGCTATTGTAGAACAAAAATATACAAATGAAGCTTATTCATGAATTAAATAGTCACTCTAATATAGTTGTTAGTTACGGTTTTAGAAACATCTAAATATTCTATTCTTTAAAATGAAAAATGAAACTTGGACATGGGAATCGAATGCGAGACCCTTAGTTTAGTACGCCAATTCTCTTACTACTGAAATATCCAGGAGCCCTCCCTTGCCCAGGGTTATTCTTCACTCATATTTTAAGGAAGATTCAGTGATGGGCGTGCGGAATTCATCAGCTGCGTTTGAATGATTAAACTTACGAGCTATCAGATAACGCAGCCACCACCTACGACTTGGTAAGGCTTTATGCGGCCAAAATTACAATAACAACTGTACAAATGCGAATATTATGATTGATTATAAGTCTATACTATTATAATAATTGTTAATTACGGTTATAGCATCATCTAAATATATTCGTAGTTTGGATATCACTTCTTATAGGCTTATTCTTCAAACAAAATATTTCAATCTACACGTATCCATCTGTCTATCCTTATTTTTATCTTTTTATCTGTAGGTTTAATTATATTTTCAACTTCAAGGCTACCAAAAGATTAATTTTAGTTTGCTGTGTGAAGAAAATAGCTTCTGCAAAATACACCCACATTAACTTGGAAAGAGGCTAAGAAAACTCTAGTTGTGAAAATCTCCTTTGGAAAAACACCTCACAGTGCACCCGGGCAAGAACCGAGGCTTGACTTCCGCATCACCGGCCCTCCAATCTTTTGCATTCTTAGCTCCTTAGACCAGATCCCAGGTGTGGATTTTTTTCGAGTACTACTGCTACATATTATAGCATTTTGGTGACTATAATTGAAAGTGTTACTGATTTTTAGTTAATTTTATTGTGAGATAATTTGATTTATTTAAAATGTACGCTTAACTACTCGTGTTAACAACTCAGGCTATCTATTGTTATTTTAATTAATGTTATGTCGAGTTTTGAAAATTCAAGTTGGAAAATCGTTTTAGTCTCGACTCGTTGATTTTCAGAAAACTCGAAGTTTAGAGTGCTTAGAATTTTCATTTTTTTATAACATTTTTAGTTTAGTTAATTTTATTCAATTTTAAGATATTATTTCATAGCAAATATAATTTCTCAATATTTACTTTTGTCTAATTAAAAAAATACAATTATATAAGATATAATAAAAACCGAGTTTGTATGATTATAATTTTTTCCACGGAAAAAAAAAATTCTGTAAAATATGTATTTGTACTTATTATTAATAAATGTATCTATTTCAAAAATTCAATTAAAATATTTCTAGTACAAATATTTTTTCATTTTGGCCCCCCTGCACAAACTAAAAAATACTCCATGTTTTCATTCTAACTCGGACCCGATAGTAAAAAAAATGCCCACATGCTCACTCCTAATAATTACCTTCCAATACTCATTCAAGCGATATGCATATATTTAACCAGGATAATGTGCTAGGATTGGTGAAGGAAGAATTAAGAGATAGTGTACTCACATTAGTATGGAAGTGAAGGGGTAAACAATTTAGGAAAAACACCTTCAGTATACCATGATGGAATTCGAAACGCAACCTCTCAAATCACCGGAAAACAATATAAATTAGCTTTAAATTCAAACTATGTGCCCCATGACAAAGGTTTTGAGCTTATAGGTCAATTTTGAAGCTTAATATCTTGAAGAAAAATTTGACGATTGGTTTTATAGAGAAGCAACTATAACTCCAAAACCAGATTAATTATAACGTCAATCTAGACATGTTACACACTCCCCTACTAAACAACTTACAAGATTTGGCACACCCTGTGTCCTCTTCACCCCCTGCTACCCCCAGTCATCCGTATGTAACATTGAGGGATCGGGTATGGGAAGTGTGTGTGTGTTGGGGGGGGGGGGATGGGAGGGGACCCTCTTTTTCTTTTGTTCCGATATTGAAATAGAATCATTTGAGTGTAAATAATTTGCTTTTGGTTCCCCATAGCTTGGGCCAAGTTATTAGCATCGGTCTGTCTGAGCAGCAAGCTGCTGTGCCGGGCTACTGTAGCTACAAACTGTCTACACAATGTCTACAACAGGGGTGAGCAGACCGTGGAAACTAGGCCACACGAGAGAAAAAACTGCTCCTTAACTTTCTCTGCCCAGCAGCTAATATCCAATTGACTTTCTTTAACAAATTAAAACTAAAGAAAAAACCTGTTTCGTATTAGTTTACCTGGGTACAAGTTAATGTTGAATTGTTTTCAACATTTTAATTGCATGTTGAGAAATCGTTAATACTTTCTTCATAGATTAAATTTTGTTCTAAGACAAATATTTCTTTGAATTTTCCTTAACATAAATATTAGCTACTATAAAACATATTTAGCGCCTTTGTTGAAGTTTGTTGAGGTTTAAAAAAAAATACAACAATTTCAATATGGTTCGTTAGTCAAAAGAAAACAAATGATTTTCTGACTCTAAAATGCCAAAAATAATTCAAAACTAACTTTAATATTTTTAACAAGACGTAATGTAAATTAAATTCACTTGTCGAACCGTGAACACAAAATTGCAGGTTTGATGAATACAGAACGGGTTTTAGTACCTTTACATAATTCAGAATAAGCCAAAGTTACCATGAATATCATATATACAATTTATATACATATACATTTTCAAATATTCATATGAACTACAGAATTATTTTTACAAGATGAAGCACTATTAACTAACATAAAACAAAATCTAAAGGGTATGCGCCGTAAATTTTGTATTTTGAAATATAAAATGTTATTTAAGAATTGGTTTGTTATTTCAAAAGGGTTTTATTATTTCAGAATTGGTTTATTTCAAAACATATTTTCCACCATATTGGAAGTTAAAGTTATCAACATATTCCTATTTAATTAAAAAACCTTTACTATTTATACTTAAAGAAAAATAAAAGGCTGAAATTAGCTTAGTTTCAATGACGTTTAGAGCAAATTGGCCCAGTTTGTTTTAATGTCAAAGTACACTTTTAAAAATCTTGATTTATCTTTCCTTAAACTAATAAAGTATTTTTTAAAAAGCGTCATCATAATTCTAAGATATTTGAGATTTGTTTTCGTGGTTTTGAAACATAAAAACTGACACTCCCATAAATAGGCCTAATACCATAGTGTGAGGCTATTTCCCTCAAAGTATTTGGCACCCATAATTGATAAATTATGTATTTTACTAGCACTGTAATATGCGATAAAAAAACAAAAAGTGAAAACTGTTGCACTATCATGCTCATAAATTATTTTCCTACTAAGAAGTACAATCAAAATATAGCTTTCTTGAAAAATTAATAAGCTTACTGTGGATATAGGTTGCCAAATAGTTAGCATAATAAGCCTTCGTGCCATTAATCTTAGTTTTCTAAACCGGAGCTGCTACTTCTTTAATCAAGTAGCTCCACAATTGTACTCACGTGGTTGAGTTTGTTACTTGTTTCAGACCCACTGCTTTACATAAAAATTTTGGATGCCGCAGGGATCAAACCTGGGTCTTCTAGACTTGTAGTCAGAAACTCTGACCACTAGACTACAGATGGGGTCATATCAGTCTCATCACCATCAACTGTTTACAGCCTGTGGCCGGGTCAGTTTAGTAAAATGACTCCATCTTCCTCTATCCTTCCACCATTCTTCCGCCTTTAATTGCTTCCATTCCTCTCCTTTCCCTTGCACACTTTTTGTTGTCTGCCCTTCTCTCTTTCTTGGTCTTCTTTACGTTTTTTCCCTACATACTTCATTTCCACAAATTTTTTTATCATCCTCTCTCTTTCCATCCTCATTACATGCCCATACCATCTGTCTTGCTTCCTCTTCTAGCTCATGTACTCGTATTTACATATAATACATTTAATTTATATGTACATATTTTATGTATAATATATTGTATATCTATTATATAAATATATATATATATATAATAGGCTAGATAAAATATACTGTAATATATAGATATCAAACATGTATTAAAACTTACATAGGCCTATAGTAAACATAATATATCTATTATAAATATATAATGTATCTATTATATATCAAATGCCTACTTATTTACGTTCCCTTAATTAATTCCCTTCACGTATAAGGCCTACATACAATTGAGCAAAATGTTGTAATTGAAATAAATGAACTCTTGATAAAATGAATAGGGTCTACATATATATTTAATTAGATCAAGATTTCAATTATTTCAGTATCTATTTTATGTTTACTTCTTATTTTGGTAATAAATTAAAATGAGGGTGAAAAGAAAGTGTATGGCACCATTTTAACATCTTATGGTGATCAGTGAATATAAAGCATCAAATTGGTCGATGATACAGAGGTTTAGGGTTGAATCTCAGCTGGGTTCAATGAGGAGATGTTTTGCCATTGTGATTTTTTATAACTGTGGGTTTCCTTACCTCCTTTTATACTTATGTGGGTGTACTTCTCCTACCCTCCTTATCCCTAAGTTTTATATTATGTCGTTAATACTAATAGTTTTGATGTAAAACACTAATAATACAAATACATAATGAAATACTAAATCTCTGCTTAGATCGTCTTTCTTTTACACAAGTGTTATGGTAAACCTAATATAGGCTTTTAGGATCCAGCTTATATGCTAACTAAAACCAACCAGAACTTTAAAAAAGTATTTATGTTTGGCTTCATTTTATTCACGAATAGGGCCTCCGATATTATTATTTGGTTGGATGTGTAGTCTTAGGCGAGTTTGTTTGTTTTCTTACACGTAGCTCTAGCGGTTCAGTCTATACGCATTTCAAATACACTGCGGTAAGTGGGGAGAAAGTAAAACTGAGATAAATGTACCACCATCTGCGTGAAGGTAGAATGGGAAAAACACTTGGGGAAAAAACGTCAAAATATCCGGGTGAGAGTTTGGCTATGTCCTCACCGTCCCCGGCAAGCCAGTCTAGGTGAGCCCAACACCAAATTCGCGTGCTCTGTTTTTTTTAAAGTTTTGGTATATCCATTTTGGTGGCCGAATGGTCTAATACATCACTCTTGCAAGAGACTATACTGCCGATGACGGGGAGATTGGGGATCAAAACCCAGTTGGGTGTACTGAGGGTGGTTTTTACTTCCTATATAACGCCCCATTCAGCCTCCACACAAACGTGGGTTAATTTCCTTAAAATTATAGATTCCTTATGCCTACTCCATTAGTGTAAATAAGCGCTGATCAAAATTTTTTAAAAAAAATATTTGGATAAGATGGATCTGTGTTTGTAACATGCTATTATATTTATTAAATAAATAAATTCGATCTGGGGGTAGGATAAGATCGGTTCCACACCTAGCCTCTTTTCTTCTCCTGGAAACCTACTCGCCCGGAAAGTAGGCGAGCTACTTACACAGCCACATAATACATAGAGTCATCATATCTCCCTCCTCGACTCTGATCTTACGAACGAACCGTGACAGAGTGGTGGAGTGTGTGCCCTTTGGAGCCCCGCTTTCTTTTCAAGACGTGACGAATTCACACTGAATGGTCGAACATCGCCTCTGTCTGTCTGTCTGTCTTTATCTCGCTCGCTCTTTGAGTTTCGAGACGAAAGAGACTGAAATGCTTTGATCGTATTCAGGGACTAAACAGAATAGTGTGTATCAGCTGTCTCATGTCACGATAATAAGGGAGGTACATTATTATAGTAACACATGTAAGTTGCATTATATTATGGATTTTAGAAGTAGGTTTGTGTGCTCACACGACTTACAAGTAACTTAATCTAGTGGATTTAAGGTTGGGATGTAGGGAACGCGAGAAATTGTTTGCAGTTGCTATACCAACACATTTTTTGTTTAAATATTTCAACTATTGATTTAATATAAACACAAAGTTTAATAATTTTCTTCACGTGATGGTATCTGCAGTAGTTAAATATCTGTCATGAGCATAGTGGCATTTAGTGGAAAAACTTTTTAAATGAAAAGACAAAAATTGCCATTACAATCCAGGACACCCTTGACAGATATTCAAGAATTGTTGATATCACAACGTGAAAAAAAAATAATTAAAAGCTATGTTTTTACTGGAGCAATATTTGATTTATTTAGACCAACATAATTTTTTACCATAAACACTGCATACAACATTGACATACTCTTGCGTCTCCTACATCCTCACCTTGAAACAAACCTTATTAGCTATTTTAATAAGTTTATTTATATTCTGAATTTAAATTTAAAATATGTATATATATATATATAATCTTAATGCTTATCAAAACAATCGTGTCGCATCTTGCAGTCAACAAGTACGCTATGTTCTAGTGCAAGATTTCTCCAACATTCCGCACTTAAGCCTCCTATGAGAACAAAGAGTCATTGTTAGGCCTCCTAAACACAATACATTTCTTAAAAAAAGGCTATATTTTAAAATTAAAGCGAAAAGAAAGTATGTCATATAGTTGTATCAATTACTAAATTTTCTGAAAGGAATTTCTTAGACATTGTGAGCTAAAAAACTATTTTTTATATAAAATATACCTATAACATATTAATTTTATAATATTATGGTATTACATTACAATTACATGAATATTATTCATGAAACATAGAGCTATTATTAGGCCTCAGCTAAGTGGAATTAAGTACTTAACTAGCATTAGGATGAATGTTTTTTGTTCTTAACACGTGGGTAGCTATGGTCAGAGTTTTGTGAGACAAAAGGACAAATCATTTTCAACTGCTAGTAGTTTTAAGAACTTCTGCTTGATTGGTATCATTTGAAAAATAAAACTTTCACATATATATGTAGATGCGAATATCTTACTAATTTTTAATGTTTTATTAATCAAAGCAGATTTTTGTTAGAGTTAACCAGAAATTTATCTTGTTAGACGAAATGAACAGTTTGAGAAACCCGCATCGGTGGACACGCAGACAAAAGTGTGTCTCATCTAGTTTGGTAGGGAAGTCAGAATATGAATCTCAGCTTGGTGTATTAAGGTTTTTCTTTAAGTGATTTCCCGTTCTCCTTCCTCGCAACAGAGGGCACCTCAACAGTAACCTAGAGAGGGGATATTGAAACTCTAGCCACCAATGGAGAGAACCAGTATCAGTGCTCTAGAAATTAGAATCCAACCCCGACCTTTCCAATCAAAGATGAGCCCACCAGTTGAACTCGTTGGTGCCGAGGGAAGTATTCCTAGCTACCATCAGGGGAAGTGTCGATCTACCTGTAACTATTGTCCTAGCCAGGAATGTTCGCCCTGCAGTTCCGAGCACGCGAGTAATCACCGCGGGAGAATGTTTGCCACAGAGAGCAGACCCGTCACAAAAGACATACCTCGTTCTGTCTATTCTCTAGCCTGAACTTCAAATTGCCTGGTAATTGATTGGCCCGGACATGTGTGTGTGTGTGGATTCCAAAAGTTATCCCCCGTTACCACCCCTCCCTCCTGTATTTGTGGGATGAAGCTGAAGGGATATATAGAGAGGAGGATCTCAAGGGGAACAGTTAGAGGCTGAGGTTACGCGCATAATCGGCCCTGGTAGTTTACACTCGCGTCTCAGGGTAACAACAGTATAACCTCCAGAGTTGCACGAAACAATTTTAATAGGAAGGGCTTGTAAGAAAATATAAATATATTTTGTATGCACATTTGATAACATTTTACTATGTTATAGATAACTACAACATTTACATTCCACACACCAGAAATCCAGTAAATTGTAAGACTGAAACCTTATACTGTGTAACTACAGGTGTGGGTGTCAGTAAAAAGGGACTTCTCGAAGATTAAGACATAGTTAAGGGTTTAATTTGTGTATAAAATACAAAGTTTTCATTCAATTGCTTTATTAAATATTGTTCATAATTTATCTGTTTAGTTAAGCCCTTGACCAGGTGGCCATACGGACTAAAATGTTAAGTTGCGTTTTGTTAGGTTTGTTGCTTGGAGGTTGAGGCCCATGGCCGATTAGGCGGAATATTAGGTTTACGATTACGCTCCAATTAGAAAGTGCTTCAAAGTGCGGTTTTCTGCATTCTAGATTTGGCAGCAGTGACATCTGGACCATTTTAATATCTTTCTAATTTTAAATTAATATTTTTGCAATTTTTGAACTATGATAAAATTGTGTCATTGTTCTCAATTTAACTATTTTGTAAAGTAAACTACAGAAACCACACCGGGATGCCAGTCTGATTAGGTGTTATCCGTGAGGTGAGACGAGCTTTTAATTTGAGCGCATAAAAGGACGAAGAAAGCAAATAAAAGGAACCCCACCGGCACTATTCTGGAAGGAAGGTAGAAAATAATCTCAATGGAGCTAGTCAAGATTGAACCCTGGCCTAGACCATGTAAGACGTGGCTAAATGTGCTAGACAAATGTGAGAAAAAGTTAAACGTTAAGAGTTTTAAGAATAAAAGAGCATGCATGACTCGGTGTATTGATGTTGAGGCGAAGGAAGTATGCAACGATAGGGAAGTGCGTAGAAAGTTAGTGAGGATGGATTAAGTACGGAGTTGTTTTATAAGCTATATGCACAGTTTCTTGCCTTCCCTTTAAAGATTTGCGTGTGCGTGTATATATATATATGTATGTTTGTATGTATGTATGTATGTTATGTATGTATGTATGTATGTATGTATGTATGTATGTATGTATGTATGTATATATGTATGTATGTATGTATGTATGTATGTTTCTATGTATATATGTATGTATGTATGTATGTATTATGTATGTATGTATGTATGTATGTATGTATGTATGTATGTATGTATGTATGTATGTAAGTATGTATGTATGTTTGTATGTATGCATGTATGTATGTTTGTATATACGTACTAACGTCTCTCCCTTCATGTTTTCTTAAGTTTTTCTTATCATTAGGACTAGTATTAAACATTTATCTTTGACTTTCATGTTGAAATACTTCCTATAATAATTTCTACTGGGATCTAATTTTTTTAAATATATATCTTTGGTGATTAAGTTGTATAGAAAATAAATGAATTCTATGTTCAAAAGTACATTATATTCATAGGAAATAGTTGTTGCTCACGTGGTCACGACAATCTCACAATATATTTCAAAGGTACTCGATCGATTGATTGAAGCTTAAAATCAAATTCACTTGTTATGAACCATGAAACAAAAAAATATATGGAGTGTCTGCTTTATTAAAACTAACAACCAGATTGAAAACCCATGTAGGGTGCATAACTCGTTCAGCCCAGGGTCAAAGAATGTCCCTGACAAATTTAATTTGATTTAATGCCTTTGACAGCTGTTATAGCAGATCATAGATACAGACGAAGTGCCAAAAGTCAATTTAAAACAGGAGCTTACTACGCACGGTCAATCAACAATTTAATCACGGTGTTGAATATGAGAAGGGTATATTAGAGGAATGGACTTGCATTGGCATGATGAAGGGGTGGTGAATGTTACATGTATCTGGGTTTTGAACCCTGACCTCTCTATCACTAGCGAACCAAACTAAATGAGACTGACACTCGGTCCATGTGTCCAATGGTGCGGGTTTATATATTTAGTGTTTCCTTACGCCTTTAAAAAATTCTACTTTTTCCTACTAAGTCCAAATAAAATGAAATATATACTATCAGATATTCTAAGCTCGCCAATGCTACTACTATTTTGTAGTTTCTTTAAGCACTACGTCTTATTATCCATCAGGATTATACGCTTATGCACTAATTAAGCTAATGTGTTAGGGATGAGGTAGGTTGGATTTAGAGTAAGTGTACCAACACTTTCATGGAGAGAGAGTGGAAACACATTTAAGAAAAACCACCCCCAGTACACCCAGCCGGCGTCAAACCATGATCTCCCCATCATCGGCAGTCCAGTCTATTGATACAGTAGATCTTTGGACCATGCGGCTACAGAAGAGGGTTAAGTGTAGTTACTTTATTAGTACAATTTAGTAAACATTTGATGGATATTAATCTATCTGATCAGAAATTACGAGATAAAAATACTCACCAAACATTCATCTGAAGTGAGCACAGAAAAAACTATTTGAAAAAACCCGTCAATTTACTCAACTTAACATCGAGCCCTGACTTCATGAAGTGAAATCTAGAAGGCTCACTCTAATAATAGTATATGTTGTCATATGTTTTCCTCTCGATTTTCGTGCCAAGTTTGATTTTATTTTTGTAATAGGCCTATATAGTATTTATGTATTTTTTCTTTAATGACTATTTTTCTTCAATATCACGTCCAACTTAGGCGCCGTGTTTTATGTTCATTTTTTAATATATTTTGTTGATTTAGGAGTGGAATTCTATGTGTTTTTGGCTCGATGAATTTGAATCTCAACCTAAAAAACCTACAAAAAGTGCCTGTAATTTGTTATTAACTATTTCGTTATTTTATTTGCCTTGATACCTATTTTACTCCACATTTTCCTACTTGAACTAACGACGCTTCTTTTACATATATATATATATATATATATATAAATATATATATATATAAATATATATATATTCTTTTATATTGTTCTGTTTTTGTTTTACATGAATGGTACATGTATGCTTACCTTTGAATAATATTTGTTGATGCGTATAGATTGACAGCATGATGAACTGCATAGCATAAATTTGTTTGAAGGGAAATATCTTATGTACAAAACCTGACAAAGATGATATACTAAAACTTAAAGACTATCCCAATAGGCGCTTAGGCTGTGGGGAATCTCAAGTTGCAACCCTTTGTAAAATAATCACGCAGCAAATCTGAGAATACTGTCTACTAAAAACACTGTGCCACAGTGCATGTTACAAAGATGTCGTTCATACCCAAAAGCTGCAAAGAGCAGAAAAGAGACATTTGACTTCAACACCTCTTCCTACAAAAAGGAGGCGTCCCTCAACATCCTTAAGTTGTAAAAATGAGACTGAAATCATAAAACTAGAAGTTCAGATTACCTCTCAGAACAGTAAAAGGTAAAGAACTACGCACGGACTTTCTCGCACTATTGTTTAAAAATGGAGATATTTACTCAAAACTCGTAATATATGTGAAACGAAATAAAATACATTAGCAAACCCAAGCATAGATTGCACTATACTTATGTAAAACATTTTTTGAGTCCAGGTTTTAAATTTTATAATTTTATTTTTATAAAAAAAAAGTAAAAATAGACTATTGAATCTAAAATGGAGATAGATCATTGTTGTAAAAACATTTCTCCTAAGAAGTTTAAGGAAAAATAACAAACTTTTTGAGAGACTGATATTTAATTACTCTATGGCATTGGAGAATTATTGAATTAGAATTTAAGTAATATCTCTCTACATTATTATTATTATTATTAGCACCGCGTCTTACTACCCGTTCGGGTTATACGCACTTACGCTAATGTGTAATGGTAGGGTGATTGTGAGATGAAATGGAGGACCTACAGTTTAACGTGAAATCCGAACCACGGTGGAGGCCTGGCATTCCCCACATTCACAAGATGTCTTGTTAGAGGTGAGGGAAGGGTTTGGTAATCAGATAAATCTGTGCCAGAACCGAGGATTGAACCCTGGCCGCCAGTACAGAAGTCTGACACCTTACCCCTAGACCGCCATGTCTCTACAACTAAAGCTCACAAAATTGAATCAATATATTTGCCAATATCTAAGAAATTGTTGATTCTATAAAAATATATTTCATATAAAAGTTTTTTAATTTTAACAGTATTACAATTTTACAATGCTAAGTTATTTACCATCTCAAATAGTTGCGGAGATACTGAAATTTCATCTTCTGTAAAGTACCCTAAAAAATATCTTCATGGGAAAATGGAAATAGCCAGTTTATTTATAATCTTAATCAACGCCTAGATATGATTTTAATCAAAATTGTTAGAACCAATTTTGAGAAAATCGATTTTAACTCTCTTCGCCCTTTATTAAACTACTCTTAATTTTAAGTTTAAACAGACACACAAACATACGGCATTGCAAATACCACTTTTTAGGGTTTGGGGGTCCATGGTACGTCAACATCCATCAACATTTCAGGTTAGATTGTTTTTACGGTCGCAATACTTTACCTTTTATGTTCGAAAAGTTAAAAAATATAAATAATTGCTTATAGCTTGAAAGTTATTGGTTTTATAAAATTATGTTCGAATAAAATATTTGTATTATTAATAGATCTAAATATTTGTGATAGTAAGTAATTTTATATCTCAAATAGTCACGGAGATTATAATTTTTAAAAAAGATTCACGGATCAAACCGGAGCCCTTAAATTCATTTTTCCGAAATATTGAGAGTAGCCATCTTGTTTGGAATCTTTATAAATGTTTAGAAATGAATTTTAATCAAAATCATTAGAGCCGATTTTGAGAAAATTGACTTTTTCTCTGTTTGCCCTTCTGTAAACTACCCTTAATTTTAAGGTTAGATAGCCAATTCCAAAAACTCCTTGGGGCAACCCTATGAAAACCCTAGATACCAAGTCTTAGTCTGATCTGTAAAAAATGAAGAGAGACAGAAATTTAAAAAATACTTTTTCTGATTCGGGGAGTCATGAAACGTCGAGATTCATCAAAATCTCGAGTTTTTTTACGATCATAATACTTTCTTTACTTGTAAGATAGCGATCAAGTAGAAAGTACTGTGTTTTGAAGAGCACACACAGAATAACTGTTATTTGTGTACAAATGGGAGAAAGTTTCTTGGTTCTAAAGGAAAACACAAAATGCAGTGACCTCCAAGCAGCATTACCACTGATAAATGAAACACTTGACTGTGTAGCTATGGGCATAGTTTATCTTCGTAACTGTCTTAGACATGAGGAAAGGAAATATCAACGAAAAGCGAAAGTCCGCAATACCAAACAAAAGTATAACCTACGTTATGTCACAGGTATAGACATACTAGTTATTGTAAAATGGTCTCTCAGTGCTGAAAACATCGTCGCTATGAATGAAGTCAATTAAGAATAGAATAAATTATTGCTAGAATACGGAGCTAAAAATAAATAAGTTGATCACAAGAAAAACTTAAATCAGCTGACCAGTTCGCATACTACAGAAGTAGAATTTGTCATATCACCTTGTGTAAATGAGAAAATGTAATTAATGAAGAAGATGTGAAGTGTTTGTCTAAATCTGCAGCTGTACCACGGCGTGTAATCAGTAGCAACAATAACTAGAAATTCAAAGGGGTCGTTTACGGATTTTAAACCCCCAATAAAACTCTGTTATTTTTCTAAGTGGCTAATTGGAGGAACCAAAAACTGTCGGTTAGCGGATAGACGCAGTGATGATGTTGAGAGACTATCAAACCGATTGTAACAGCAAATAATCAACAGCTTACAAGTAATATACAAGTATCATAAGTCTGATGTAAGCTTTCAGTCAAGAGGATAAACACCATAATCAATTGGTGTATCACTAGCATTTCATAAGCAAACAAAGAATAAAACTCTCACTGAGACCCTATCTCGCTTGCAAGTAGGAAATACGTACAAAGATACAATTCGACTAGAAAAAAGCATTGCCTCTGCCGTGTGTGGAGTATTAAAAGAAACTGGTGGATTCTGCACAGCCCAATTTGTCAACGAAGGACATGATGTTATTTTGCAATTGATGATATTCATTCCTAAGATAATACCCCTGATGGACAGCAAACTATTTACGATACCCCATTGGTTATTAACCAAGAGAGCAAAAATAAGGCCAAAATATATGCAATCCTAGTTATGCCTGAGAAATCTTCTATAACCCTACGTACACCATGTAAGAGACTGCCAAAATTTCAAGCCAATTAATTATTTTTAAGACTTCCTCAGATAAGTTTGATGATATCAAAAAGTATGAAATAAGGAATTTGGTGTGGTTCTTTTCTTGTTATGCGCACCGTGGTACAACAAGTACAAGTTCACAGCTTAAAAGATAAAGTTCTATTGTAGCTATTAGTGAGGAAACGAGATAATGCCAACTTGGGCCTCATAAAATTCACTTCTTCTAAATAAAGTAAAATGACTAAAACGAACAGCACAGCTGTGGCACCCTTAACGTCGCTACCACCGACATACAGTAATACTCTATACACAGTTTTATGTATAACTGATTATATTGTAAAAATAGTCAATGGGCCAACAGGAAAATATATAGTAACAGTGAATATGTAGCTATACGAGCAAGCTCTGAAAATCCAGTTCATCATCATCATCATCATCAACTGTTTCCAGCTTGTGGCTGGGTCTATTTAGTAAAATGCCTCCATCTCCCTCTGTCCTTCTACCATTCTTCAGCTGCTCAGTAAAATATGAAATATATTTTGTTACTGGGAAAGCAGAAAGTTTTAGAAAAGTCAACATTCGTGAAGTGTGTCTTTCGATTGGTGAAGCTAAAGATAAAGGTTGGTTTACATGCATTCACTGGAGGAGACTGGGGAGGAAAGTTTTTTGGCATCTTGAAAAAGAAATGAATATAAGTTTATCTAAGTCTTCCCAGTAATAGTGATGTAATAACAGCTTTTCAACATCTTTGTTTGGAAAACATTGTCCCATTAACCTACTTTTAAGCAATTGAAACTTCATCTATATGACACACATGAAAAGCAGTCAAATTTACACTGTTTCAAAACTAAGATGGCACCTATTATTTGTTTAAAACCTGGAAGGAGTTATGTTATCACCAACCAGAGGACCTATGAAGCCACACATACTCAACTCTAGTATAATTTCTTTGATTGCAAAAGGCTACAAATACCCCCAGATCCCCTACTTAAAACTTTAAAAAATCATTCCTGTCTTAGTAAAGTAGCCATTTTGGGCACTATCTTGAAAATAATAATAAAATAACTGAGGAAATATATTGCACCTTAAATTTTCAAAATCTACACAATTTTTTCTATAGATCCCAGCAAAAACATCAAACTTGGCACTAATATCGAGCGCGAGCTATAATTTATGATATTAGATAAGAGACTATAACTCTACCGGTGAAACGTTTCTTAACAAAGATCAAATATTTTGATAAAGTTACTTGTTCCTCTGAGCATTAAGATAGGGTTGGGTTAGGGCAGAAAGGGGTTGGCAATAGAAGATGAGTTTAAGGGGGAGAGGGGTCTCTTAGTGATAACTTGATCATGGGAGTCAGGGAGTAACTCGCCGTGCAGGAACACTAGAACGTTCGAATTATTTTCACAGCTAGATTAGATCAGGGCTACTCTAAATTAGAGTCGCCTCTAAACATTAACCTGATGCCTCTATACCCACAACATTGATAACATGTTTTAAGCCCTAAGGCATTTAGTTAACAATATACTGAATTGCTGGTCATGGGGAGGTCTAGGTTCGAATCCCAGCCCAGGCACAGTGAGTATGGTTTTCCATAGGTGACTATCACTGTTTCCTATAAGAATAAATCTTTCATAATCTTATTGTTGAAAAAATCTAAATTTTTAATACATTTGCAAAGCAAATTTTTTTTATTTACTTGTTTTATGGATACACAGTGACTAAGTGTTGCAAATATATTACTTAAAATAAAAAAGTTTTCAATACCGTATTCATGCAGTGACAAATGAACGCTGATTTTTAAGTGAGTAAAACTGCACTTAAAGTTAATTTGGAATAGTTCTTTCAATCTGATTTTAAAGGGAGGCACTTTTTTTACAATCACAAAAGTTACTAAAACCATTTAAATATATTATTTATACGTCAAGTCATAAGAGATGCAGATGTCACTTTTAATATATGACAATACCCTTTGAAATAATAGGTACTTAATGATAAAGTAAAATGTTATCAATGTTGATCACCCAGAAATATGTTTGTATTTTCTGAAAGGTCTTTCCTACCAGAATTTTGCTATACCTTACCTAACCTGTTGTCTTATTAAATTCCTGACCACCGCCACCTGGATTTGAACTAAAATCTCTCAAAGGGGGCTTAGATCACAATACCACCATTTCTGGTAATAAGCTGATGTGCTGGCGACTTAGTTAAGTCTTCGGAAATGATTTATTGTATTTATTCAATTGACTTTTAAAAACTATTATCCCATTAAAAATAGACGATACTACACAATCACACAAACTTTCTCATTTTGTTTATTTAGCTTAGAATATAGGCCTATACATATTTTTTCGGAAATAGGTTTTCAATATACTACCATTAAACGAATTTCCTCCCAAAATACAAGTATAAAGCTTAATGTATACTGTCAAAAACTCCCCAGAGATATATTTTGAACAACATTTTTAGAAACATTTTCATTTAAAAAAATATATTGGAAAACTACTCATCAGTAAGCTACCCTTTAACAAATTTTTACCCGAAAACCAGGTAAAATATACAATGTTGTTTGGGAGGTCAAACTCTCCCTCGATATTGATTTGAAACAAAATCGTTAACGCTATTTAGGAAAAATTTGGAATTTAAAAAACACTAATCGGTAGACCACTTTTAATTTGAGGGCTAGGTTCAAAATAAAAAAGTCCCAAGATATTACCCTCTAACACCTAGATATCAAGTTTTAACAAAATCCATCAAAACGTTTCAGCTCTGTGACCAGGGACAGACACACAGACAGACACACATACATGGCGACAAAGAGAAAGGTAAAATCTACTCTTCTCGGTTCGGTTGGACATAAAACGTACAGATTCATTATAATTCCGAGGAGGAAGATTTTCAGGACTACAATACTTTCTCTTGATATGATATATTTATATTTAAGATATTAAAATATGTTTTAATGAACGCTATCCTTTGTGAAGTTCAGCCAACGTTTAAATTAGTATTTTGGTAGGAGGGAACATTTGAAAATTACAAAAATGTTTTTTTTTTGCGTTTAAAATTGATAACAATAATTCTAATATTAGTGTTATTTAAATTAAGGGTATTATTAATATGCTTTATTAAATTTTACACCTGAAGCTTACATAACTTTACATAAAAATATATGAAGATTGTTCAAGTAATTTTGATTATTGCCATAAAGTTCCTTCTTATTAAAATTGGACTGTTGTTTTATTCAAAGGCCTCGATAGTTTTATTTTAGTAATCTGTGCTTTGATTTGTATACAAATAATATGCATATATAGCATACATTGAATTAAAATGTATGAAATATATATATATATGAATTATTGGAGTGCATACTTTATAAAATATGGTATTCAAAGCGTTGTTCTGAAATTCATTTAAAAAAATCGCATTGTTTGTCGATAAATGCAACATTCACCAAATGTTTTATGGTTTTTCTATTACTTTGTGTGACCACAACAAAGTGAATTGTTGCTTTTTAAATACAATTTTAAAAAATACGGTTCCCCTGGGGGGGGGGGGTCCATGGTGTTTTAATTAATTCGTTAATTGCTCTCAAAATGCCTGTGTAGCTGGTGGCCTCGTTCCTTTCTCGATAAAAGTTATTCGTTTTAGTGAAAGAGTAGCCCAACTCAACTATTTAAATTGGAAGTTTGGCTTTTGAGCATTTTAAAAATTCTCCCCGAATAGGTTAAGTTTGTTTCACTTACTAGAGTTTGTAGTATTACTGTATTTTCCATGCGCTCTATCATTATAGGTTTTAAATTTATGAGCATATTTTTACCAAATTTGATACACACAAGTCCAAATAAGAATTTCCGGCCAGAATCCCATCATTAAAAAGAAAATTGTAACCATGAGCTTATAATAAGCGTTCCTCATTCCATATGCCACTGTTGCCTCGTTCCCTGTTGTTTTATATATGAAATAATTACCGTAGTCCATCACCCCCCTCCCCTATGGATGTGTTGGCTCTGTTCAAACATTTTTAAGCGGCGTGTCACTTGCAGAGACCCCAGTAATCCCAGGGTAGCAATCAAACGGCCACAATGTTACAGTTATAATACCAGTAGCTGGCCTCAGGGGGTGTTAGGGTAGGGTTGGACTGAGTGAATCGGAGAGGGGTGGGAGGGTAGGAGGATCCCACACAAAGTAAAGGGGGGTCCTCTCCTCCCACTCTCTAGACCCAAGCACGCCGCAACTCATCAAACGCACGCTTTACTTCCTCGCCACCCCT
>CABFOW010000092.1:318785-329086 GCA_902141385.1 Timema californicum | reverse complement strand
CCCCCCCCCCCCGCGCTCTGCCATGTCTCACTATCCTGCTTTTAACTCAGAAGCTCTTCCCGAAAAATACCCGCTGGGTATCCGGGAATGCTATGTATGTATGTATGTATGTATGTGTGTGTGTGTGTGTGTGTGTGTGTAGCATAGCACGCCCCACCAAAGGGGGGGACGAGAGAGAAGGGGGGGCAGAAAATCAAACACAACTACGTCCTGTTCGGATTGTAGTTGCAACACTTCGGAACAACGCATGTGTTGGGATGAAATATTCTTAGACCCACTGTTCGTCTGAAAGCCTACTTGGGTTGGCGATTAAGGTTTCTTTTATTTTGTTCTGTTTTAAGAATCAAGTTCATATTTTCCCTCCTCTGTTTCTAAGGTCGCGTCTCTAAGTGCGGATGAAGAGTTTTAATTTTACTAATACGTTCAATGGCAAAGTTATTAACAATGTATTGTAAAGGTTAGAGATGGGGAGAGTGATTTCAGAGGAAGCGTGGAAAGAGGATAGGAACACTATAATGATAAATCATACGTGTAGAACCCCCCACCTCACCCCCTTCCAGTGCTTACAGCCCAGATTCTAACCTCGACCTCTCATGGGGGGCGAGCGGGATTGACTTCCACCCCCACAAACACCATCCCAACCACCCCCCACTCCTCTCCCTCCCCGATAGATGGTTTAAAATTTGATGTCCCTAAAGGATATTTGGAGTGGTGCTCCTAAAATTTTGAAAATTATTTTAATAATATATTCGGAGCTATCTTGTTCCGAAATTTTTAGACAAATTGGATGCTTCTAGAAGCTATATGTGGTGGTACTCCTTAAAAATATTTGTAAAATTTGATGACTCTAGAATCTATTTTGAATAATTCTCCCCAATTAAAGAACGAAATCCACTAGAAGCTATTTAAAGTTTAAAATTTTGAAATTTGGAGCCTCTTGATGCTATTTAGTAAGCTGCTAGCCTGTTATTTTATGAGAATTAGATTACTCTATCAGCTATTTGAAGTTGACTTCTTCGATACATTTTTGAAAATTGAATGCATCAAGAGATCATTTTGAGTTGGATTTAGGGCCATCTTTAAGTTCCATATTTGATAATCTCAGACAAATTGAAAAATATCTAGGTGGGGGCAAATTCTTTCCAAGGTAGCAGCAATACCTCCCTAATCCCTCTTCCCCAGTTCTTCCAGCGCTGTTCCTATTGTCTATTTCTATTTCCAGCATATTAAACTTGAAAGTACTTGGTTTGAATCCCGAACTAGATTATCTGATTGAAGCGGATTCTAATTAACTTGTTAAACTTCACCTTCCTCCCTCTGTAAGCTTTAAATTAGTATAATCTACAGATATTTCAAATTAATAATAAAAACAGTGAAACTACACCATCAACTCCGAGGATGTCGAAGGGGTATGTATTTAGTTTTCAGTGAGAAAACTTCAATTTAGTATTTGTTCGGCTGAATACGAGTGAACTGAAGATAATAAAAATCACTATAATCAGTATGTACCAAACGCTTAAAATAACTTGCGTATTAAAAACTATGGGGAACAAACACCTGTTTCGAGGCTCCTCTAATCCATCATGGATGTGTCCTTGTGGCGTAGCCACGCATTTTACATGCGTAGCAGGAAACTTAGGGACTGACGACCCCGTTCCTTCCGTCAACGCTGTCCTCACCGGGCAACTGGGATACCTCTCAACCTTGAACAGTTTCATCGGCGTGAGGAATTGGCTAATTATTCCGTGAAAGCCGGACTCTCACGTAGGAGCGTTAACCCCTCAGAGGAGGTCAGGCACCTAGTCTCAGGAATCACTTCGAAGAGCTTTCAACTTGAGTTGCCCAGTGGAGACCTAGTGGAGGCTGCCTGACCATCTTTCCCCTAAGGTACTACAGTAGCCCCATTACTTCTTTGGTGCTGACTGACAACTCACAACTGACTTCTCACAGTCAACATTTAGGTATATTCCTAAATTTTTACTGTCAGAAGTGACAGCTTCTAAACACATGTTTTTGCAGATCATCTGGTTTAGCGTAATGATGCGTAATTTGGTCTGGTAACTTTTTAAACCTGCCAGTCAGCACCAAAGAAGCCATGGGGCTACTATAGCTACCAACCTCTTGGTGTGTAGAGAGTCACCCCCATTCACTCCTACACAGAGACCTCGACAGAAATCCCCCAGACAAGTGGATGCCAGAAGCTGATACAACAGTTGAGTTTACACCTTGAAAAGTATGTGACTTATGTAGGCTGTCATTCTAGTGAGGTATGGTGTCCCTAATGTACTGGATTCTACCATATAATTTGAAGTGTGTGTTACAAACTGACAGTTCACATCAACAGAATATGATACTGTTAATAAAGACACAGGGCTGGATCCGACTACCAGCCAGGTAAACTAAAAATGTGACTTAAGGTATTTTTTTAACACCTCACCTCACTATCCGTTCGGGTAGACACATATTTAATATTCACGCTAAAGTGTTAGGAATAAGAAAGATTGAACTTAGAGGTAGGTTTGCGCCTTTAATTGGAAGGAGAGTAAAGAACCATCTTAGGAAAACTACCCAACTGGGATTAAAACCCCAATCATTCCGTAATTAGCAGTCTAATCGAGTGGGAAAGTGACGCCATAGACAAGGATTGGCTAAGCTAATTGAGTATTTGTAGACCTAACGGGTAGGAGTAGAACAAGTAACAACATGTGTATTCTAAGTAGAATATTAAAAGAATTCCAAGTTGTTCAACCTCCACAGACAGCTACTCACTTTCGAAACCGAAGTGTGAAAAAATTCCAGACCTCATTGACAAAGGATCTAAAACAGGAAAAGCCATTTTCTAAGGATAGTTGTCCTAGTTGCAGCCAATATCTCGTGGAGAAAACTGGACAACCAGGTATTCCATTCGTTTTTGAACAAATCCCGACAGAGGAATCAACGCTGAGAAAGATTTATCTGAGCTCCATACTCAGGTAAAGTTTATGAATTTCGCGAAAGAAAAAAAAAGAGTATGTATATTTTTGATATTTGGTGGATTTTTTTTTCATCCAAACAATTGTTTAAGTAACTAAATGGTAAAAAAATACTAAAAGAAAAGAAAATTAAATTTTATAAGATAATTTAAAAGTTTTTGTTTTCACTTTTAAAGGTTCTACAGAACATCAGAAACAATATTGGAGATTACTACAAATGGCTGTTGGGAAAAGAAACAACTGACTCTTGTGGAAGATATGTGGCGAATGCTGTCTTAGGAAAACTACACCAGAGTGAAGCTGGTTCTTCCCATCTCAAGAGTTTTGGTCAAGACAATTAATTTTACCATCGCAAGAGCTGTTGTGAGAGATGCCTTACGTAGGTATTTGAAAATCTATATTTCCTAAAGGACCCCAGACAGATAAACAGTTCCTGTTAGCTTTTATTTTGGTTATTCAAAGTAGACAACTATTTTTAATCAAATCTGTTGATCCGCTATTTATTTTATAGCTCATTCAGTTTAAAAATTACGGAAATTGAAAATTGATTTATTCTAAAACCATCTATCCCAATTAAATAATATCATACTCGTGTGAAATATATTTTTTAATTAAAATAAAAACATACTAACCCATTTGATTTTATGCACACAAATTGTGGACACATCTTAAAATATAGAACATCTAAAGGGTATCCGATGAATTTTAAATTATTTTTCACGTTTATAAAATAAAATAGGCTAGCAATACCACGATATACCTCCCGAAATGAGAAAGTATTGTCATAATAAATTAGGAGCCTTTTAAACTTACAACTGTACAGTTATTTTAAGGTGTATTGGGGCTATCTGAATAGTGCGAGGGCATATTTTTGATGTTCTTGACAGACAAGTGTTGCATACATGTTGAAAACAACCACAGCTTTTAAAGTGTTCTATTCAAAAGTACGTCATGTTACTTGCGTTGTCGATGGACATCACCGATTGCTGAAGAAACTTGCTCTGAACAATTTGATATCTGCGGTGAAGAAGGTTTTTGTCAAAGCTCGATCACATGTGGCTCTGTTCAAAGAGAAGCCACTAGGGACACCTCTTCCCCCGGAGCATGTACTCTCTAGATGAAGCACCTGGCTGAATTCAGCATTGCACTGAAGAAATCATCTTTCAGATATTAAGAAAATAAGTTATGTTCATTGAAGTTTAAACAAGCGACCACTACTAAAGAAGAATTTTACTTATATATGGTCTGAATAAATTTTAATACTTCGTAAATCGAAAGAGTCTACCACATCTCAAAAGGCTGTGTATTTCTTTGCATGTCTTAAGTTTTCTGCATCCTAAAGATACAGCCAGTATAAAATCTGCAATCAACGCTTGTGAGAGGAAGAAATTTCCAAGCTAGTTTGCATTCATACAATCATATTTTGGAACCTTTCCTGACACCATCACCAAGCTTGAAACGCAGGGTTTACAACTATCGGAATCTTTGGAGCTGTTCCACAAATAATCAAGTAGTACGGTGTCGGATACAACCGGGAGATTCATAAAGGAGAAATTTCACTACATTTTGAAAAGGAATGCAGGCCTCGGTGCTTTGTTAAGAATCATGGAAGTTAATCAAGGGGAATATACAGAAGGAGTCACAGAGTATACTCCTACAGAGATGGCCAGTTTCAAATACTGTCCCATCACTACGTGTGATGTATAGAGGAGCTTTTCAACGTACAAACACATTTTAAGCTATAATTATTGGACGAGATTAACTCTTGAAACTCTTAAGTAATATCCAATTGTCTTTGTAATCAAAACCACAATCTTTAAGCTATTGTAGAATATAGTTTTATAAATTATAACATAATTTTTACTGTGATCTTTGTTTTTTTTAATGTCCATATTTTCCCGTTTTTCCTGCATATATTTTCAGTTTTAAGTGTATATCTCACCAGTTTTTTTTAGTGCATATCAATCCGCAGTCTAGTGATCATATACGTAGTCTTTTCATCTTTCACTTCTAAACCTATTTTCTTACTATCCTTCAATAAAAATGTATGCAACACCTTCCCTACTATTACCCAACAAAGCTAAATCACAAGATATTGTTAGGATAACCAAGTCTCGCAGATTACGTTGGGCATGGCATTCAGCGAGAATGAGAGAATATATGATCGTGCTCAGGGTATTGATTGGTAAACCCAACGGGGAGATAGCCATTGGGAATATTTAGATACGGGTGGGAGGATAACATTAGACTGGACCTGAAATAAATAGAGTGTAATAAAGTAGACTGGATATAACTAGCTCAAGATGAACTCTAATAGAGTTGGCAGGAGGAAGGAAGCATTTTAGAGGTAATCTACCCACATTTGTGTCGAAGGATAGGGGGAAACAATTTAGGAAAAGCCACCCTCAAAATCCCTGACTGAGTCGCGAACCCCTATCTCCCTGTCCTCAGTAGTCCAGTCTAACATGAGAGTGACACCTCAAACCATTAGGCCACTATATTCACGTATTCATGCGCCAAGTCATGTTATCTATGATCACTTTTGATAGATATTATAAATACATACCCTCTTCGGTGGTCACATGGTCTAAGGCACTACTCTCGGAAGAGACTGGACTGCTAAAGATGGGGAGATCATGATTCATTTCATGTTGGATGTGCTTAGGGTGTATTTTCCTAAATGATTTTCCACTATCCCTACATGTAAATGCGGGTATACTTTCTCTAAATTAAACCTTCCTAGTCCCTAATACATTAGTGTAATGAGTATATAGGCGTAAAACCTGAACGGGTAGTAAGATGCTAATAGTATGAAATGTTATCCATGTTGGGCGCAAAAAAAAATTCAAAAAAAGTTTTCCTGCCACTAACATTCTATTAAAACTTAATAACTCTTTATATATCCCAAAAGTGTATTTTTGTGGTGGTTAGACTATATTACCGGCAATGCAAGAAGAGTCAGAAGCTTGCCAAGTACTCCATCTATCCGCTCGGAGCAGGTTAATGAACTAATTGACTGGAGACACTCCAGCATTACCTCTCACTAAACAATAGACATCTCCCAGTGATTACACTTTTCATATCGTCATCATCATCTCTCCAACCAGGAGGGAGGGAGAAACAGTGTTGGCATATCTCCGGGAGAAGACAAGGTTGCCACACTTCCGACACCCTGTAGAAGACAAAGACGCCACGGGGGAGTCAAGATCAATACCCTTGGGGGTAGGGGGTAGTTTTTTCGGGGGTGGTGGAGGAGGAGTTGGTTCGTGACGTCACCTCCGAGCTTTCTTAGACAACAGCAGGGATATGGGGGGAAGGGGGGGGGGTGTTCGAAGTTCATTATCATCCCATTGCGACACATTAGATTCCGGCACCCTCCTTTTGTCAGTTTCTTTTCCCGTGCACTTCTACTGTTGTTCCAGGTTACCCATCTCCCCACACAGTTTCACAAGGCGACCAAGGAAAATATACTCTGGTTGAGCACTATACACGTATCGATGGTCGCAAGGCCACTCTCATGTTAGAATGGATAGTTGGTCGAATCCCGGTCAGGTCTACTGACGGCAGTTTTTCCTACATGTTTTCCACTACCTATCTACGAATATGTGGGTATATTTTCTTCTAGTAGTGTGACTCGTTCTTCACATGGTTAAGCAATAGCACAATTAATACTATATAAAATTAGAACATTCAAAATCCAGCTCCCACTTTTTGGTAGTTCCTCGTTGAACAATCCTAACCTAACCATGGCAATCATAAACCAATTATTTTACTTAATAAATTGAAATAAATTAAATATTTGATACAAAATTTCACCATGTCTTCAAAATGAGCGCCCAAACAAACACAATTCATTAACAAAGCAATCTTTACAACTATAAAAAATTAAGATAAACAAACAAATAAACATTTTACCAGAAACTTGTTGAAAAAAAAGAGCATCACAGCTCACTAGAGAGCATACATAATATACTCTGTTACAGAATAATATTGAATAATTAGCATCATGGTTTTCCAAAGAGCTCACCGAGCTATGCCATCAGAATTTGTTTAGTTTTGAATTTACTTAGCTTCTAGATAGGCCCTAATTCATCCTTCAATTTTTAGTTTTGTTATCGCAAAGCTAATGGATTTTCTTTAATATAGTATTTAGTCTGTGTACTCATTTATTTTAGATTTTTTCTTCTGCATATGTAAATTAAAATTTTCTATCATATCAAGAAATTTGTTTTATATTAACCACTAAACCGTATTTATTTTTTAAATCCCCTATTTTCAAGCTTTTATGGTTATTGGGGGCAAGTTCTTTTATCAACTTGGCGAATTTAAATTGTCTTCTATACCAAAATGTATGTTTTATAATAATTTTAATAAGGTTTAAGATCCTATTCCCTTCCACCTCTTTTTCAGTTCCCACATTTCCAGTTTGAAATTTTAAGATATATTAATTGATTATTTTTATTGGGTTATTTACATGATTGCCACATTTAATTTTAAACCACATTAAAAATTAGTGTTTTATAATAATTTGTTATGGCACTTGTATCAATTTAAAGCTATTCCATTTCCCTGGATTCAATTTTGAAATTAAATGTGTTAATACGTAATTCGGCTCTGCGGGATTGTCTATTGACTTAAACTACATGTAAAATTTCAATTTTATATCACACCGAAAAGTATTTTTTATATTAATTTTAGGAATTTTGAGAGGACCCCCCTCCCCACTTAGTGTTTCTTCGTTTTGAAATGTAAGGATCAGACCTTAATTTGGGTTTGGGTTGGTTCTTGTACACACGTGATAAATTTCAATTTTCTATATAGCTGAAAAATAATTTGTTATTTTAGTTTTGGGAATTCCACTATTTCATTTTTAAATATTAATTATTTAAGTCTTATTTTGTTTTTTAAGTGATCCTTATAGATTTGCAAAATTTATATTTTAACGCTACACATTTTTTTGGTTTGCTTAACCCTTTAATCGTTCTTCCCTCTTTTATTATTGAAATCTTCTGTCTTTTATGGTTATATGGTGTGGTCTTTACACCTTCTTGCTGAACTTAAGTTTTCTGGCACACAGATAAGTAGTTAGTGACCTGGTGGTCTAGGGGTAAGGTGTCGGACTTCTATACTGAGAGTCCGGGGTTCAATCCTCGGTCCCGGCACATATTTATCTGATTACCAAACCCTTCCTTCACCTCTGACAAGACATCTTGTGAATGTGAGGAATGCCAGGCCTCTACCGTGGTTCGTATTCCACGTTAAACTGTAGGTCCTCCATTTCATCTCACAATCACCCTACTATTAAACATTAGCGTAAGTGCGTATAACCCGAAAGGGTAGTAAGACGCGGTGCTAATAATAATAAGATATGTAGTTATATCTATTAGCTATGGAAATTATAACTACCTAGCTTCACAACATTTAAACAATTACGAATTTTAAGATGATTATAGTTATCTGACGTTGTCCTTCCTACCCGCCTGTCAAATATTAATTTTCTGCTGCACCTAACAACGTTTTTTATTCATACCCACACAATCCAAAATCCCAATTAAAAATGTAACATTTTCAACACTTTTGCCTGCGTACTGAATTTAAGATTTCTACCAAACTAGGAATTAGACTATTTGTTTACTATTAATTTTTGGAATTTTGAAATCCCATCCCACTTTCTCCAAATCACTTTTAGAAATTTCAAATTTTAAGATTTATTTTGTTAGATGGATTTGTGTCTGCCAAATTTTATTTTTTCTATCTCAAATAAAAAGGTTTATTTTAATTATAGGGACATGCTTTGGTGGCCTCATGATTTTAGGTGCTACTTTCGCATTGGACTAAACTGTTGAGGGCGGGGAGATCGTGGTTCGATCCTTATCGGGTGTACTTAGCCGGGGTTTTACTAATTTTTTTATCACTTTCTCTTCACGAAAATTCTGGAACAATTCATATAAATATAACCATACTAATCCCTATCTCGTTAGCATTATTAGTACATGAGCGTATAGCCCAAATGGGTAGTAATACGCGATGCTAAGAAAAATCATTGGGTCTTCATCTCCCGGAGACCTATATTTAAATTTCCCACTTTTAGGGTTGGGAAAATTCACAGATGAGTGAGTGAATAGGTTTTGCCTTTTATAAATATAGATAACATTTTACCTTCCTCATTCTTTCCCCATTAGCTTAATTAATGCATTCGTGTAGCCCGGGTAGATAGGCCCTACTAAGGCAAGGCGGAGTAAAAAAAAAAAAAGATAAAAAATTGTATGACATGATCGCTCAAACTTTCTCATACTGTTATTATAACTTCGAAAAAAATGTAAACAAAAGTTATTCAGTGAACTACATTTAAGAAATCTTCCTCATAAAAACAAACACATAATTTTTTAATCAAACTAAACACTAGGCCTAATTATATATACTTATTATACAAAGTTGTTCAACTATTTTAAACACATTTCAAATTTTCAAAAATAATTGTTTGCAAGCAATCTAAAACTATTTATAGTTTGTAAAAATAAAAAAGCATTCCTATTCATCATGAAAAACCATCCCCAGATATATTTTGAACTCAATATTCCATTATTTTTTATTCCCCCCCCCCTCCCTCCAAGCTTTAATGCACTATATGAGAAAGTTTGTACGATTGTGTTACTTATTATTGTTTGAAGAACTATGACATATGTTTATTTTCCTATTTCTTGGGGTGAAGGCCTATTAACTATATAATAAAAAATACGAATCTTAGTCCTGCTCTGTAGTTCTCGGTACTACGTTAATTTCACAGACAAAGGAAGAGGTACAGTGATTTATGTTTCATTTACGATGAATTTATTTTGTATATTAATATTTTTAATTCATCAAATTAAATGTAATCCTTGAACATTAAAAATAATAAGGTTTAATAGAGTTTGTCCTTAAAAATATGTATGTACTCATATATATAGATGACAAACTCTATTAAACCTTATAATATTTAATGTTCAACTTTATATATGTCTGTGTGTGTGTGTGTTTGCCTCCTTTTCTCAGATCAAACAACTCGTTTCATTCCAAAAAATGTCCTTTGTTCCCAGATAAAATTTGGATCTAACAAAAACAATACGTTATTTGAAATCGTAACAAAGCTAGATTTAAAAGACGACATTTTAAAGAGTTCATATTGTTGGGAAATATTTAAGTGACAATATTTCATAGCTTATTTCGAATTTCTATACTTATGTGAGAAACCCTCGCCTGTAGAGGTTCATCAATTTCCAAGGGGAAGGGAGGTCCAATAACATTAATGGAGGAGGATGACCCCCAATATCCCTCCCCCCCCCCACCTTC
>CABFOW010000092.1:279734-318703 GCA_902141385.1 Timema californicum | reverse complement strand
CCCCCCCCGGCCCCTCTTTGCTTTGTCCCGACCATTGTTACTGGGTATCGCCACTATTCACCGCGGTTTGTTTAAACCGGGAATGTTTGGTAAACAATGCGTGGCCAGTGCTGCCCACTGGAGTGATCACCCCCTCCCCTTCTACTACCCGTGGTTTATAGGGATTGACTGACTAACGGAGGGTCCTTGGTTCACCACCAGTTTATGCTCTCAAATATATTCACTTTTTATGATTATGTTTAGCTAATAGGCTATTTTTTGGAGAAGTTTATATTGGTCTTGTTTTAAATACTAAACTAGAGTTTCCAATATGATATACTCATATGTAGCATATTTGAAAATATATAAGCTTGAAATTTAGTTTAATAAAACTTACCGACAAGTAGGTGAGACGTATCTAAACATTTATTTCAGCTACGCCCAATCAGTTTAGTTTGAAAGGTAGCAAGCAAGTCTACCTTGACTGCTTCCACCACAGCGCTATGGCCATAGTGTAATTAGTCATGGCAAGGCTACTACCATTCAGGGTAAACGGTTTACACGCAACAATGACCTCACAGGTTTCCGTTCATGTGAAATACCTTTCATGCTTATTATTGGTATTGCTAATTACTTCAGAGGTTCCCAAACTTTCTTGGTTACCGGGACCCTTAGGTTAAATTAAATACCTAACAGTTACAGCAGTCCGAATGGGTGATAAGACGCGGTACCAAACACAATAAACAGTTATATTTATTTATATATTAAGTCGGTCCAAGCAACTTAATAGGTTTTAATGTCTTAATAAATTAGTAGCGGTTAGAAAAAATCGAAAGCAAGAATAATATTTTTAGTTCATTCTTAAATTATCAGAAGTACCCGGCGCTGTGCCCAGGAGGAATGTTGTTAGTTTGATTATTTCTTTGTTTTCGACCAGGTTTGTAATTAATTTTAAAAAATCTTATAAAATATTAAAATTTCTACTTTGATTCATAGCAAACAAACTTTTCACTTTATCAATATAGGCAGGCCTAACTAACTATAATTACTTAGACTACTAATATGATTTGAGTTCTTGTAAGACACTGAACAACTTTTCAAATCTTGGAATCAGATTGTACATGGCTACTTTCATTTCCCGGTTCACATTTTATTTGGGTACGGTATTTGATTTGATTTACATCACAGAAAACTCAAAATTTTTAAATATCTCACGGCACCCCTGTGAGCTAACTAAGCATGATTTGAGAACAGATTAATTATAAGAGTGAACTGATGAATAATCAGTGATCAGTTGGGACACAATTCTATAACTACTAGAGCTTTGTATGAAATAAAGACGTGTGGCTTGGTTATGGACAATAGCATGGATACCTTCATTTATATAGTACCGTACAGGGAAATTAAACATCTGGTTTGAACTTAACAAGCCTTAAAAACTGATCCAAGTTCGATTCTCATCTACATAGTCTGATTTCTCCTTCTATAAAGATAACTCTCCATCCTCTCTTCTGTCAAATTCAGGTGAATTTCCTAATAACTTCTACCCCCTCCTTTTAGGTCATTAATAACCGGGGCATAGGCTATTACGACACGCTATACATATATATATATATGTACCATAATATATATATATATTATGGTACATCTCAGACAATGCTGATGTATGCATACATTATTTTCATGATCCATTATTTATAGAAATGTGTATTGTTTGCAATTTTTTTTTGTAAGTATTTTGTCGTGTCTTCTTTATTTGACTTATTTTCTTGTAAGTTTTAGGCTGTTGCGTTGATTATTATCAATGTTTTGTAAATGCATGACTGCTTAATTTTGTTAACTTTCTCATCACAATTGTCGTATTTAGAGGATAAGGCAGGTTACAATTTAACTGTGTACTTTCTTTACTTGCATAGTTGAGAAATTCACACCTCTGGTGATTGCCTGCAACAGACTATTGCTTGCAAAGCAAATATTAATAAATTAATATTCATCTACGCATAAATAAAAGTGTGAATTAGTCTGTACCTTTGATTTCCTCTGTTTGTTTCCGGTGAATTCAAAAAGTACTCATCGGCTCAAGATGGAACTTCATCTGTTGTACTTAGCTTTAAGAATCAAGGGTAGCCATATACCACCTCGCTATCTCATCAGCAATTGAAGCAGTGTCGAGAAAAATATACCGTTTTTGTGGTTACATTGGCGTTTTAAATTTGTAACAGTTCAAATGTATTCAATTTTAATGTATACATATTCTGTGTGAGTTGCCTTGACAAAGAAAGGTTTGGAAACATCAATGAAGTTCCCCCCCCCTCTATTACTTGATCGCCAATTGAAAGAGTAATTAAAGAATAATATTATATCTTAAATCCAAATAGAAAATATATTAATTTTAGTTTGGGATGTGTTATGCTCACATAAATAGTTTAGCAAATAAAACGATCAATATCTTTATGTGATTTAATATTACATTTGTTTGGATACTACATAGTCAGAAAAAAATATAAATTCTCCCATTAAAAGGTGGAAGATATTAATAAAAAATGGTGTACATCAAGAAACAGCAAATAGCCGACTATTTAAGTGTTAAGAAATAAATATATCAATACATTTATTCTAATTATGATATTTGTTTGTTTTTTTGCCCCTACTCCATTCACTCACGGTTAAGTGGGAACAAATTTTGGTTTTAGTTAAATTCGAACATTCTGAATCAAATATCTGGGTCCAAATTGGTTCACTATAATCCTTCGTAGCCTCTTGTGTGTAATTTCAAATCCAAAACAAATAGAAAGATGTCACTTTTCTAATCTACTTAGTAGAACCCCAAGAAGTGCACCTCGGGTGTATTTAAAAAATCAAATGTGTCGAGCCTAATATCTTTGACCACGGGCCTACTGGGTAGTAGATCTTTACACTCAATAACACGCCTCGGTGGCGTAGTTGGCTAGTGCGCTAGTCGTGTTGAGCTTGACTGCTGAGGATGGAGAAATCGAGGCTCGAATCTCGGTCGAGTGAACTGTTTTTTTCCCCTCCTAAAATGGTTTTCCACTCTACCTCCACGCAAATGCGGGTTCACTTCCTCTAATTCAACCTTACCAATTCCTAATCCATTAGCGTAATTTATACTTAAAGCATGTAACCCAAATGGTTAGTAAGACGCGGTAATAAATAATAATAATAATTTAAACTCAATAAAGCCAAACAATTATAAAATTAAACAAGTTTATAGGGAAATCTTTAAGGTCTAAATCTTATCCTATTTTTTACATCCATACTGACCCTGGCAGATTAGACATTGTGGCTACCTATTCAGATAGCTAAAGAACCAAGACACATAAAAAGCGAAAACTTGAACAACCATTTTCTTTGGGAAATTCTAGTTTATGCTACTACACATAATATTGTGAGCCTGAAGTATTAAAATGCGGGATTACTGGTGCGGAAGTATGTCAAACGAAGGACTCTGAAAATATTAAATTGTGTATAATTTGAAAAAACTCTTACCCTACATATAATATAAAAATAAATTGTCTGCCTTTTGTTTGTTTGCTTACTGCCCATTCACACCCAAACTACTGAATCAAATGTTATATTGAAATTTCACATGGATATATAATGGACGTCCGGTTAACATTTAGGCTAATTACAAATTATGTGCGCCATTTTGTTTCAAGATAGCAGCTACAAAACACTTCTTTATTGCCTCTTTCCCAGCTTGTTCTCACTGGAATTTCATTGGATCAACTTAGAATTCTATATATAAATATATATACATTACAACCATATTTAAAAAAAAAAAATATTGTGGGTATAAAATATTTATTTTTAGCCTGCACAGAGCTTGTATATAGGTTGTTTACACTACACTAATATTTATAATATACTAGCTCTTAGGATCAGTTTCATAGTCGGATGTAGCATGTCCCCAATTCGAGCAAATACTACATTCAAGACGACACCCACCTATACCAGAATGGACTGGGCCAGTTTCATGTGCGAGACTTGCCCATTCCATTCTGGTATAGGTGGGGCCTAGGTGTTGTTTTGTATTTAGTATAGCACCGCACTTGGGGGTGCTAAAATTGACTATGAGACTGACCCTAGTAAACTGGACCTTTGGGTTTGATGTGTAACTTTGTTGCCTTAGGTAAATTTAATTTATTTTTTGGTGCCACGTCTTACTATCCATTAATTTTGAGTAATACGCTGTAAATGTAGTTTTTAAGTATTTTTATAATATGATAGTGAATTTTAAGGAGTGCAGTAAAAACAACAATAAAATAATATATGATAAGCCTAAATCAGTTATTTCACATATATTCTGGAAATGGAAAGTTTATGTCATCATTCATTTTTCGTTCAGTCGAATCATATTCCTGCTTAAATCCTTACAAAAGTGAAAATAACTTGCTAATATATTTTTTCGTTGGAAAACGTTTCTCTTGGCTCAAATTACAACCATATTCATTTTTTCCAAAATCGGTAAAGCCTTTTAAGGATACATTTATTTTTTAATTTTATTATTAAAATGTTTTTTTGGTAAAGGACCTTAACACTTAAAATTGTGCTGAATTTGATAACATAATTAAATATATTTATGTATGATTGTAAAAAGTCAAACAATGCTTATTATTTGGTCTATAGTCCTATTTTCAATAAGAACGACTGTACCTTTGAAAGTTGACGTGCGCGTGCTGTGCGAGATACTGTAACATTATTGGTTGGATGGTTGCTACGATGAGTTTTTAATATATTGGTCCCCCTCCAACCACCCTCTCACCCATTCCCTCCCCCCGCCCCCCTTCTACATTTTCTTTCCCAGCCTCGTTTATATCTACGCGCCGCTCTGAGGGAAACTTTCAAGTGGGTTATTTGGCCCCTCTCCTTCCCCTACAAACGAGAGCCCCTTCCCCACCCACCACACCACCACTCTCTTCGGCATTCCACAAATTTAATATCGTGCTCTTTACTGAGAGGCAACGAACGCGTTTCTCTAGTTCCTTCTAACCGCTCTCTCCTCTCTATCTATCGATACTAGACGTGTGTTACTGGCAGACAGTGGGTGGTGTTGAGCCTAATAATATAGAGTTGAACAAGTAGAACGCCTGTCTCTAGGTCCAGAGTTTGATCCCAATGATCTGTACTGATGAGGTTGTGTTGTTTGTTAGCAGTATCTCTTCCCATTCGTTATCCACACTAGTATTTGTGCAGTTTTTTTAAAAATTCACCTAGTCTTTCTTATTCCTCAGGTTAGATAAAAATAGTTAATAGCAAGCGTTGGCTTTAGTCCAGGCTAAAACAAAATAGCTGATATACTAACCATGATTTTAAATACAAAATAAGCTTGACTATGTTTAGTATAACAATACAAAATTTGAGATTAAACAGGATTAGATGGGCAGGGCAAGTAATCGGAACGAAGTCCGAGGGCTGTCATGGACGGTATTCTTGGCACTCGAAGATCTTTGGGGTGACCAAGACAAGATGAATAGACAGCGTGGCTAGAGATCTCAAAGAGCTGGGTGTTGAGGCAGCTTGTGCCATCCTCAAGGCCTGTGATCGCCGTTGATCAATCACCGAATCATATTTTAAAAAATGTTGATAAAAGATTTAATTCCTTTAGGGGAATCCAGACTACTTTGGAACATTTTTACAAATTAGAAAGAGTAATGAGATTATCGATGTGCAAAGAAAAGGAAGGTATGACTTCATGTACCAGAAAGCAATGAAACTCGGAGGGAATGAAAACAAAGTTGTGTGAACAATAGAATCAGAAAACCCCAGAAGTCAGATGGTGACAGATCATAAAGAGGTGCTTATGATTTAGAAAAGATATGTAGAAAAACTGTATAGGGAAAATCTACCACTAAACCTGTAGATTGAAACAGAAGACGAGATAGAGGAAGGCTAAAAAGGACCCAGGATTTTAAAGAGTGAAGCGGAGAGAACCATAAAGGGCATTGAAGAAGGAAAACTGCTGGATATGACTACATACCAGCTGACCTTCTGAAGGAACGGAGAAATAATGGATTTATAGCTCCAACAAAACTTATAAATAGGATCTACGAAAGAGTAGAATGGCCCAAGGACTTTCTAAACGTATCCATGGTTGCTCTAAATAAGAAGAAACAAGACAAGAAGTGCAGTGACCACAGGACCATCAGCCTCATGTTTCATGGGGTGAAGATCATGGCAAGAGTTATCAAGAGACGACTGAAACAAAAAATAAAAAGTGTGATGGAAGAAGAGCAATTTATATTCAGAAAAGGAAAAGGAACCAAATATGCCATCGGGATGCTCAGAATAATTTCAGGGAGAGTGCTGAAAGTCGGTGGAATAAGTACACGCTGGTTTCATCGACTGACAAAAGGAGTTTGATGGATAAAAGTGGAAGAAACTGATGTAAATAAGCAAGAATATTTGCATTAACTGGAGGGGCAGTAAACTGGTTGCAAACCTGTACTAGGGACAGCGAGTGGAAGTGAGGCTGAATGATGAAAAAACCAACAGCGCAAAAATATGAAGAGGAGTGAGGCAGGGATCATGTTTGTCACCCAGTTTATTCAACTTGTATGAAGAATGTCTGGTCAAAGAAGTCCTGGAGGGACGTGAACATTTCAGGATAGGACGCCTCATCAACACAATAAAATACGCAGATGAGCTAACATTGCTGACAAAAAATGAATAAGAGTTGCAGGAAATGATAAACCGGCTGGTGGAGATAGAGAGAAGATATGTTATGGAGATAAACATTGAGAAGTCAAAAGTGATGGTGATTTCAAAAAATAAAGAGCCGTTGAAAATCAAATTCTGGAACCAGGAGATGGAAAACATAGGGCAGTTCAAGTAACTGGGAAATCTGCTTACAAAGGACGCCAACTACGCCAAAGAAATTAGGTCGAGGATTTGTATGGCCAAGGATACTTTAAAAATAATAGGGTGCTGTTCACCAGCAAGTTGAGTTTGGTACTGAGGAAAACATTTATGAAATGCTACTTTTTGAGCATCGTATTGTATGGAGGAGAAACTTGAATTCTTAGGAAGATGAAAAATAATACTTGGAGATTTTTAAAATGTGGTTTTGTAAAATATTTGAGATGATCAGGTGGACAGGCAGGGTGACAAATGAAGAAGTCCTTAGATGAGTGTGAGAGAAGAGAACAATTTTGGGTGTGATTTTTTGGTACAAAGCAAATTGGATTGGACGCGTCCTTAGGAAGTAACTTTCTTGTTCACGACGTAATATAAGGAAAGGTTGAGGGGAAGAGGGTCTTAGGAAGAAGGAGGATTCAAATATTGGATTACGTCATAGAAGGAAAGGTTGAGTGAAAGAGAAGTTCATTACGAAGGAGGATTCAAATATTAGATGACATGAAGGAAAGAAGAAAATTATGTGAGCTTAAGGAGTAGATGAGTAGACAGAGGATAAGGTGCATTGGCAGTCTAAGTTCACTGACAAAATGAACGGATCTGTCGTAAGACAGAACACCTGATAATAATAATCTAATAAAATAGTTATGTACAAGTGATAAATTTACTAACTTAATCAAAAAGTTACTACAGTCTAATTCTCATAATAAGGTCCTTATCTGACAGCTAGAAACGTGAGAAGATCTCATGCTATCTGCAGATGTCACATTTAATTAATATTATCAATACATACCTCTAATCAAATCGTATTGCTAATAAATTTGGTGGTCAAAATATATGTTTTAATAAAGGGCTTTCTATGAAAATTGGACTACAGGTCTCGCTTCACACATGGCCAAGTTATTTTTACTCTAACCCAGTGTTCACATGGTCTTAGGCATAAGGTTCACAATATACTAGTTTCTAGTGACAGCATTGGAGTGATTATTACTGTGCATTTACCATTCTCTCTCCACGTTAATGTGGATGCACTTCTTCTAAATTATCTTGCTAATCCTTAACCCCTATACATTAAGCTATTAATATCCATAATATTGAATTAAATCAAGCCAATATAATCCTGAATGACGCTCATGCTCGTGTGCTACGTTAAATGTGCACAAAGCCCACTCTTGCATTAAGTAAGTTGTAAAGTAAGTCAATATACGTGCGTCAGTTCCGTTAGAACAAAACTTCCATCGAAGTTCAACTTGAGCTTCTTAGTCCACAAGCCTTTCTCTAAGATTCGGAGCAGCCACTCGGTTAGAGCCGAGAAAGCCGCGAGGTCCGCGGGCTGGGAACCAAAAACGTATAACCTTTTTCTTTGAGAGAAACCCCTGGGGCACAACAGGGGAAATTAGAGTGAGTGGGGTTTGGACGGGGGAAAAGAATAGATATTAGTGACTTTGGGGGTAGTAATCTCTGTTTTACTTCTCTACCCGACATACTTTCTTTTAGTTTAGCTTTTGTAAACGTATTATAACAGAAGATTAAACTGTGTACAATAAATTGAATAAGTTTAATCTCAAACAATACTTATCTACAGAAGCCTTATATACCAGTACTGTTATAAATATTAAAATTTAATTTGTCACTACGTCTTAGTACTCACGCGTGCTATCCACATATCTACACTGAGGAAAAAGGGTTAAGTAAGACACACTCTTAGAGAGAATTTAGCTGAATTGGCTTGAAGGAAGAATGAAAAAACCCTTTTTTTAAATCCTCATTTCACCCAGTCGGAATTCAAGACCAACCATCCCGTTATCAGTAAACCAAACTATAAAGCTAAGTACACACTAACGAACTGAACATCAAACCTCGGCTGGCGTGTGGCATGGTCGGCTGTGTGGATAACATCGTGAACGTTGCGAACGCAATTTTGTTCGATGCTCACGATGCGCTCAGATCCACTCCGAGTAGGTTTTGATCCCTCGAAACGTATTTACTTGTCATGATGATAAAGAAAAACAGTTTTGTACATACATATTTGTAGTCCAAAGCTATTTTGTGGATGTTAAATAAGACGAAAGAATACATTTAAAAAAGGAATTAACACAATAATATCTATTGATTTTATTATTTATCAATAAAAACTATCAATTAGAGCTAAAACAAAGTTATATAAAGTTCAAATGTTGTCCCTTATCCTCTTGAAGATGGAAACACGTAAGTAATAATACTTAGAAACGCGTCTTACTACAAGAAAACCCATTATGATTGTCATATTTTTTTAAATAATGTTTTAAATTCCATAGTATTTCAGGGATATTTCACATTCACTTTTAAAAGTGTGACTAATGTTTGTAGATGATTATACGCCCAGTGGGAATGGGTGTGAAACAATGGTATTCCCAATAAGGTTAGTAGGCCTAAATTTATTTGAAGTGGAAGCAAATACAAAAAAAGTGATGATTTCGTTTTTTAAAAAGGTCCGTTTACCACTTTAATAGGTAGCACAGGACAGTTTATTTGCCGGTCTGGTAAACATATTAAGGAATCTCTTTCATAGTACTTTTATTCAATAATTAGATTCATTGTTGCCTCTGAAAGTTTTCTCTTGATATTTATTTCAGGTTTGTTTCGCCATAGAATATACACCGCTAATTAACATCATTTTTTAAAGAGTGTTTGTTAAAAAATTAGCCTTGTGAGTCTTCTTCATCAACATATATATAAATTCCCTTTCTGAAAAAATGAATGATTTCAAAACATGGATTTAAAACTATCTTAATTATGTAACCTACATTGTAATTATTAGATAAAATAGGCCTAAATTATCAGGCGCACCGCAGATACTTTTTCATTCCTTTGCCTAAAAAGGGAGATATTTATTTAAAACTAATAATATAATTTGTGAAATGAAATAAAATACACGTTGTTGCAGAAACACAAAGAAAAAAGATTATCACATTACACCAGAATTCAGAAATAAAATAATATAGACTGTTACATAGTTTTTTTTAAACATTTCTGTCCATTAAAGTGCATAATAATCAATTCTCCATTCCCCAGACCTCTATTTAAAAAATATATTTGCTTAGATCTATAGATCAAAAGCTATTGGTTTGATAAACATATATTTTAATTAAATGCTTATTATCTTAATAGTTACTCAAATCCATTTTGGTGGCCGCATTGTCTAAGTTGCTACTCCCGTAGCAGACTAGAAAGCAGATGACGGGAAGATTGGGGTTCAAATCTCAGTCGGGAATATTAAGTTTTCTTTACAAAATGGTTTTCCAATCTCTCTATTTCTCCACGCAAATGCAGGTAAAACTTACTTTAATATAGTCTTCCTAATCCCTAAACCATTAGAGTAATTAGTACATAGGCGTCAAATTTCAAAGGGTCGTAAGACGCAGTACCAATAAATAAATAAAAATAAGTGGTACGGTGCACTGAACAGCCTCTCTCTATCTTTGATCTTATAGTAGAGAAATGTAATAAAAACTAATAATATTTGTGAAACGAGATAATATATATTGTTACAGAAACACCACACATAATAACATAACTACAATAGTATACACTGTAGAAAAACACGAAGAAAAGAGGATCTATATAATATGTATATCGAAGAGCAATAAATTTTATATTTCAAAGTATTTCATAAAAATACATGTTTTATTACAGCTCAGAAGCAATTGCTTTTATAAAAATCCATTCCAAATTAAATAATTTTTATTTTTAATAGTACTACAACTTTATAATGGTAAGTTTTTTTAGCATCGCTTCTTACTACCCGTTAGTGCTACATGCTTAGGATTAGGAATTGTGAAGGTTGAATTTAGTAGAAGTGAACCCGCACTTAATTGGAGGGAGAGTGGCAAACCATTTAGGAACCCCCAGTTCACCTGACCGATATTCGAACCTCGATCTCACAATTATCGACAGTCAAAGTTAGCATGAAACTAACGCATTAGCCAACTATGCCCCAGAGGCGGGTGGTAAGTTATTTCATATCTCAAATAATTGCGTAGATATTATCAAGATTGGAAAAGTCCTCTTTTCTAGAGTGCCCTTAAATTTATTTTCATAGGAAAACGAGTGTTGCTATTTTATTTGTAATGTTAAACAATGCCTTGATACAAAATTTAATAAAAATCATTTGGGCGGAGTTTAAGAAAATCGATTTTTATCTCTTTTTGCCCTATAGTTGGTCTATACTACCCTTAATTTTAGATTTTGCTAGTTAAGTCCAAAATCGCCTCAGGGGAGACTTATAAAAGTCCTAAATACCAAGTTTTAGTCCGATTGGCAAAATGGTTTCGGCTCTAGGCCAAGACACAGAGAGAGACAGACAGATTGACAGCATTCCAAAACCAGAATAATAAGGGTTGGTTGATCCCTCAAAAGCTCAAATTCGATATCTTGGGAGATCACCATACTTTCTATATCCGAGTGGTCGAGATGAATTAAAACATAATTTAATCAATAAATTACTAGACTAGTATGAGTAAAATTCCTAACAATTAGTAATTTATAACGAGGATGGTATATTTGACTATTCAAAACAACAAAAAGCATCCCCAAACAGTTAATAATTTTCTGTTGTGATCATTAACCATCCCTTTTAATAATATAAATGGTGCAATTTGCTTAAAACTTATTTGAAAATTAGCTAGTTTTTGTATTGTCACTTTTGTATTTCTTAGTGCCTCAGCTTAAAATGTTATGTTTATTTATGTATTCTCCTATTGTTATATTCCAACTTCATTTTGGGATAAATCATAATTTAAACTAAGAACTACTATTTAAATATTGAGAGACTGTTTACATTTTTAAGTAGGCCTACCATTGTTTAGTTAGCCTATATAGTTTTACCATAAAACTATCACTTTCCTATTTTTTTGACATAATTACCGTACAATTTCTGAACATACTTATTATATCGGCACACGATAATTTTTATTAGTGAGAGCGAAAGGGCCGGGAAAGGTATTTTCGAATCCCTTTACATGCCATAATCAATATCGGACCGACGGGTTTACTTCCCCTCCGAAGGAAATTGTATTATGGATTTTATCACTCGTGAAAAATCCGTCAACAATGGCTAGGTTTGAACCCATGAACATCGGGCCCTGAGGCGCACACTTTACCCCAAGACCACTGAAGTTGACCTTAATTGTTTAACGAGTTTAATTATATTCTGAAAATTGAAGAATGACACCTAGACACGGGAATCAAGCCCGGGAGTGAAGAATGACCCTGGGCACGGGACGATTCTTGGCTAGCTCAGTGGTTGGAGCATTGGCGTACTAAACCAAAGTTCTCGGGTTCGATTCCCGTGTCTAGGTGTCATTTTTCAATTTTAAGAGTATGATATCGAGTCGGAGAAATCCTAACTAAAAGCATACATAGTAGCTTTGGCTATTTGATTTTCAGATTAATTATGTTAATATTAAATCAACCCTTTTGGGTTAAGACTCTTAAGATTTCGTAGTAGGCCTATTCATTAACATGACTAAAAAAAAATATTTAGTAAACATAGGGCCACAAACCAACTCACATAGAGATATAATATAGGTCGAGAGGGTCCAATCTCAAGTCTCCCATTGACTCCAACATTAATCTTCTTGACTCTTTTTGAATGGAGATATTTAGATAGTTTAGTGTATCCGGTTACAAACTGTTTGTAGAATGTGGCGGGTCAAATTACTGTAAGGTTTTAGCAGATTTTAACAGAGTTGAAAACTGTTGTCAAACGTTTCAAATAAATCTAGGGATTTTTCTAAGAGCACACAAGAGTCTGATTCTAAGATGTGAAATTTGTGTGGAAATGGAAGTACAACATATATATCACCTTTTATTGTGATAAGGTAACACATTTGTGCCATATAAAACCAATTAACATTTCATTTTTTATCCTTTTTTATTACCGAAAGACAAAATTGCCTAAATCTCTGTGATAGCTTGTTTGAGGACCAAAGTTTACTAATATATTCTCACTCATTTAAATGAGTACTGAGAGGGACTTGGCTTAGTGGTCAGAACCCATGGCTGCTGACCTAGAGGTTCCATTTTTGATTCCCAACTAGTACCAGGGATTTTTCGTGAAAGAGGAATATCTCCCATGGTCACCAGGATTTTGTTAATTAGGGTTAAGTTGTGTTTATATAGTCATTGGATTTATCCCGTCATATTCACAATAATCATCACCATCACCTCATCGGGGCATGGAAAGATCCTCCACGAAAAGGATGTAGGCCCTACGATTAGTATATCAGGGCGTCCCCTGGGCAACGGAACATTAGTACTGGCTAATTTTTCCAAAAACTGAACTAAAGATTGATGTAGCCAAGACACGCTATTATTATTATATTATTATTATATCGGGCTTCTCGTATTCCTAAATAATTTATTCTCAATAACTCTAACAAATTAGCCTAGGCCGTTGTATACAACAAAGTGCTAACTCCAGATTTGTTAAATTCGACTTTTATAACAAAAGAAAAGCAAAACTCAGAGAGCTATTTAAGGAACTCCCTAACAACTAGTTTACTCTGTAGAAGCTCTGCCTCGAATATTTAAATGTACATTTTTCTGTTTTCTTATTTTCTTATTGTTACTGCTGTTTAAATATTTATCCTTTTACTACTCTCATGTTTGTTATTTATTATTTTTGTCGTTTATCATTAGTATGTCTTATTTTGTGTAGTTATTCATCAGCATGTATCAATATTTAGTTACTATCGATTATTTAATTATGTTATTATACGTGCTTTTATGTTACTTGTGTGCTTTTCAATGCTGGCCTGTCGTAGGTCTCACGACTGTTGGCCGGCACTATAATAAATAAAACTGAAATTATTATTATTATTGTTATTACTACTACTACTACCACAAGATCCTAAAGTTCTTAACACTTTTTTTAAACACCTTGTACATAAAATAGAAAGGGCTTTATTTGGAAAGTTTAGTAGGCCTATATAACTAATATATAGCTACCATTGCTATTATATTAACTATTTAAATGTGCACAAAAATGTATTGAGCATTATTATTAATTATTTTCAATAAAGATATAGATAACAATTTTATTAAATGTGAAGACAGATAATCCAATCCGAATTTCAATATATTTACTAGTTACCGAAAAACACCCATCAATAACTAAAGTAATAATAATTCACGGATCACAAGATAATACACCAGTCCTATCCTTGCAAACGAATAGGCCTATATTATATTAAATATTATTCTTCAGCTATTAATCAATATATTTTTAGTTCCCTATGCAATTCAGGGGGAATGTGAATCTATGTTGGGACTGTACCGTACTACTAGCGATATTGCTAGTGTACACGGCCATTTAGGGAAGTAAAAGAATAATACTAGGTCTAGGTCTAGAGCTGTTGGCTACGGATGAAGCGAGAAGGATGAGTGATAAAAAGGGAAAGGATAAAGTACAGAGGCGCATGGAAAGGGATATAAAGAGAAAAGTAGGTTGGAATTAGAAACAAAGCTTCTGAAAAAGTGAAGAGGGAAATTAATACTAGTGAATTGGGAAACGAAAGAGAGAGAAACCATAACACAGGAAAAGGTTCGAGAGATAGAAAGAGACGGGAAGAAGGGGGGCTGTAGAGTAAGGGGGCGATCTAGTTCACCCCCTTCTCTAACAGAATAATGAGATTTGTTATCAGCGAGCAACAATCTCACGTGGAGGCAGTCTCTGTAACAGAACAGCAGCCAGATCATTACAACAAAACTAAACGCTACTTTTTTTATGTTCCTCGCAAAATGGACTACGGTCCTACATCATTTTCCGTGAGTCTAGAATGTTAACAGATAAAATGTTATCTTTCGCCTTTATCACGGTTCATCATTTAATATGCTGTGTTGTAATGTCTGCTAGAATTGACATCACATTCTATTACAAACTATAGGTGCACTATAAACATTCATAACTGTCAAATGGGCAAACCTTTGTGATAATGCATTGTAAAATAAACTGTTGTCTTATTTAGGGCTGAAGGAACTTCTTAACAATTATAAAAGTTACTAAAACCATTTTAATATACTTATAAATAAATTCATTTGATGTGCTACTGTCACTTTTCAAAGATAATAAATAACAATACTTATACAAAAAAGACAAATAGTTTAGCAACATTTTGACCTTAGTTATTATTTTTTCTATAAAAGGTCTTACCTGTAAAAATTAGACTTTATTAATTCTCTTGTCTTGCATTGAAAACCTATTCACTACATACGTATGTTTGAGTTGGTTTTTTACACATATTTTGTGGTAAGAATAAAAAAAGACGGTATATTTCAAGGTAACAGTATGGCCCCTAGCACAGAGCAAAAGATTAAACCACAAACTACAGTAACAATGCCAGCTACAAAATACTCCTGAGCGTTATAAAAAGCCTACAAGAAACTAGACGGGGTGTTATACAAGATGAAAGTATTTGTTGGGGGTCACAGAAGCAGTGAAACCATCTCTTTATAAAGCGGCGGTTGACAGAACAGAGCTGAGCTTTGTTGTCATCGCCTTTTACTAGACTAGAGCTGGACCGTTTCAAGTTGAAAGGGTGCCGCCTACTTAAGGTGTGGTGAAAGTATCGGGTTACCTATCCTTCCTAATTGTCATTTGATGAAATGACAAGCGAGGAAAGTTTTAGCTGATGCTGCTTTGTTTCAACGCACTACAGGTCGCTTTCCCAAATTTTTTCCTGTTTGCGAGAACTTTTAACGACCTTGCCTACTTGGGAATTTCGAAGCTATTTTGCGAAGCGGGTTGCATCTCAACTTGACGCACCTAAGCAATCTAAGCACTATCTCTGTCTCACTTAGAGACCAATTTACTAAATAGTAAAAGAAGGAAGAAAATGAAAAGTTCACTCTGAGAGGGCTCTTGTCTATATGTTTATAAACCTTTCCCTCTTCCTCTGACGAGTTTACACAGTCACTTTAATATTTGCTCCTTGAAAACATTGACTTGTTTTTTAAATGGACCTTTTTCTTGTTTCCTATTCCAGATAGACATATGCTACTACGAACTTTTTTAATCTACATCCTAGCAGGCCATATTCGTGACCAAGACAAATAGTCTAAGTTGTAGAGGATTTATAAAAAATTATATTCAAAAAAATACTTGAAGATAAAAATAATAATGCTTTGACGCTGAAGGACTATTTTTAGAATTATTAAAAAATTTATTGTTCTTTGTTTCAACGTTATATATTTAAAGCTCGCTGAGTAAAACGTAAATTCATTAACATGGGCAGTCCTATCTTGACCGTCTGTGACGTCACAGGTAAGAAACGTCATTAAATAAATTAGATGACTTTTTTTACTTTTACAGTCGATTTAATAAATTGGTTCATGGGCTATGACTTATGAGTGATTTCTTGGAAGGGGGGGGGGTATATAAGGGGGTTAATTAGCTTTTATGGATAAGTAAGGTATTTGTTTATGTTGTTTGTCTGATTTTGATCGTTTTTTGATCCGTGGTCGTTTGTATGATTTTTCGTTTGTATGATTTTTCTTTCTGTGGGCTGTAGCTCACATGTGATTTTATTAGTTTGCTGTCGTGTATTGTTATTTTGTCAGATAATTTTCTTATTTTTTCCATGAAGATGTCTGTTCGCGTCTTTTTACTGGCGAAAGAGTGAAAGTCAGTGATTCTTGTCCTTTTATAAACTCATGCTATAGTTTTTATTATTTTATTTTGCGTCGTTTGTAACTTTGTTGATGAGTGTCTTTGTCTTTTGATACTTATTCATATCCTAAACAGCTACGGAGCATAATCGGCTGTATGAACATTTTATATATATCACTTGCTCTGCTCGTTGGGGTCTCCACCCCCAAACTCCCAGTGAGTTTTCTATCTAAGTGGATGTAAGCTAATGTAATTTCGGAGCCATTTTTGATAGGTCTTACCGTTTAGCCACAAGAGACCTCCAAAGAAATGTCCACACCGACTTTAAAGTTGATCTACCATTTTGCATTTTTTTTCGAGGGTTAAAAATTAAAGTTCTTACTTAACTTTTTGGAATTTTCCCGTCGGTTACAGGCTAGAAGTTAGCTTATCTGTAAGTGGGTAAATATTAATGCCATGTGGCTTCATAGTAGTATAATATTGTCATACAACTAATTATGCTCTATGGTTTTGCATTAAGCGCACACATCAACAAATTACAAATGACACTAAACAAAATATTAAACACGATATTCAGAGTATAGAGAAGAACAATAATTATTGACCTCCACTCTTTTGCCTGTTTTGGGTATTTTGATCAAGTTTTCCTTTACGTATAGGGTATAGAAAATGTAGTATTTTAGAAGTTCTTATAAAAATACTTATTGGATACAATAACTACAATATAACCTTAGTGGATGAATTAAGGTTAATTTTCTACCCCTCAAAAGTTCTTTAATACTTATTACAGGCATTTTGGTATTTGATAATAACTTTTTTATAAACTCATCCTAAAATGGTTTTTCACTTTCCCTCCACACAAATGTGATTTTTTTTTAGAAATTATACCTTCTTCATTCCCTCCATATATTTAAGTATGCCTATAGTGGATTTATATTTAATACCTTTCCTCCAAAATTTCCCTCATCATTCTTACTCCGTAGATTAATCCATTGTTGGCCATAGTGTTAACAGAATTAATGATTTTATAAACACTCGCTACAGTGACTTAAGGTGCCATTCTTGCAATCTCCCCGATGATGGTGAGATTGGGATTCACATTCTATAATGGATCCCCACACTCCAACCACATAAATGCGGATACTTTTTCTCTAAATTGTACCTTCTTCATTTCCATTTCTACCAGTCAAAAATGCGGTTAGCCCAAACACACATAAAAAACCTCTCATTTAAAAGAAGTATTTATTGATAGATTAAATATAAATTAGGATATTGTCAGTATATTATGATGTCCGATTTTAGGATAAACCTGATTAAGTTTCATCAAATTACTGTTAATTTTCTTTAATGAGGTAAATATAAAAAGGTTGACATTGAGGTCCTATTGTTCAGAAGTAAAAGAAGGTTAAATAAAACATTCCCTCCCTAGATGGAACGTGTTTTCCTTTCACTCACAAAGAAAGCTATCCCTGCGATGGAAGACGACCTATGGATTTTAATTATTGAACGATTGAAAGCTCCTACGGACTTTTCGATTTCGGATTCTTTTGTGGACGGAATTTTTCAAGGTATTGTAATGAAAATGAACAATAATACAAACAGACCTGCGTTGTACTTGGAGTCACTGTAAGTCCACAATGAAGATTCCCCGTCGAGATATCTGCAGAACAAGTGAGTTTTCTTCAAAGCCTAGTTCACAAGAGCGTGATAAATGGTTAGGCTGAGATAATTTTTTTGTAATGTGTATTTATTTGTTTTATCGCCACGTATTTACTACCTGTTGAGACTATAAGCATGTGTACTAATCATAATAATGAGGTAGGGATGAATTTAGAGGAAGTGTTCCACATTTGCGTGGAGGAAGAGTGGAAAACTATTTTGGAAAAACCATCTTCAGTACACCCAACCGGGTTTAAAACACTGATCTCACTGTCTTCGGCAGTCTATTATAACACACGCCTTAGATAATGTGGCTACCGAAACAGTTTTTTTAAATGTTTGTAGCCACAACATACAACATGTTAATAGATTAAAACCTATTGAAATATTGAGTGTAATAGTATACGAAACCATTGTACTTGAACTAATTTAATACCACCCACCTTGGTGGACTAAATATCTGGCTCGTAGAGTCTGGTTTGTTGGTAGAGAGGGGTTGAGTTTTGAAATTATAGTCAGTTGTACTGAGTTGTTTTACAAGACCCTTCTACGCAGATGCGTGTACATTTCTTCTAAAGTCTACCGTCCCCATCCCTACCCAATTGGAATCATTAATACATAAGCACCCGCCTCGCTGGCGTAGCTAGCTAACGCGCAAGTTTCGTGTTGAGCTAGACTGCCGAGGACGGGGAGATCGAGGTTCGAATCTGGCTCGGGTGAACTGAGGATGGTTTTTCCAAAATGGTTTTCCACTCTCCTTCCACGCAAATGTGAGCTCACTTTCTCTATATTCAACCTTACCAATTCCTAACCCATTAGCGTAATTAGTACTTAAGCGTATAGCTCGAACGGGTAGTAAGACGTGGTGCTAAGAAATACATAACCGTATAATACGAAAGTATACTAAAACACGGTGAGAGTGTTTCTGCTACAGATAAAGTAGCTGAAAAAAATTGTTTACTGGGAAAAGGCTAAATTTATTGGCAAGACAACATAATGGTGCTATTTTGTTTAACATTTTCATTAGATTTTATTTTTGAACATTTCTAAATACACTATGTATGGAAATTTAAATATTTTCTTTGGTGACATTTTAAAGTTACCGGCATTTTAATTCAATTCAGCGAAAAAAATACAACCTGGAAACGGGAATGGAATCCGAGACCTTTGGCTTTGCGTGCTAATGCCCCACCATTTATCTATCCTGGTTTATTTCGTATTCTGAACCATCTTTCACCAGTTGCTGGTTTACTGAATCTCCACGTGGTAGCTGGTAAAATTGTATAGTATATGTTTTAGAATGAGTGCTGACAATTTTACCGGTTTGGAACATTGGGTTATAAATATATATCCCTGAACATTACCCGGTTCATGGAAAGTCCACAGTGAAAACTTCATACTTATTAATTACTTATCCTACTTTATGGCATTAGGAACTATAAAAGTTCATTGACTTACAAAATTACGCCACCTATCCCTAGCTTGAAAACTCCATACATTAATAATAATAACTCCCTTCCTGAATCTTAGATAATTTTTTCCGCAACAAAAGCTATACACAGCTTAGTCTTAGGATTATATTATTATTAGCACCGCGTCTTACTACCCATTCGAGCTATACGCACTTATACTAATGTATAATTGGTAGGGTGATTGTGATATGAAATGGAGGACCTACAGTTTAACGTGGAATCCGAACCACGGTGGAAGCCTGGCATTCCCCACTTTCACAAGATGTCTTGTCAGAAGTGAAGGAAGGGTTTGGTAATCAGATAAATCTGTGTCGGGACCGAAGATTGAGCCCCGGACCCCCAGCATAGAAGTCCGACACCTTACCCTTAGACCACCAGGTCACCATTCTTAGGGGTGTAGGTCAGGCACTTTTATTTCTGAAAGAATTGCACCGGCGTCAGCGATAAATCACATGTTTAGAAACCCTTCCAGTGCAACCAGTTTATATTTGAATTTCGACCTTCCTGTTATCAACAATTAATTTACCCACCTCGCTGTTCGAATGGTCTAAGCCTTAAGGCATCACTCTCGCAAAAGACTATAACAGAGGTTCTCAAACTGTGGTACGCTGGTACGCTTACCACAAGTGGCATGTATAATTATTTCCATTGTTACGCCATGAGAAGCAAATTAAAGTCGGAAAAGATATTAACTCATAATATCGTATAAATATATTCGGATCAAGTCCAGCCAAAAGTTAAACCGTTTAAAACAGTGATTAGAGGTGTATAGGCTTAAACATTTATTCGAGCTCGGACAGCCGATGCAGCCACGACGTCTGTGTTTTAATATACCTGGGTAACATTAAAAATGTACCAAAATAGTAAATATTCAGCATTCAGCAGCATGGTGGTACCCCAAATCACGGAATTTTTTGGGTGGTGGTACCCAATTCAAAAAGTTTGGGAACCATTGGACTAGATTGCGGATGGTGGGATGATTGGGGTTTTAATCTCTCGGGCGTACTGAGGGTGGTTTTCATAAATTGATTTCCACTTTACCTACAATAAAATATGGGTACATTTCCACTAAATTACATCTTTCTCATCCCAGCCACATAAGGGTATATATAGCCCGAACGGGTAGTGAGACGCGGTGCTAAAAACAAACGAAAATAAAACAATCCAATCTCTAACGAGCTTGACCACGTGACTACTTAAGCGCAAAACCCTCTCTCTTATTTAACATTAAATTATACAATTATATACCTGAATTTAAACAAACTAATAAAACCATTACATTTCTATCGGTGGGCATATAAACCAGTGGTTCTTAAACTTTTGTAGATCACGGAACACTTTTGATTATAAGAAACATTTACATAACACCTGTGTCTGGGTGTCATTTTTCGATTTAAATAATATTATATTTATATGCGGCTATAATCGTAACTATCAAATATATTAGCTTATCTATTTAATCCATCATGATATACGCATTCGTACAGTTGTTACAAGTGGCAGCATAAAGCCAACTGCCGAGTTGATGGTGGCTGCGTTATCTGATAGCTCGTGATAATTGATCACACATTTGTAGCCGACGATTTCATCAGGTCCATCACGCACTCTTACTTAAAATATGAGTGAAAAATGGCCCTGAGCACGGGACTATTCCTCAATAGCTCAGTGGTTAGAGAATTTTCGTACTAAGCCAAAGGCCTCAGGTTTGATTCCCGTGTCCAGGTGTCATTTTTCACTATAAATAATATGATATTCTCTTAGTTTAGAAGTCAACGCGCGTAGCACAGGCTACAGTTGTTAGAACCATAATAGCTAATAATAATAATAATAATAATAATAATAATAATAATATTTAGCACCGCGTCTTACTACCCGTTCGGGTTATACGCTTTAAGTACTAATTACTCTAATGGATTAGGAATTGGGAAGGTTGAATTAGAGGAAGTGAACCCGCATTTGCGTGGAGAGAGAGAGTGGAAAACCATTTATGAAAAACCACCCCCAGTTCACCCGACCGAGATTCGAACCTCGATCTCCCCGTCCTTGGCAGTCGGGCTCAACACGACAAGCGCGTTAGCCAACTACGCCACCGAAGTGGGTCATAATAGCTAACATCACTCAGAATTGTTTGTCATATGGGCATCTTTCAATGGGGGAACACTTGTAACCAGTTTACGGAACACAAGTGAACACCGGTTAATAACCACTGATACAGACTAGGGCGTCAATTTCACCTATTCTGTGTTTCCAGTGATGATAAGTAAAGGTTCCAATCCCAGCTTGGTATCCTGAGGGTTGTTTTTCCTCAACCATTCTTCCTCACTTAAATTTGGGTGCATTTTATCTAAGTTATAACTTCCTCATCCCTACCCCATTTGGTGAACCCTAAGAAGAAGCAAGACAAAAAAAAGTATGAAAAAATAGTGCAGCATCAAATACGAAAACATTGCATTATTTTCTAGTTATATTAGTTTTGTGTTTTACCGATCTAATGTAAACGTGGCTCAATGCTTGTACTTTGTTCCCTATGACCCAGGGGTCGTGGCCCCCTGCAGAGAATATCCACCCCTCTCCCCGTATTCTACAACTTCCCACCTCGCTGATATATCGGTTCCCACACGGTGATCTCGCGCCAGATCAAGATTGTCGATTTTTGTCCTGTGTGTATGTGTTTTTTTCCCTCTCTGTTCTATTATATTCTATCTCTCTTTCCTTCTATTTATAGAAGCGTACTTTACAAATTCCCAGCACAAGGGAGTGGGTAGAAGCATACACCCTTAACATGTGCTATGTATTGTTTAAAACCTCCCTTTCGCAAAACTAGGAGAGTTTTTTTGGTCGCGTATTAATGGGATATTTTCAGAGAACAGGGAGGTTGGTTCAAGTGCTCATAAAACTCACAGTTTTTTAACCTGTAAGTGGACAGATGAATATCTGGATTAAAAAAGATAGTAATATAAATATTTGGAAAATATTAATTAGATAATTAATATATTATCGGTTTTGAAAAAATGTCATTCTAATTTATAAACAAGATTATTAAATATATACATCACATTTATTTGATAAGTTTGGTGTAATTTATTTTATAAAAAATAATTGTTACATTTTATATGTGAAGTTGTAATGTGTTTATTTAATATAAAACTATAGGTGTTAGAAATGGCAGTGAGATTGACCTGTAAAACCAATTAACGCTTTAGTTATGATTGAAGAGAGACCTTGGGCACTGGAAGATCTTTGTATTGCTCAGTGATTGACAGTTAACACACTTAGCCAAATGTCCTGGTTTCGATTTCCATCTAAAGGTGTCGTTTTTTAATTTATTCAATTATCGTTGAGATACGGCTCATTTCCATAGCCAATCATTCATCCTCTAAGCTTAGCCTTTCATTTACTTAATTGTATAGCGTTTCTTTCTTCCATATTTCTGTATTAATAAAATGATGAGTTTGTTTGCATGTCTTTCATGAGCATTGCTTTATATATCTCGCATGCAGATCAATGAAATATAAACAATAGTGGCCCCCATGCATGAACATATGCACTTCAAGGCCATCATTTTAAAATTTGGATTATGTATTTTTTAAATTAATAAAAAACTGGGTTGGTAGAAATGAAATTAAGTTTTTTTTATATGTTTGAAGCAAAGAAAAGATATACAAGGGGTAACGACGCAATCCATTGCGTGGTTACCCGGACAACCCGGCTACGTCTGATAGTCTTTGATATACTAGCATTGATTGATTCAGCCACTTTAGAGCAATTTTCTAAACTTACATTAAATATTTTCCACATATATAATGTCATACATATGAAAATCAAGAAGTGTAAATAATAATAATAATAATAATACAAAATTCAAAATATTAAATAATATTATTAAAATGTAAAAACAAATAAACTCTTATCTGGCTTTAGGTTGATAGTTTTTCTAATCTTATTTAACACAAAAATGTACGTATTCCCCTCCCCCCCTTAATTCATTAATAAATAATTCAATACTTCATTTTTTTCAAGAATGCTTGCTTTTGTTTTGGCTGCTACTCACAACAGGATACACGCATTGTTACGTAATAATTTATATTTAAGTAGACTCGCCGTGAAGGTACCATAGGAAACTTAGCAGCCACTCCCGTAATTGTGTGGTTTTTATCGGATCGGTAAGGGCTGGTGTCGTGTTTCAAGATGGCCGCCACGCGCGAGGGGTCGGGTGACCGTGTTGGACCTAATAGGTGTGGACAGCTCACGCTAGTCTGGTACCTTCATGTTTACCTTGACGATGGTAACCTTATACATTCTAACCTAACTTTGGGGTTAAGGTCAAACCTTCACCACAGGTATAGACTGGAATATCCTGGAAAGTGGTCTTGTTCCTTAAGAGCGTTCCTCATAGCAGTCCCAACTCACCTCCCGGCCTGCAACTACTTTTGTGTGTGTGCGCGCGCGAGGTTTGGGAGTAAAAGGGAAAAGAAAATACCGAGATATGCCAGAAATGTGTGCAGTGCATTCGTATTTGAACTATTACTCGAAATTTTCCGCGGTGACGATGGAGGACAAAGTGACGTTTCTTGTAATAAATAAAGTATGTCCCTATTATGACAGAATGAAGATTTTGTGCTCAATGCTTATTTGTCAAGCCATTCTAAAATGGTAAAAAACGAACTTTCCAATGCAGTTTCTATCCAAATATTATTTACTAATTCAACAATGTTCAGTAACTCATTAGAAACATCTATTAACTATTTATCTACATTAATGATCAATCAGAAATTATCCACGTGCAATAGTGTTGGTGTATATGTACGGTTTCTAGCCGACTGTAACACAAAGAGTTTATTGGCATGTGATGCACGCTCTTAAACTCAAGAAACTGTGATCGAAGGACTTTCTTAAGCAATTACGAATCTTTGTAAATGAAGTTTTCAATGTGCACTTTCTAAACACATAGATCAAAGGAACATGACCCACCTATTAACTTAACCTAAGACAATATACCTAATATCACACATACAATATAACCACTTAAGTGTTTACTAATTGAATCAAGGACGAACCCGTATACAAATAATAAATATCTACATCAACACCACCTAGAATCGAATATTTGGTATATATTACGAGTCGTGCTCCACATACCGTACACGAGTATGTAATATTTAATACGAGCCGTGCTCCACATGTCATACACTAGTATGTAATATGTATTACGAGTCGTGCTCCACATATCATACACGAGTATTTGATATATATTACGAGCCGTGCTCCCCATGTCGTACACTAGTATGTGATATGTACTACGAGCCGTGCTCCTGTACACGAGTATGTGATATGTATTACGAGTCGTGCTCCACATGTCGTACACGAGTATTTGATATATATTACGAGCCGTGCTCTCCATGTCGTACACGAGTATGTGATATTTATTACGATCCGTGCTCCACATGTCATACACGAGTATGTGATATGTATTACGAGCCGTGCTCCACATGTCGTACACTAGTATGTGATATATATTACGAGCCGTGCTCCACATGTCGTACACTAGTATGTGATATATATTACGAGCCATGCTCCAAATGTCGTACACGAGTATGTGATATGTATTACGAGTCGTGCTCCACATGTCGTACACGAGTATTTGATATATATTACGAGCCGTGCTCCCCATGTCGTACACTAGTATGTGATATGTACTACGAGCCGTGCTCCACATATCATACACTAGTATGTAATATGTATTACGAGCCGTGCTCCACATATCATACACGAGTATGTGATATTTATTACGAGCCGTGCTCCACATGTCATACACGAGTATGTGATATGTATTACGAGCCGTGCTCCACATGTCGTACACGAGTATGTGATATGTACTCACCCTTCTTGACGTGTATGTCCGGGTCTGTGTCCGGGTCGGACATGATGGTACACCCGGCAGTGGCGTGGTGGCTCGGACTAAGACTGCTAGGCTGCAACGAGGGGAACGGAGAACCCCCGGTAGTCGGATACCTGAACAACCACGGGATAGTCTTTCATTAGGCTTGGGTCAGGTCATGACTTACATACTGACTTAATTACTATGGAACGGTCATTCCCCCTAGTGCCACAAGGTCTGATACGACCGTTTTGCAAAATAATGGTTTACGGGTGATGGAGAGGTCGAGGCTCAGAGAAGCCTGGTGCACTGGGGGATAGTTTTATATATGTGATTTATTACTGTGGGGTCTACATCCACCTCTCCATGGTAATGGGGGTGCACTTCCTCTAAAACGAGTAAATTTGACCTTTAATAAACAGGGTGTTGAAAGTAATGATTTAAAAAACACCCAGTCACCATTTATCTATGTGGGAGGAAAAATCCTATTATGATTAAGTCAATATTTTTCAGTCATGTCAGAACGTGAACTTGGGATCCTTAGGTCAGCTTTTGGATAAGTTGCTATTATGCTATGGTGTCGGACATGGGGAGGGGGGGGGGAACAATACGATCGTAGTCGAGGAGTTTTAAATGCAATCTCCTACCATTTATCTTTAGCTGTGCTCTCAATGATCAAATATGTGTTTTTTAAAATTTATCGCTAGACATCAGTCCTGGTAAGGCTAATGTATTGGTAGTTTTTATAGCAATTCATTTTTTGGCCAAAATAAAAAAAAATGCTTTAGTAGAAACATAGAGTTTAATTTTCATCCCATGGTGATATCAACAATTATTTAATATAAGTCATGAGCATAGTGGCATTAGCTGATGACAAACTTTTTAAATGAAGAGATAGAAAAGGTTGTCACTAAATTCCAGGATGGCCTAACAGATATTCAATAATTGTTGAGGTCACTATGCTGATAAAATTAAACTTTATGTTCATACATACATACATACATACATACATACATACATACATACATACATACATACATTACATACATACATACATACATACATTCATACATACATACATACATACATACATACATACATACATACATACATACATACACATACATACACACATACACACACGCATGCATACATACATACATGCATATAGTACATACATACATACCTAATAGCACCGTTCCACTATGGGAACTTTCCAAGGATCTTAGGGAGCCTCCCCACAATCATCTTTTCAGCCATTCTCTCGATGACCGGCAGAAGCGTGACTGATTTGTGTGATTTAAGCTTAGCTGAATACTTTTCCTTCTATTTCAGGAATACTTTAAGGACATTGCTCTTACAGTCTTCCAAGAATATACTCCTTCCTTTGAAATCCTATTTATCCATATTACAATCGATTCCCTGCTTCTCCCAAAAGCCGCTTCACGATTTAGAACTTAAATAATACTATACCAAGGATCGCTTTTATTATATAGCTCAAGGAATATTCTCTTCACCTCCTTGTCCGTAAAGGGAGCTGTGTCCTCCATCTCACTCTGTAGTTCAAGCCGGAGCCGCACCTCACGATGCCATCGCTCTTGGATCTCTGACCCATCATCCAGGAGAAGACCACACAACAAGACAGCCAATCTCTTAGTAAATTCAGCTGCCATTCCACCTTCAGGTCATTCCATATTCACTGGGATCATTTCCTATTTATAATCCCCATTATGATCCGGTAAACCTTCCCCCAGAGGTCGTCCACTTCCTCCTCTACCAGCTCTCCCAGTATACCCTCTTTGCTTTTATTATGACATTCACACAGTCTGCGCTTAAGTTAAAAAAAGTAGCACCAATTGAGCTCAAGTGCTAAATTTTTGAAGAATTTCCATATCCTAGAGAACTTCGTCCTACTTATCCTGAACTCTGTAAGCTCATACATCCACCGGCATACCTTCTTGTCACCTTGCTTGTTTCTGGGGATACCAGTGCCACATGACCTTAGACTATCCTCATTCAATCCTCTTTCCAACTCGTTGGCATTGCTCTCTTTCGTTAGAACTAGGAGATATGCCTCACGGAACAGGGTCAGGTCGAAAATGCTCTAGTATGCCTTGTGAACCATATATTTGCCCAGTTCCAAATTTTTGGGTGCTATCCTACTGTTGGGTCACCCTCCCTAATCAAAAGTAATCAAGTTGTTCGGAAACAACCACTCCTTCAACCACAGTCTATGAGTGGATTTCGCCTAATACATTCCTCGTGGTCAACAGTATGTCTATATTAGACCCATATCCCCGAGCATTCTCATATATCCATACCGAGAACTCGGCATTTGCTGTTACAAGGTCGTTAACAAACACGACACCTTCCAAGGACTATCTCCTCTAATACACCATCAAATTATGCCAGAGTGGTAACTTGACGTTCGCATCCGCACAAATCAACACCCACTTCACTCAGGACCCCACACAATGTGTGGCTCAATTTCATCTTCAAATTTAAAATAACTACAAACCAGGACTACGTCTATAGGAGGGCCCAGTCTTACCACAACACACTTACTGTCTGGTAGACCCATAACCACCATCTGATCTTACTCCCGGTTCATCAACCCCACAAAACTCCATTTTTATCCCCATGTGCTACATTCCACCAATTTCAAATGGAAACGTGCCACCATAATATGGTTCCTATTTAACTACGAAATCCAACCCTTTCTTCATCGCAACTTTTTATGGTTCCTTCAAACCGCCCTTGATTGACCCAAATAAATTTGGGTGATGTTATACCCCATAATGATCGATTCTGTTTGCTGCCTGCTCTAGTGCCTTACTATATGCAATATACTTTTTTATCCTGCTATTTGATTCTCCTGCAATTAATGTGAGAGATTATTTTCTTCCTTTTTATCACAAGTTTTAATAATGTGATCCACCACAACCACCGACACAAGCCACAGCTAGCTTAGAAAACTTTACCACATGAGTATAGCTCTGGAATTTGTACCATTTGATTACCTGACTACTTAGCTCTGCAGCTCAGCCAGCCAATGTACAGTATATTTTCTCCTTACCCCTGAGCCAGTCTCTGATCTGATCATTCCAGCACTTGAAGCATATAGTATATGTCCTTAGTATGGTTATACCTATGTATGCACTTGCACTGCCTGAGGTGAACCTAGAAACTAATGATAAACTTGGATATTTCCATCACGTGATTGATACAGTAGGTATTTTAATCAGACTGGGTCTCTTAAGCAGATATTGTAGAGCAGAACCGACAAAGCTGAAACTATCTCAAGCTGAGTAGACAAATCGGATGGCACAGAAATATTGTGATTGGCTTAGAGCTTATCAAGGGGTGACGTTTCTACTATTGTTTCTCAGAAAAGGTATAAATCCACAATAGCTGTTAGCGGGAGTTTGGACTGAAGTCAGTTCTGCGGTATGTTGGAGGAAGTTTGTAAATGCATCCTAAGAATGAATGTTACCAGGGGTTCGGCCGAGGCCACGCTGCCTGTCCGTTCAGGATGCGCAGTTTGTCGTACACGGACTCGGCGGGAGAGGGCACTGACGGCGACTGTTGCTGCTGCTGTTCCTTCTGCGAGGCCAGGTTGCGCAGCACGCGGTTGATTGAAGACACCTGTGCACAGAGGATTGTATCATCAGGAAGATATTGCTATCAGACTGGGAGAGAACTACATAAGTAAATGTAGCGAAGAGGGACATTTTAAAGAAGGGTGTTTACATTTAACATGATTAAAAGATATGCCCATTTCACACTCAATTAACTGGAAAACCATATACAAGATAACGCTAAACAGAAAATACATCTAAATTTTGTTTTATTTGTTGTACCAGAAAGTCGCTAGATTGTCGCTAAACGAAACATTAAAAGTCATCAGATTTGTCGCCAAACCAAAAACACATACATTAATCTGGGCTGAATGTATGATAAATCAGTGGACTGAGGTTATCCACAAATCCGGAACGATATAATTGTGATTGGTGAATGACAGATAGATAACTTAGAGCTCTGCTGTTGACTTAAGCAATACGTAATGTGTTCTCGCAGTACGGTAGCTCAAAAATCAACAACATTAAAAATAATGAACATGAACTTGACAAAAAAATAAAGAAAATCGCCAGTCGACAGATTAGTCGCTAGGCGTTAAAAATAAAAATTAGTCGTTTAAGACCAGTAAAAGTCGCTAGTTTTAGAGAAAAAGTCGTTAAATTAGCAACACTCGATATATCAATAAGATTTTGTAATTCACTCTCCACACTAATGTGGTTGGATTTAATCTAAACTACCCTAACAATTTAAACCTCTAGGATTAAGTCTTTAATAAACTTGATGTTTAACGTATTAAATAAAGTATAGGTTATATAACAAATCTTGTACATCTATCAAGGTTCAACTTTCAACAATCTATTACAGTTAAACTTTCTTACTCAAACCACAATCTTAGGCCTATATCTTAAAATCATAAGAAGCCATTATCCTAGTAAAGCCCGAGTTGTTACTCAGAGTTTATACTCATAAGTATGAGCACTTGGTAGGAGTATATTCTCAGAACAACTAGTATAAACTCATTCTGGTAAGAATAAAAAGAGTCTACCTCAATCTAGTAGATATTCACTTGCACTGCCGTCTTGATCCTTTGAAACTGAGTGGATACTCATGTTTTTGTGTGCCTGTCAACTGTTTATATATCAATATAATCTCAACTACTGTTTTCTGGTCTGTCTGGTAGCAAAGGTTTTATTTTGCATTTTGTATTAATGGAAAATATTCCTTCGGTAACTTTTACAAATATTTTAAGGGAGCATCCTATTCTATTTAATAAATCGCAATTGCCGACAGTAAGAAAGGGAAAATCTGCAGCTTTGATTCAAATTCAGATCAAACTACAAGACCCGTGTGGGAATAATGTAGAAATAAGTTCCATAACAAAGAAAATTAACAACGTGAAAATGCGAGTGAAGCAGAAGTGTGATTTGAATCAAACTGGGAATAAAAAAATCATATTAAAGGATTGGGAGAAAATTATTCACGAGTTGTTGGATGGAGATTATAATCTGACAATTACAAAAACACCAGGTATGTTATACAATTTGTACAATAGATTTACTATTTATTTCTAATATTAAACAAGTATCAGTGCATATTCTATGTTTTACACTAAAAAATAACGTAAATTTGTAGTCAACATTTTCTATAATAAGCTACACACTCATCGAATAACCCAGGCCTAGCCTTATTCCAATTAAGACTATACAGATCCACATGTGACCGTGTTCTATTCTTTAATGCCTAGTTATTTTTATCTATTAATAATCATAATAAATAATACTAATGCCATTAAAAGAGTAATGTTGCGCCAATGCACTCTAGGAGCAGCTGTGTTTGGTGCATCGGACCAGCCTGTTTAAGTGGACCCCATTGCACCAAACTCAGGAGTGGAGATCAGCATTTCATTAGAAGAAAGCAGTGTAACATTACGTTGTAAAATTTTATAATAGGACCTCGACCCATGATGACGTAAACGCACGTATCGCAGTAAATCATACTACCCACTCCAATAAATACAACTCAATTAAGATCCCTACAATAGTAATATTCTCTGTTGTAGTTCATGTGGGTTAATAAGACATGATAAAACAATGCTGGACAATAAATTTCACTACCAAATCCAATTCTATGTTAATAGTTTGTTTGTGTACTTACCAAATGATTCTGCTTACACTAGTATCTGCAAGACTGGTCTACACCAGACGAACTTATACGACGAGTGGGGCAAATAAGATTCGATGTGTCAACAAGACGTCCCGGCTCTTTGTTTTAAACTGGCGAATTATGAGCTGTGTAACTTTGAAGACAACAAGGAATAACTACGTACCTGACCTCTGGTGGTTGGAAGAAGAACCACCTATAAAACATAGGAAGATTTGAGTAACTGGCTGATATTCCAATGGAGCAAAATAAACAAAGGTCTACGTGACTTTTGAAGACATCGTTGGCGTCACCTTGCGTGTGTTTCTGTCTCCCACCTCCTCTTTCTTGCAACGAAACTCCTATATAATGGCTACATTTGGTATGTCGCCACCTGGGCGTTACAGTCCTTTTTGTAACTTTCATTCTCGTAGGTATCCACTCTTATTAATTGATTCATAGTTTGTACGAGTTAAAATTAATATGTTTGATATTGTGGATAATTGTATTAATGTTTCCTGATCATCGAAGTAACGTTTCTTATTTAATTTGCTTTTGGAATAATCGTAAAGTAATGTAACTATTATTTTTGGTTTTGTGTAATCGATTACTTTAATTAACTATTGCTTATTAAAATATCATTTTAATTTGTATGTCCCTTTAGGACATTAGAATTATTGTTTACTGATGGAATTATTGTTTTGGTTCCGTATTCTGAGTCAGGATCAGATAGTCCCGCGGGAGTTTGACTAATGTCTGTAGCCAAACTCTCGTGTTATGTAATCTCCGAATATAATGTTTTCAAAGTTAAATTAGCGTAAATTATATCTTCGTTTTCTGTGAATAATGAAACCTTTTGTAACCATCTCAAGGTTCCCATTAGGCCCTTATATTCTTTTACCGTATTTAATTTCATACGTAATGCTGTTGTCTCATATAGACTGAACCGGCAGGATAATGATTGGATTTCAAGTTTCTTTTCTGTAAATATACCTGCGACATAATGTTATTGTCGCCGAGTTTAATTTCCAACATAACTCATTAAGATATAATGAGACCATGTACTGTTATCTACGCTCTTGTTATTAATGTGAATAAACTTCTCATATTGTTGCTTTTAAATATTTCTAATAATTTCCCTGTAACTTGTTCCTTAAATTCACTCTCTCCCTTTTATTATTTTCACTGGCCGGGTAGTAAGAGGAAACAGAGAAGGTGTAACAGCAGCTTAATGTAGAATGTCATATTGATGAACTCATATGAACCAACTTCTAAAAGGGAGAAGAATACTGTATTGGAGAAATATTAGATTTAATAATCGAAGCCACTAAACAATTCATAACTCCAGTGCTTGGTCTTATTAAAGCAGTTAAGAGCTTTGGAGATAAAAGAAAAGAAATTAATGTTAGAGCTTGGGGAATAGAGTAGTTAATTAGGTAACGGTACGATAAACTTGACCAGAGGGTTTATATATTTCAAGGATTCTCTTCACAAGATTTAGGACTACTATTATACTATTATTATTTCATCTAATTCCGAAAATATTCCCCCCACATGAAACTTTACACGTTATAAAGATTCACACCCTCTGGTAGAGCTTATCATAACAACACAGTTATTTATTTTATATAAAATATTTCTGTATTCTTACTGTGATCAATAAATACATTTTTCTAATTTTGATAATTATTTTGCTAAAATTTTTTCCTTATATATTAATAATAATAGATAAGAATAGTGACAATCAGATTATGCTGAAACAGTTTGATTGAAGTAACTACTATACTAACATTACATAACACCAGTGTTTTTGTAGATTATAAACTAATAAACAATTTCATAAATTTTAATAATTAAGTTGAAAACTCTGTAACAAAGAGTTTAATCATAGCAAGTTAACTGAGATGTTCTATGATCTATATACATCAATCAAAAACCTTCATTACTAGTAGATTATTTCTGCTAAATGATTTCGCCTTTCTTCACTATTCCGCCTGATATTTGGAACAGCTGCCATATCATCCTTATTTCCATCTTCCACTAATGGCAAGTTATCATCAAATGCGGGTAAATCTTGTTCCGGATCGTTTAAGTATGTTATGTAAGACAAAACAGCATATGATGAGTTTGGGTATTCTGATTAAAGATAAACGCACAGTATGCTGTATAATTGGGAAACGTTGTTTAGGTTGTCCAAAACAGCGTTCAATTATCACTCTTTCTTTAGTGACACACCTATTATAGGCCATTTTTTGTGGTGTTTGTGGATTTATATATGGTACCATAAGCCATGGCGCAACAACATGATACAACATAATATAAAACAAATGTTTTGGAAGAGATGTGGACAAGCTATATACCTAACATCTTATTTCATTGGCATATTTGTCTTCATTAATCCATTCCTATATACAAAGAACCAACTATTTTTTAACAACAAATACCACATGTTAATAAGGATTAAAATATATGCTTCAGAAACACTTCTTCGTCTTTCATTTCTTCAGAGAAAAAACTTTTAAAATAAGTTAGAGTTGTTTGGTACCTTTTATGACTAAACTCTTGTCCAATAGAATATTTTGATTGAAAGGATCAATGATTTGATTCCAAGAGTTTCCTAAGGGCTAAGCGGTGACAGGAGTTGACATAACACGACGTTTACGTCAAATTGAGTGCTCTTTCAATTAATCGACTCCAAAGAGAAACCACCTTTATGTTTAAAATGTTAATAAACTGCAGACAAATTTAACCTTCTTTTAAATATGACCTTTCAAATAAAAGGACAAATAATTTGCAGATAAAGAAAGCTCTTACCTTTTTTTCAGTTAGCTTTGTTATACCTACTTCTGCTCTTAGGGAGTTCGGAGTCCCGGGCTGGACTAAAATAAACTAAGAGTACATCTCACGGTCGATTAACTGTGATATTAAACACAAAATTACGAACAAACAAAAAAAAGTTTCAAGGTGCAGTTTTTTGCGTTCTTCAATTGATAACATCAAAATCAGTGAAATAGTTTTTTTTTTATTATGTATCCTTTTTGTTTTATATTTTAAAAAATATGATAAAATGGTTTTACTCAATGGAAATAGAATATAAGGTAGTGCCAGATGGATAAAGACATCTGATTGGATGAGATTGTAACGTCACTGATCACACAAGCCATAATGTTGTATACACAAAACTATACGAAGCACAAACTAGATTATTAGAAATCAGGTATAGCTTTGAAATTTAAATAGGCCTAATAAATAGACCTATAAAATTCACTCCAATGTCCAATTAACGTCATTAATCTACCTAAAAATATGTATGTTTGGCAGTCTTCATATTCAAATATAACTGCTGTGTACTGGGTGACGTAAGCAATAGTATGATCAAATTCCCCCAATTGGTGATACCTTTCTATTCTATTTACATTGGTTTTACTGGTCTAGATTCCACTTACCATACTATGGCATCAGGAGCTCGAAAGTTCATTGCCATACTTGCAAAAGTACGCCACCTATACCTATCATGAGCTAGTTATATCCATTCCACCTCATTACACGCTATCACTTTCAGGTCCATTCTAATGTTATACTCCCATCAGCACATAGTTCTTCCCAATGGTCTCTTCCCATTGGGTTTTCCAGTAGGTCTAAGTACCCTGAACATGAACTAGATTCTCTTATTCACGCTGCAAGTATTGTCTACTGTATTCTACAGTAGTTCCATGGCTTCTTTGGTGCTGACTGACAGCTCACAGCTGACTTCTGACAGTCAACATTTAGGTATATACCTTAATATTGACTGTCAGAAGTGACAGCTGCTAAACACATGTTTTTGCAGATCATATGGTTCAGCGTAGGGATACATAATTTGGTCTGGTAGCTTTTTAAAGCAGTCAGTCAGCACCAAAGAAGCCATGGGGCTACTGTACCAGACTTGACCATCCTAACATTGTCTTGTGACGAGACCACGTTTCACTCCCATAGAGAACAGCCACTAAAATTATTGCTTTGGAGAAAAAAAAAAGAAGAGAGAGCTACACCATGATTTGACCTATAGTTTTCGCTGGTTTATGTGCATAAAATACGCGCTATCCGTTGGGTGAGATGAGCTCTTAAAAATGTCTATATGTTCGTCCCCCCCTTTTTGCTTAGCACCACGTCTTACTACCCGTTTAGGATATACTCTTATGTACTAATTAAGCTATTTATATTAAGTGTACCCATATTTGCATGGAAAATCATTTTGGAAAAACCACCTCAGTACACCCGACTGAGATTCGAACTTTGATCTCTCCGTCATCAGCAGTCTAGTCTACTGCGAGTGTAGCACCTCAGATCATACGACCACCGAAGCGGGGTTTGTCTTACAACCTTAGTACTAAAATTAATGGTGCTAGGGTTGAGTATATGCTGGTGTGTGCTGTCCTAGGTTAAGATAGCTTGTAAGCCACGTGGCGTGCCTTGAGTTTATAAATTCCCTGGTAAGTATAAATACATAAATAACACTGGCAATCAAATTGCTATTACTAGTTTTAAAATTAAATTTATTAAATTTAGAAAAAATAACCTGGCGGTCTGAAATGACTGATTCCATCAGGACACGACTTAGAATACCAACTTTATAATTGAACAGACACACCACGCATTCTTTGAGCCGTTAGTTCATCATTATTCAAGAGGAAGCCACAATTTTCTCAATAATAATTTTTTCTGCCATTCTGAGAATTTTACATGTAACCCTAAGCTTAGTAAACAGACGTGCTATTGATTGAGCCAAAGTGTTAGGATTAAAGTAAATAATGTTGTTTACACAAATTCAATTTTAACATACATATATGAGCAGAAGTATTAATTTTAGCCACACTTTGATAGCACTTAAGATAAGTTCACTAAAATATTTAACTTTCTACTAGCGGTCGGAGATCCTGGTTATGGATCCAGAGGTCCCACATGCGATTCCCGGTGCTTCCAGTATGTATCTGGGAAGCAGTGGGACTGGAATGAGGTCAAACTCAGCCTCATGAGGACAAATGAGGAGCTACTTGAATAAAAAAGTAGCAGCTATGGTTTAGAAAACTAAGATTAATGGCTGGAGGGATCGTTGTGCTGACCACATGACACCCTCTATCCACAAATATTGGCGCTATCATTTGTTACGGTGGCGGCCGCTCACTCGGTATAGCTCGCTTGTGGGCTCACACCATGGAGTAGGCCTATTTTTAATTATTATTAAATAAGCAGACTTATAATTAAAATTATCTGCGGTTAAGGTCAAAGCTGTAGCTGGAGAAGGGGTGGGGAGGGGGGGGGTTAAAGTTCAATTGGGAGCTTTGGGTTTGAGTCCCAATCATGTAAAGTAAGGATGTTCTTTAGTAAATTGTTTATTACTCTCCCTCCACGTAGCTGCAGGTACATTTCCTATAAACTATACCTTCTTTGTCCCTACCTAATTAGCCCAAATACGCAGATAGTCTTAAGTGGGTGGAAAGATGAGGGGCACATACCTTTTTTAATTAATTTTATTCTAATCGGTAACTCTTTGGGAAACACAACTCTATGATACTCTCGTGTTAGACTGGACTGCTGGTGACATTGGGGTTCAAATCCTAGTTGAGTGTGTTGAATTTTTTTCTTTTCTTCAAAATGGGTTATTACTTGCCCTTCATGCACACGTGAGTACATTTTCTCTAAAATGATACCTTCCTAATTCCTACTCCACTAGCGTAGTTAGGGTTTGCGTTCAAACCGAGCGGGTAGAGAGATGGAATGTAAAAGAAAAATAGTTTAATAGTAAACCTGTCGACCTTAGTGGTCTTGGCGTAAAGTGTTCACCTCAAGACACAATATTCGTGTGTTCAAACCCAGCTGAGGTCAACGGATTTTTTCTTGAGCGATGAAAATCTGCATCACCGCTTTCTTCGGAAAGGAAGTAAAGCCGTCTATCCCATGTCAATTGTAGCATATATCGAGGTATGTTAAAATATCTTTCTAGAAAAATTGGTAGGGCCTTTCGCTATCGCTCATATAAATTCTCGTGTATTGATATAATAAGTCGGTTCAGCAAATGCACATTAAATGGCTCAAATAAAAATAATATAAATAGAAAAACTTAAATAAATTATAAAATTACCAACAAAAAGACGAATAAATCAAATTGTTGATAAATTGATTCGATAGTCCTAAACTATTACGATGCGAGTTCTCATCGCAAGATAAATAAAAGCATCTTAGGTTGGGAGAATAAAAAAAAATAGGTCACCAAAATTTATTTAGCGGTTATCATTCTCCTCCAAGGGGTAAGGCACATGAATGACATGTGTATTGAAGCATGGGTGGACCTTTTCACGCAGCCGAGAGAGGATATCTGGCTTGGTTTTTTTTATTTTCAGTTGTAGGTCGAGAGGGAAAAAAAGAAGGTGAAGGAGTAGGGGAGGGGATAAAGGTGGTTGTCAACTTGTAAGCCTCCACCGTGGTATGAGAAACATGACGCGAGCAGAAGAAAACATATCCCTCCAGTTATTGAAGGGGACCCCTATGTTGTGCCTTCTGTCACAGCTACTCCAAGCTTTTACTAAAGGACAACATATATAGCTTTATTTTATTTTATTTAGTTTTTTTTTAAGGAAAAAAATCTCCTTTTTAATACAAATGCTAGAATGAGCCATCAAATATTTTTTTCTCGCCACGTCTTACTACCCGTTCGGAATATCAACCTTTAATTATAATCGTGGAGTAAGATTGGAGGGGGTAGAATTTAAAGGAAATGTACTGTACATATATTTATGTAGAAGAAGAGTGAGGACCTTCTTGGATAAAACCACTCCCGGTACAATCAGCAGGGATTCGAGCCCTGACCTCCTCATAGCAGGCTAGATTAGACTAGATATATACTTAGCACCGCGTCATACTAACCGTTCGGGATACAAGCCTAATTATTAATTACACTAATGGGTTAGGAATTGGGACGGTTGAGTATAGAGGAAGTTAACCCGCATTTGAGTGTAGGGAGGGTGGAAAACTATTTAGTAAAAACCACCCCTAGTTCACACGAGCGAGATTTGAACCTCGATCTCCCCGTCCTCGGCAGTCTAGCTCAACATGAAACTAGTACGTTAGCTGGCTACGCCACCGAGGCGGGTACCAGACTAGATGAGACTGTCATTTAGTCCGTGCTCTCCAATGAAGATAGTTTATTCGTATAATATTAAAAATTATGTTCTCAATTGAGGAAGGAACGTATTATAACCAGTTTCAGTGGCCACATGGTTTAGTGCGCTACTCTCCTCTGTTGGACTAGATTGCCAAAGACGGGTAGATTGGGGTTCAATCCCTGACGGATGTACTAAGGGTTGTTTTTATAAATGGTTTTCCACCCTCCCTCACGTAAATGGGGGTGCAATTACTCTAAATTAAAACCTTCATAATCCCTAACACATTAGTGTAATTAGTACCCAGGCGCAGTAGGACGTGTTGCTAAATAAAGTACTATAGTAAGAAATTGAATTTGATAAGTGGTGACCTGGCGGTCTAGGGGTAAGGTGTCAGACTTCTATGCTGGCGGCCGGGGTTCAATACTCGGTCCCGGCACAGATTAATCTGATTACCCAACCCTTCCTTCACCTCTGACAAGACATCTTGTGAATGTGGGTAATGCCAGGCCTCCACCGTGGTTCGGATTCCACGTTAAACTGTAGGTCCTCCATTTCATCTCACAATCACCCTACCATTACACATTAGCGTAAGTGCGTAT
>CABFOW010000092.1:251875-272257 GCA_902141385.1 Timema californicum | reverse complement strand
CAAGAATAGACCGTGACCTTGAAACCGTGAGCTATTACATGAGGTCTTTGACCCTGGCAACCCTCCCCCGGCAATGGGTTTTCCCGATGACGTCATAGTACTGTCGCAACCCTGATGACTCATACCTGGCGCCAGTTTGGTGGCTCAACAAGACACGTAGAGACAGTAATAGATCACGACCTTGAATGATGTTGCAACCCTACACACACCCCAATGTAGTAATGAGTTTTCCCGGTGTCGTCAACGCAATGTTGCAAACCCTTATGAGGTAATGGGATTATTCCCGGTGATGTCGCAACTAGAGAGCATTTACACAGCTAGATTATGCACAATCAGGGGCCTCGGAAGCCATGTGGTTATTTATAATCCTCAGTTAGGGGCCGCTATCCCCCACCCTGAATGTCTACAAAATCGGTAGTTTGGTATCGTCCGTTGACATGCTCGGATGTAGGTATCCGTCTTGGACCGGAAGAGTAAGGTAGAAATGTTACAGCATTTACTTGGAGTGTGGGCGAGTAGAAAACCACCCCCAGTTCACCCGAGCGAGATTCGAACTCACAACCTCTCACGTCATAACTAGATGAGTTAAACGTGGGCCAAACGTCTATGTATTAATTATGATGGTGCGGGAGGAATGATTAAGAAAATGTTCCGGAGGGAGAAATACCAACAGTTTACCAAGCAAGGATTTGATTTCCCCCCGCTAGAATTAAACGAGGCTAACATTTAGACGGTGTGCCCAAAAGGATTCAAACTTTGATAACTTTAGCACCACTAATGTCTGTTAGAACGGTCGTACTTCCTTCCGAGTGCACCCCACATTTGCGAGAGTGAAAAATGGGTTTTGCTATTCGACTAGATGTTCCATATAGGTCGGATGTGTACCAGCATTTGGTTCGGGAAAATCCTACAAAGAGTTTCACGGTTTAAATAGCGTTTATAAATTAACAAAATTTGGGTTAATGTAACTTGGCTAGCTAACACACACACACACACACACGCACGAACACCCACAGACGTTCATTTTTACTTATAAATTGTGACGGTAGATAGCTACCAGAGGATAAAGTGAAAAAAAAACGTTTTATTCTTTGAGTCACTTATAACAACAGAAAAAAGTTTTACTTTAATATCATGTAATGTTCTCATCTATATTTTGTGGAAATAATATATATCTCTGACATTAATTCATATGTAATATTAAATTGAGTAACTTGAATTTAATGTCCGCAACTATATTTTGATGAAATAATTTATAACTACATAAATTCATAAGTAATAACAGGGCTGAGGAAGATATAAAATGTACCTGCCCTTGTGTGAAGGCCAAGCGGCTAACCAGAAGCGATACAGTCGACCTGGATTCAATCCCACCCTACCTTCCTGCTAATAGCCACGAAGTTAAGCTTATCGGTATTTATAACTGCTTCTTACTACCCGGCAGGGATACAACCCATGGAGGATGAATGAGGAAACCACCCTCAGTACACACACAAGACAGGGAGGTGAACGCCGACCCCCTCCAATTGCCATTTATTTAGATAACACGTGGTACCCGACGATGCTCTTATTCCTTTATAGAATTGGTTGTATATTAAATTATAATTTTCCGGACTGTACTCATTAACGAACACCTAATTTAAGAGTTTAATTTTGAATAGCAAAAATGACAATACACTATAATATTTATCATTATTAGCACGTGCTTTTTTAAATTTCAACTGTAGTGAACCAAGCTGGAAACTAATATCGAGCAAGCACTATTGGGGCCATTCTCCCGACAAAAGCCCACCAACATTTGTTTTTGTTTGATAACTACTGTCAGCATGTACGTATGTAGACGATTAAGTACAAATTACACTAACGGATTGATAATTGGGAGGTTTGAATTTAGAGGAAATGAGCCAGCATTTTCGTAGAGGAAGAGTGGAAAACACCCCTAGTTTACCCAACCGAGATTCAAACCTTGATCCCCGGGCCCTGGCACAGAATTCTGACACCTTACGCCTAGACCACCAGGTCACCCAATAGCATATATGTAATAATATACACTGTTACAAAAACAATGAGACAAAAGGAGAATCTATGTCCACCAAAGAGCATAACAATCAATTTTACTTTCATACTTGAGTTAAGAAAATATCTGGCTGCTTACAGCTAAGAAAATATTGGTTTAAAAATATATTTCTGTATAAAATATTTTAGATTTGAATGGTAGGGCCTACTACAACTTTACAGTCATGAGTTATTTCATATTTCAAATAGTTGTGGATGTGTGATCAATGTTTGAAATTTCTGCTTACAGAAAGTGCCCTTAAAGTCAATTGCATTGAAAAACAAGGACTAACATTTGGTTTGTAATGATAAACAGTGCCTAGACACTAAATTTAATTAAAATCGTTGGAGCCTAATTTGAGAAAATTGATTTTTTCTCTTTTCGCCCTTCAGTAAGCTACCATTAATTTTAGAGTTGGACATCTAATTATAAAAACTCCTTGATGGGACCTTATGAAAACCAAGTCTTAACCTGATTGGTAAAATGGTTTCGGCTCTATTCCGAGACTTAGACAGGCAAAGAGACAGACAGACGGCTTCGCGAAAACCACTTTTCGTTTTCAGGTGGTCATAAAATGTTGACATTTATCGAAATCTCGCATTTGATTACTGTGACAATCACAGCTCTTCTATTTCCGAGGTGTCGAGACGAAGTAAAAAGAGCATCACATTCCATCAAAGAGCATAAAACAAATAGTATACCCTGTTAAAAACCATTAAGAAGAGAGGCACATTTTGTCCACAGAGGATAATTTACAATCAATTTCATATTCTAGATTTCAGTTAAAAATATCTATAAGTGATTGTCTTCCAACTCAAAATCTCTTGATTTTATAAAAGCACATTTCAAACAAAATACATGTAGGCCATATTTAAAAGTACTGTACTACATATTTACAATGATGAATAATTTCATATTTCAAATATTTACGGAGATATAATCAAAATTAGAAATTTCTTCTTATGTATAGCTCCCTCAAAGTCAATTTCGTGGAAATTAAAATGGCCATTTTGTTTGTAATATTAAACAGTGTCTAGTTACACAATTTAATCAAAATCGTAAGGGCTAATTTTGAAAAAGTCAATGTTTTTTCTTTTTACCCATCAGTAAACCACTATTAATTTTAGGGTTGGATATATAATCCCAAAAAAATCCTCGAGGGAAGCTTATGAAAACAAAATTTTATCTTGATCGTTAAAATAGTTTCGGCTCTTGTTCGAGATACAGAAAGACGGCATGGCAAAAAAACACTTTTTCGGTTTCAGTGGGCCATGATACGTCGACATTTTATCAAACTTTCGAGCATTTTTTTTTTACAATCTCAATACTTCTTTCTTCGAGGAGTTGATATAAAGTAATAAAATAAGTGTTATGTAGCAATAACAAAAACTTTATTTTCTTCTTTGCTTCAACTTTTTTTCCATGTTTCAAGCTCCGCTCCAACTTCACTTCGCATTTGAAAAGTGAGCTTCACAAACCCATATTGATTTTACAATGATCTTATATTTGTATAGTGTCGTTTATCTTCTAAACAATTTAAAAAAAGTGTAAATCGATGTTTTGTGATAGTATAGTGTGATAGTGAGTATCAAACACTCTACCCATATTTGTGTGGAGAGAGAACGTGAAAAAACATTTAGAAAACACCACCCTCAGTACACCCAATTATACTAATATAAAGCCACATGGCTGAATTACTCACCGACATTCATGTTTAATCACTTCAAGACGAGCTAGAATCTTGAAATTTGACAAACTTATAACTTTTAGCCTGTAACCAACGTGAAAATTCCCAAAAGTTAAAAAGTATAAATGTAACCCCTGAAAACGGTAAGACCTATCAAAAAACTACTCTGGAGTTACTTTAGTATAGATTCACTTGCAAATAAAACCCACTGGGGGTTTCGAAGTGGAGCCCCCAACAAGCAAAGCGAGTCAGTATTCCAAACCCAATCTCCCTGTCATGGGCAGTTTAGTCCAAAACGTGAGTAATGCTTTAGATTATGCAGCCCCCGAAACAAGTATTTATCTATAACTGTTTTAGTCTAACTGATACCTGAGCTCATTGAACCATCATTATATATTTACTTTATATCCATTCCTGTTTCCAGCCTATGAGTTGGGTCAGTTTTTTCATTCAAGTAATATATTTTCCACTACCGGCTTGCTAGGTCTGTCGTAACTATATATGCCTAGTAAATCTATCTTAAGACTAAGACAGGCAAAACATCCAGTACCCAGGCGTAAATTAATCACGGTGAAAGGGTAAACCAATAATCCACCAATGATAAATTTTTCGGCCATGACGGGAATCAAACCTGGGACACGTACTTCTGTAACCTTGTTACAACACGTAAAGAAGAGTATGTCTTGGCTTACCACAGTTGACTCGTCACGACAAGGCTCCACGCCAGAACAACATCGCGGCACGACTCATTTCAAACTGACCTGAGGGATCATAGCTCCCTGCTCACTTCTAATTGTGCCTCGCCCAAGAAAATAATAGACAGTCGATATACGCAGGCTGGGTGCGCGCTGACAGCTGTGATTGGAAGATAACGGAACTATTGTTTGGCGCACGTTTGAATTATGCCTATACTGTGTGAGCATATTCAAGAACAGTACTACCCTCTTTACCCCTATACACATCCTTGCTTCTCGCGCTTTGAGAACTCATGACCCCAAGCGTGTGTATATAATGGCTGGACTCAGTAGTGACAGTACACATTGCACTACGATCGCTTGGTGAGGCACTTTGGTCTTGGATATATTTAGCTTTGTTTATTTCTAAATTCATTTTTGCATTAATCCTTCAAAATTACCATCTGGGATGTTAAATTATGAATTAATCTTTATTTATTTATACCGGGTCTCCTGAATTTTTCTTAAAGACTATGACTAAACGTAATATGGTTGCAAGGTTGGACCCAAAACATTTGTCTGATAGGGAAACTCTTTTATCCGCTTCTACGGATGGGTTTACGTTTTAGAGCACCGCCATTTTAGGTCCTGTGTTGTATTGGGCTGTATTATATTGTAATTTTGTCAAATATTATGTTTAATGATTATGCCTCGTGTTATTAATGGGAAGTTATTTGTTATTGTTAAACATCATAGATTTATTCTTTGTTGGTCAAATCAGGGGCTGCGAGTCGGCGTGGTTATTCTTTTAACTCTAGGTGAAATGTTTAACGTTAGTTTTACTAAATATAATGAATTTTTTTTTATATTTCTATTACGCCCATTTATGGCTGTTAAGATATTCTTTAATCTAGAACATTTTGTCTATTACTCTGAACAATTGAGAGTCACCGATGGCGACTAGCTAATATATTTTTGATATTAACATAGTCTAGGGTTTACCATCGCCATCTTTCATTATTATTGTTATCTATACCAGATTTGTGTGAAGGTCAATTTAACCATAATTATTTAACGTGTTTGTTTGGTCATTTATGAACTCGAAAAGGCGTCGCATTTTTGTTGTGTTATTATTACTTTTCGGCCTTTGTGTATGGATACAGTGCCTAACGCTGGGCATGCCTCACTCGCTCCAAGAGCCTTTTTTGTCATTTTGTTGACTAAAAATAAAACTATCTTGTAACCAAACTGTTTGTTATTTATGGGTTTTTGAATTCATAAATAGGGGGTGTTACACTTCGGTAGAAAGACACGTTACTGACTGGGCTAGAGTATTGGTTGGACACTCACTACCTTGAGTTTAAAAACTGTTTAATACAGCTTGGATGAGTTTTTGTTATTTTAAATTTTATCACCGAGTACTACTTACTATCCGTCCGGGATATATGTAAGCGTGAATCTTCCAATAACATGTTTTGAGAGAGTTTGGATTGACATATGTATTTTATTATAGTAAGTCAGAACGTTGAATAATAATATATGACTGAAAGTTTATGAGATACTTAGAGCGATAAAATGCATACTAAGATTGTTTTTGTTTTCAACTGTGGACACCTCTCTTCAATTTACCAAGCCAAAGGAAGATAAAGTAAATGTTTCGGTGTTTTTACAAATGCCGACTTTAAAAAAAAAGTCTTGTCAAGATTTAAAAGAGAGAAAGACAAATACACAAGCTCATCACACTACCATTGTTCCCAATTGCAAAGGAAAATTGATAAAACCCACCTCGATAACGTAGTTAGCTAACGCGCTAGTGACGTGTTGAGCTAGACTGCTGAGGACGGGGAGATCGAGGTTCGAATCTCACTCGGGTGAACTGGGGTGTTTTTTCCCAAGTGCATCTCCACTCTCCCTCCACGCAAATGCAGGTTCACTTCCTCTATATTCAGCCTTCATAATTCCTAACCCATCAACGTAATTAGTACTTAAGCGTAGGCCTATAGCTCAAACGGATAGTAATGATAGGTGCTAAATATTATTATTATTATTATTGATAAAACCACAGATATTCTACCAACCAAAAAGCATGATAAGTAGTTATAGTCATAAAAGGCGGTATTTAGAGAAATTCTGGCCTTAGATCACGCCATATTTGAAAAGTTTGATTTAAGCGTTCCTTACAATCAAAATGATAGTATGTAAACGTATTTTTTCGCCGTCGTAACGAGGGACGCAAATTCAACAGAAAAAAACATAATAGTTGATATAGTAACGGGAACCTTCAAGCAACAAGTGAAGTGAGACTAAGGAACATACTATTACTTGACACTTAGGCCCATCGGTCTCCCACGTGTTTCAAGATCAGCCTGGCTGTGGTAACAGGAGACGTCAAGAAGGAACAACATAAAATCATTGTCTTTTTTTGATGGTAAAAATTACAAATTAAACCAAATAATGTTTTATTGTTTTATTAGTAGGACACCGTTTGAAACACTCAACAGATTAATCTATAGGCTAGGATTAAGCAGGGCAGTATAACTTATATAGAAAGTGCACCCCCATTATCGAGTAAAGCAGATGATAAATCACATCAATACACCACAGTTTAAAAATAACCCAAAATACATTTATTCGAGAGTCCTGTCACAGGAAATGGATTATTTTATGAGCCTAGCAACTTAATCTGCATGATCACCACTGTGAGTATTTTGGTAGTAATATCAAAACTAAAACTTTGCTTGGTGCAACTTTTTAACAGCTTAGGGTGACTTGGTGGTCTAGGGGTAAGACCTCTGTTTTGGGGGTCCGGGTTTCAATCCTCGGTCCCGGCACAGATTTATCTGATTGCCAAACTCTTCCTTCACCTCTGACAAGACATTTATTAATCACAACTTGTGAATGTGGGGAATGCCAGGCCTCCACCGTGGTTCAGTTCCCACGTTAAACTGTAGGTCCACTATTTCATCTCACAAACACCCTACCATTACACATTAGCGTAAGTGCGTATAACTCGAACGGGTAGTAAGACACGGTGCAAATAATAATAATTCAATGGCTTAGGTGAATTTACTATCGGGGCTATTAGCTTATGGGACCACATTTAAAATTAACTTCGAATCACTCATATTGGCACTTGGTTTTGTGCAGAGTGAAGCCTTTGTGTGATTTTAACCCACTGGGACTATAACCCACACAATATATCAGAGGATAGGAAGGTGTTACGTCCCAACTCTTGGGGCCTGTTCTATTTAAGATTATATTGAGAGCACACGTCACCTTACTCCCGACGTGCGTACGTGCGTGTGTGTATGTTGAAGCAAGAAGGGTGATGAAGGGGGGAAAGGGGCGTGGCGTTGTGGGTGGAGGGTAACATAATATCCGCCATTGATTGGAGCGGCGAGGAACCAGTGAAGCGCGAGAGATGGCCGAACTGTGTGATGCTGTGTCCTCTCTACAAGGTTCACTCACTGGACTGATAGATCACTAGAGTTGACTTTTTTCAACACTTGTTTATCACAAATTGGCAAAATGATTTAGTCGCTAGCCGCTTTGCCCGCTTTGGTGGACGAATAGTTTCAGGCGTCACTTACGCAATATACTGGACTGTTACCGACAAAGAGATCAGGGCTCATATTATCAGTTGGGTGTGCTGAGGAGTGTTTTCCTGAATATTTTCCTTCACGCTCTCCAAACAAATGCTAGCACATTTATTCTAAATTCTACGTTCTTTATTCTATTATCTTATAGTGTGATTTATTATTGTGTTTTAGTAACCGTTGGGCTATACACAACATAGTTTAATCAATAGACGAAAAACGTGGCGAAAGAAATCTTATTCAGTTTTTTTAAATGTTATTATGATCATTTTTTTGTGTAGCTTTATTTTATTTGTGCTTTTAAAAGGCATCGTATCGTAACGGTGAAATGCTTTGAAGAAGTCTAAAAATACCACGTCGTTTTAATAGTGTTGCCAAATTGATGAATTCAAAGCTATTTTGCGAAGCGGGTTGCATCTTCAATTGAAGCACAAAAATAACTCAAAGTACTATTCATTCTACGAGGAATCTTGTTTATCTGTTGATAATACACCTCCTTTTATCGCTGGCGAGTATAAAGCTTGTCGCCTACTAGGGCGTACCGCACCGCTCCAAATCACCGTGTGGAACATTCCAAGCGCCTTCCTCCGGAGCACCGCGTGGAACATTCCAAGCACCTTCCTCCGGAGCACCGTGTGGAACATTCCAAGCGCCTTCCTCCGGAGCGCCGTGTGGAACATTCCAAGCGCCTTCCTCCGGAGCACCGTGTGGAACATTCCAAGCGCCTTCCTCCGGAGCACCATGTGGAACATTCCAAGCGCGTTCCTCCGTAGCACCGTGTGGAACATTCCAAGCGCCTTCCTCCGTAGCACCGTGTGGAACATTCCAAGCGCGTTCCTCCGTAGCACCGTGTGGAACATTCCAAGCGCCTTCCTCCGGAGCACCGTGTGGAACATTCCAAGCGCGTTCCTCCGTAGCACCGTGTGGAACATTCCAAGCACCTTCCTCCGGAGCACCGTGTGGAACATTCCAAGCACCTTCCTCCGGAGCACCGTGTGGAACATTCCAAGCGCGTTCCTCCGGAGGTTCGCACATGTAACGTGGTGTTTGCTATATAATTTTTTTCAAAAGTACCAAATGTAGTAGTAAACATTTTATTTTTGTTTACCACTTCTCTCCTCTATCTTTAATCATTAAATCTACAAGGATGGCATCGATGGCATCTATATTGATATCTACCTCAATCTAAATGTGCATTTTAATTACTAAAATTAAATTTGAGAATATAAGACAAAACTTTCACGATTCACAAAAAGAATGAACACGTGTTGTAATACAAGTGCTGCCGGCACTACACCAACGCACCCACGTGGTGTCAGAATGACACAAAAATGCATTCCTCCCTTGGTTCCTTCCGTCCACCCCCACAAACACAGGAATAAAAGGCAAAAAATGTGTCCAAGAAACCTCGAGACTTCTGGCACGGAAATTCCTTAAGTCTCTTCCGCGCGTTGCAACGTGTCGCACTGTAGTGCACCTCGCACCATTGGATTTCAAAAAGAGCAGACAAGGGACATTTCTTTTCGGCTGCGTGCTGGTCTTGGTTCTGTTTTGCTGTGTTTATTATTATTAGGCCTACTATTACTAACTAGATCTATATCTTTACTAGGAAAACTAATCCTTTCTTTTTATTTTATGATTTGATGTTCATGTAGAAATAGATCAAATTTAACTAAACTTTAATCAAATTACTACAATACTGTATACTTTGGTAAGTGCACGATTTATTTATTAAAAGTGGTTGGCAGAAACTGATAGGACTTAAAAGGTTTTGTTTTAGATCTAATTTATACTCAAGAATACTTGTTCCATCATAACAACACATATTCTTAATAGCAAATCATATATAAACTCATGAATTTGAGCTTCATATTTGTTGGTATATATTACATCGTGTGTCTAAAGAACGTAAAACTAAAGCTTCCCCCAAGTATCTTGGCAACCATATCCTCTTGCGCCCTTCATTTACAACCCCTCACCCCCTTGATTCCCTCAACACCCACCACCCATCCATTCCACCAACTACCCCATTTCTCTTATCGCTTTCTGCAGCGTCATAAGCATCCGCTTTCTTCTTACCCTCTTAACCTGACTTTAAAACTTCAATTTGAAGTTTCCGCCATGCATTAGCCCTCCTCCCTCCACCCATTCTATTCCCCCCTTGGCAATAAAGGATGGGGATCCACGGCTGTTGTAAGAAGGGGTGATGGGGGTTAAAAGGGGGATGGAAGACGTTGGCTTTGCGTATCTTGCCATTATTGGATGTCGGATGCAAATTTCCATGGCAACGTTGATAAAAAGGTCTCAACAGCTACAAGGCAAAGTACTCGAGATCAGCGAAGAAGAGAAAGCAAGAGAAATTGTTTGAGGAAGTTTTATTACACGAGGATGTGTTGAGAAAACGTTATGAAGGTTTCTGAAAGTGTAGAGAAATTTGTTGATTTGTATAAAACCAGTTAAGAATGTAAATATCATTTTGAATATTGTTTATTCCAAGACCTCCAAAACAGGGAGGGTTGGGGTCTTTGAAGGCCCCGACTCCCCCATATTTTTTTTTATCTTGGAGGGGCTGGGACTATTTTAAGCCCCCCTTCCCCTCCAATATTTCCCAAGTAAATTCAAAACACGTGCAAATAAAACATACAGCTGCTACCATCAGTTTGGTAATTTTAAGTAATGAAAATATAAATGTATTAATCTAATAGAAAACTGAAATGCCCTAATTTTACAGTATTTAATTTTTCTAGCACGGAAAAAAATCCTCTTTTATAAGAACACAGTAACTATCACTAAGCCTATTTAGGACTTACTAGATTATTAAAGTTACTAGATTATTAAAGCCAAAGGGTAATACTTACTGACAATTGTAACGTGGATAAGAACAATTTGATAACATTTCCCAGTTGAATAATCGTAACTTTAATTTTATCATTAGGTGTTTTTTTCAAACACAGTTCAAATTTTATTCTATTCATATTTTTATCCACCCTTGTAAAGTATAAAAGCTGGACATTAATCAACAAGCTTTCTCTTTGTTGTTTGAATAAAATATGTTATTATATTTAAACCTAACATTGCTGTGATACAATATTTGATTATGTTGTGTCCATGGTTTGCAAGAGAAATACTCAGTTTTTAATCAACCATAGCTTAAAGGTTCATTAAATTTTCTTCCACACAATGAGCTTTGAGAGAGTTGGTACATACAGTTCGTTTACGCGGAAAGGTTAAGTAGGCTTACCTTGCATGGTTTAAATATGGTGTAACCTATAGCATGTTTGTAACGAGGGGGAGGAGGCAGTTATGGGGTTCAAACGTCCTACATTTCCCCAAAACTTTTAATTTTGATGGCAAAAGAGTATTTAAAGAAATAAATTTGCGAATCTATTCATCCTAATTTGATTCTGTAATCTGATCTTCAGAGATATTAATTTATCATATAAAAGCACCCAATTTTCAAAAACGTGTCGGGTGAAGACTACTTCAATTAGCTTTCAGAGGCATATAATTTTCAAAAAATTGCAGGCAAGAAATATTCCAAATAGCTTCTATGGATATCCAAATCTTAAAATTTTTCTGGGTGAACGTTCCTTCAAATTGCTTCTTAGCTTCTTGAGGAATCTAATTATACTTTAAGAAAATCAGGTGAGGAGCCTAAATAGCTTTTTTGAGCATCCAAATTTCAAAAAAATTCTGGAGGAGAGCCAATCGGTGGGCACGTGGTCTAAATTTAATAGCGCCTTTAGTCAGGTTTTCCAGTGATGGGGAGGTTGGGGTTCAAATCCCGGATCAATGTACTAAATATATATATATATATATATATATTTATATATATATATTCCTTAAATTTAAAAATGACTCTTGGACATGGTAATCGAACCCGGAACCTTTAGATAAGTACGCCAAAGCTTTCACAACTGGACTATACAGGAGCAGTTCTGTTTTCAAGGTCATTCTTCAGTCATATTTTTAAGGCAGTGTGTGTGATTGACGTGCGGAAATCGTCACGGGATAGCTCAGTGGTTAGAACATTGACGTACTAAGCATACAAAGGTCCCGGGTTTGATTACCATGCCTTGGTGTAATTTTTCAATTTAAAGAATATGATATTTAGATGCTGCTATAACCGCAATTAACAAATATAATAGCAAGTATAGTTAATCTATACTGTTTATAGTTTAGTTTGATAGTGGATGCACCGAAGTAAAGTATTTTCTTAACGGTTTCCCACTTTCTCGCCACACAAATGTCAGTAGATTTAATCTAAAACTAAACCTTATTCATGCCTACCTCACAAGGGTATAACCCGATCGTGTACCCAGATGCTGCGAAGCCACTCCCCTCTTATAAAGCTATTAGTCCTGCTTCAAAAAGTGAAGCCAATCTAGGGCGTGTACTCACACTGGGTATGTTGTCGTTTGTGCAGACGCCCTCCTGAAGTAACCGGTCACGTATCTCCCAGGCGAAGATGGACGGGCACTCTCGTTTGTACTGCGAGATCTTGTTGACGACCTCCGCGGTGGCGACACGGGGTTTCGAGCCGCCTATGGCTCGCGGTCTGATGGACCCTGTCTCGTAGTACCTGAACAAGACACACGATACCGTCACTTGACATATTCCACCGGGGTGGATAACAATAATGTGGCTACTGGAGAGTGACGTCTGCCAACACAACTATAGTTAAAATACAGTTTTTCATCGCTATAATATAAAAAATATTGCATATATAAACAACTACAACGGAATAACACACTATTATGGTGGAATGGATAGAAATGAGAGTTATAGTTAATATTTTAGCACTTTTTTATTGGTCTTTTTAACTAAACAAACTATATATTACTTCAGTAGATAGATTTAGTTAAATTTTTTACACATAAATGCTCAACATTTGTGGAATAGGGGCCTATCTGTCATGAACAATCTGAGATTTGATGATAACGTTGTGCATTGCATAATATATCCACTAAAATAAATATTTATATTCTATTTTATTAATAATACGTGGTTAAAGTAGATATATATGAAACATTTTGACATAGTGATATTAAATTTGAGTACTATCAGCTTGCGTACGCCTAATTTGGATTTCCTCAGCGTACGCACCCAAAAATACGTCGAGCATTCCAAATGCAGAGAAGGGCACTAGTTTCGCCAATGTGTTGGGGATGAGAAAGGTTGAAGTTAGGGGAAGTATACTCGCATTTCCATGAAGGGAGGGGGAAAACAATTTATGGAAAACCTCCCTCAGTACATATGACCAGGGTTTGACTCCAGATCTTCTCGTCATCGGAAGTCTAGTATATTACGAGTGTAATGCCTTAGACAGTGCGGTCACCGAAATGGGTCACTAAAAACTAAACTAACGATAAAACTCCATAGTGTAAGCCCTCAAGTAAGCTATACCATCTGAGTGGTAGTCACCCTTAGCGATGATATTGCCAACATTTGAGAATAGAGGGTGTCATATGGTCAGCAAAATTAGCCCTTCAGCCGTTATTCTCAATTTTTGAAACTGTAGTAGCTACTTATTTATTCTCAAATAGCTGAGTTTGACCCCATTCCAGACCCACCTCTTGGAAGATACATTTCGGAAGAACCGGGGTTCAAACCCAGAACCTCTGGATTTATAGCCAGGAACTCTGACCACTAGTCCACTAAGGCGGTTATTAAATGGCGGTACGTGCTTAAAATATATCAATATATGATGTATTTGCTATGGAGATAGGTTAAATCTTTTCTTCTATCAGAAGTGACCTTCAGGTATTAGTTTGAAGAGGAATTGAGCCTACTAAAACTGATAGCCTTTGATTTTAGTGTGTGATGCGGATTGGTACCTTACGCCCCCAGATTTTATCCAAAAAAAATCCAGGTGGACGCTCTAAGTTTTAAAACTTAACTCTGGCTATTTTAGTAAGCTCAATCAATGTCTATAGGCAAGTGGATATATTTGACTTAATTCTAGAACAAACACAATAAACAGAACAGATACAATTAGTTTATCCCTTATATAGCATCCAATTCAAATAGGAATAAACTATTTAGACATTCACAAAAGTTGCTTAAACCAATTTCATGTAATCATATCATACATAAATTCGTGTGATTTACAGACGTCACTCTAGGCAGATGGTAACAATACCTATAAAATAATGCTAACAATATTGTAAAAAATATCGTCAATGTCGATTACAACAAAAAAGTTTTTGTATTTTATTAAAGGTTTTTCTAACCAGAATATTATTATAAGAATGGTAGTAACCGGCCCTGTAGTGAAGTGGTCAGTGCACCCAGCTACTAGCCTAGGGTCCCCGGGTTCGATTCCCGGCTGGTACCTTGAGTGTTTTTCCCGAACGGGGAATTACTCCAACGGTCACCAGGGCTTGATTAGTTGCGGTCAAGTGTTTCCACTGATGCCACATCCTCATACTCACTATCACCATCATCTCATATTGACGGGACATACAAAGATCCTCCACGGAAGGGATGTATGATTAGTACATTGGAGCGTTCCCTGAACAACGGTACATTAGTACTGGCTAATCTTCCTACAAAATGGTCTACGAATGATGTAGCCCAAACGCGCAATATTATTACTGTAGTAAAGTGAAGACAAGTTTTTGACTCTGAAAATAGAACTTAAGTTACTCAGGTCGGTAGAAAGACACGCTACTGAATGAGCTTGACCTTTGAAGTGAAGCTAATTATTTCCTCTGATGAGCTACTGTGTGTGTGTGTGTGTGTGGACCTATTTCAATCACGGATTATATTATTTGGTTGAAGAATGGGTGCCGGGAGGTGTGATGAGCTAGATTTTTTCCATAGAGTGATAAAAATAATAACCTATATAAAGTTTTAAATGGTACTATAAATATCTAAGCTTGAGAAGTCTACCATTTAAGCGTAAAAGCTTATCGCGCTTAACGCTGACGGGATCAAAACCACGACTTTTATTTATGATGGGCCAGGAGAGCGTTTGTTCGCAACTTTCCAAAGAGAAGTGGGATGATAGTAAGAAGGCACACTTCGTAAAGTTGACTTAATTTTTTTTTTAAGTTGAGCTTGCTCTTCAATTTTTAAACTTAAGTTGAATCCCGGCAAACAAGACTAGACGGGGCGTTTCATGAAAAGAATCTCATCTATAAAGATGGCTGCAGCCATGTTTTCCGCTTCATCGGATTTCTTGAGTTAGTTGAAGGGGGGTGAGAGGAGGGGGATTTGACTCGAAGGGGCGAGAGAAAAGAAAGTGGTAGTTAAAGATGTGCCGCCAGTTTTTCCGCATTGAAGAAGCTTTTTTTAAAAAATATTTTTTTTGTGACAACTTGACTTGGATAGGACTATATTGGTTCAAGTCAGACACCTTGGCACAGGGTCTTGTGTTCAGTACTCTAGTTCAGTGATATTGAACCTTTTCTGCTCACGTATTCCAAACTTTTTTTTAGCACCACGTATTATTACTGGCTAAGGTTATGCGCATATGTACTAATTACGCTAATGAGTTAAGGATGTGGAAGTTTGAATTTAGAGGACGTAAGCCCGCATTTATATGGAGGGAAAGTGGGAAACCAATATGGAAAAACCACCCTAAATACGCCCGATCAGGATTCGAACTTTGATCTCCCTGCCATTGGCAGTCTAGTCTGGCACAAGAGTGAAGCCTTAGACTATGCGGACACTGAAGCAAGTCCCCCCAAAGTTGTTAGTGCATAATGCAAGTAATACATATTATATAATTTACACCTAAAATCAGTTACTCAAATCCAAAATAATTTATTTATTAACTAATGTATTTCAAATGAAAAATCTATATATATTGGAATGAGATAAGTGTCCGACTGATAACAGTGTGGGATCGTTATGTTTGTTATTTGTATTCGCGCGCTATCTTTGTCTCTCCAGCCTTGTTTAGCAGGTATGCAGCCAGCCTCACTGCCAGGGGGATTAGAGGTGATGGGGAGGGGAGGGGAAGCGTCATTGAAAGATAAGGTACACTTTTAAATGAGTCTGGGTGCGCCTTAAAACCCTGTAGAATAGTCTTACACATGTTTGGCGGTCAGCAAGCAGCTCCAGTCCGAGTTGAGGCTAGCCAAGTGAGTGGACCAGCGTGTCCGGGCTGGCATGCCTGGGGGTGGTCAGCGTGATCAGTATATTGGCCAGAGTTTCCAGTGTATGGACCAGCTTGCCCAGTGTGTGTACTAGCGTGTCCAGTGTGCTCGGTGAGTGGGTCGGTGTGTCTAACGAGTGAAACAATGAGTCTAGTTTTCATGTAAAGTGGATCAGCACAGTGTATTGCGCCCGGGGACCACTGCCAATTTAAATAAATGACACGGGTAGCGTAGACATTAATTGCTACTGTGAACTATGCTAATAATAAAAATTGCTGTGACTGCTTTAAATTTGAATAGCTATTATGTGTTTTACAATTATTAATTTGTTTATTTAATTTAATTCTATTTTATGTGTTCTTATTAGCCTATTAATTTATATAATTAATTATTAATCTTATTATTTAATTTATTACCCGTTTAAATATAGCTTAATCAGTGTTTGGGCTGATTTATTTTCAATAATAAAAACCTTTAATATTCCGTGTGCTTTTTCAATATGGTTTATTTAACAGCGTAACACAATATCCTGAAAAGAACTCGCAGTTTACACGGCTACGTGCGAACGGTCCACAGCCCCCTTAGGCCACCCGTTTCATTAAAATATACACATTTCTTAAATTTCACTCACCCCCTAAGTTGTTTTCACGTACCCCAGGTTGTACCACAGCTCTAGAAGAACTGAACATGTATAAAAGGTTTCCTCTTAAAGAGGTCCACCACTTTACCTCAAGCGAAATACTACGAGCATAAAAGCATTTATCTATCGTTAGCTATCTTCCACGCATATATAAGTAGATAAATTATATACACTTACATTTTTGTTTTCTATGTCATACAACGCCCGGACTATCCTCATTTACACTAATGGAGTAGAGAGGATAGAGGTAGAACTTAGAGAAAGTGTACCCTCATTTGATTGAAGGTAGAGTAATAATAATAATAATAATAATGGCGTGTTTAGGCTAAGCTCATTATGTGGAAATATTAGCCAGTACTAATGAACCGTTGCCCAAGGGACGCCCAAATGTAATAATAGTATATTCTCCCCATGGAGGCTCTTCCCATGTTTCGATGAGGTGATAGGCTGATGATACTGAATATGACGGGGTGAAGCCAATTAAGATCTTATCCTAACTTAAGTTTAATTAGATAAACCCTGGTGACCATGAGAATTATTTATCTTTCGAGAAAAAAAACCCATTCCACTGATACCAGCTGGGAATCGAACCCAATACTTTATGATCCGCAACTCTGAGCACTACACCACGAGGCCGGTTGAAGGTAAAGTTGGAAGACATTTAGTTAGAAGAAAATATTCTTGTTTGGATGTTTATCACTTCTTTGCCCTTTTTTTTCTTCGAAAGGACAATCTGTTTGTAACTCGGGATTATTGTTTTGACAGATCTTCAAGTTTTGGTCTTTTATACTACCCTCCTACCTTTCCATCGAATCAAGGGGGGATCCAAGGCATGGGCCTGTTGTCGAGAGGAGCGATTCGTTTTTATAACGCTCCTTCAAGTATAAATTTAAGAATTTCATTTAATCAAGATTTGTATTTATAATAATAATATTGCTAATTTATAAAAATAAATTTAGTTAATCATTATAATACTTAAAAGAAGACTTAAAAGAAAAAACACAAAAAAATGTCATTAACAAATTTGTAAGTTTAGTAGAAAAAATACAAAGCAAAAAGTCACTTTCACAATAGAAATAATAAGTAGTCTATGTACTGTACATGAACCTAGAACATTTTAGTACGTATTAATAGAAAAAAAAAGGATTTGAATTAATACAAATAATTTGTTATATTAAACGTACTGGATAGCTTTTTATTAGTTTTAAGTCATTTTCTTTCTTGAACATTAGAGCTTATTTGAAAGATTTATTTATTAAGTCATATCTTAGATAGGTCGAAAGAAGTGTCAATATTTACAACATTAAGATCTTGGTTTCAATATTTTTATATTATTCTATACGCAGGGGGTAGGGGGCGGGCGGAGTTCACCCCCATCGCCCACCTCTAGATCCTCCCCTACTGCACCGAATGGGCTTTCTTAATAAAGTCCCCCCCTCACCCTTTGGTACCTGTCCCTTCAATAGGAGCAAGGTGACCTGGCGGTCTAGGGGTAAGGTGTCAGACTTCTATGCTGGCGGCCGGGGTTCAATCCCCGGTCCCGGCATAAATTTATCTGATTACCAAACCCTTCCTTCACCTCTGACAAGACATCTTGTGAATGTGAGGAATGCCAGGCCTCCACCGTGGTTCGGATTCCACGTTAAACTGTAGGTCCTTCATTTCATCTCACAATCACCCTACCATTACACATTAGCGTAAGTGCGTATAACCCGAACGGGTAGTAAGACGCGGTGCTAATAATAATAATAATAATAATAATAATAGGAGCAAAGGTGAAAAAACTGAAACTTGTCGGAGTATCTTTCACCCTTTCATTAAACCTCCCCTGGCGCAATAAAAACTGGCAATGGTCTCCTGTTGACCAATTAAAGTACACATATGTAACTTATTTATCCATGGGTCTATATATCTCTATGTAACTTTTGACCGTCTGGATGAAATGGAAATAACGTCCAACCAATAGACACACAACTAGGGTAAATGGAGGACAGAGTGGCAGTTTAACGCTATATTTATAAGCCCAAAGTGTAAAAGTAAAAAAAAAAATTAACACTTAAAATTTTTGAGATATTTCCAACTATAAATTCCGCTTGACTCCTTTATATCTAACCCCTGTTCCATAATATATTACTAATTTTATTTAGGTTAGCATTTATGATTAAAATTATTTAATTAGATTAACTATGTACTGTAAATTTTACAAAATCTACCATTAGCACCTGTGTGCTTATTGGTATGAATTAGATGGCAGTATTGTACACCCCTAACACAACGCCCTAGAGTATTTCCCCTAGGTGTGTAAGCCAACTATTGCCGATGTAGCCTACTTCAATCAAACGAGTTAAATTTCTCTTGAAGCACATTCAAATTTATGTTTTCTTAAATAGCAGACTGATATCTATAAAATGTTGATTCTTTTGAAGGTCATCTAAACTAAAAAAAAAAAGTAATAGATGTTCACCCCACTGGTTTAAATGTGTGTAAGAGCTACTTGAACACATTGTAGATCGCAAATCGAAATTAATTGTCCTTAATATTGTTGCATTCACTAGTCTATCATCAGAAAGGAAAGGTAGCCTGGCGGTGTAGGGGTAAGGTGTCAGACTTCTGTGTTGGGGGTCCGGGGTTCAATCCTTGGTCCCAGCACAGATTTATCTGATTGTTGTATTTAAAAACGTAACATTTTATGGGTGAACTTTTAGTTTGGCCAAGCGTTTGTCTTTATTATGGTTGGAAAATTAAAATAATATATTCCAAAACTTTTATTTTTAGTCCTTATATGTAACAGAATTATTTAAAACACTCTAATTTGCTGTTTTATTTGATGGTAGCTTAACAGTATTATTAGGTTTTTGGCACAATTGATTTTAATAAGTTACTATTCCTGTCTTAAATAATATTAATATATGACTATTTTTAGCAGTGGTGGACTCAACGTGGGGTGATTACCATCCCTCTCGTACAAGAAAGAATATAGAAAACCATAACGATATATAATTTATTAATTCAGATAATAATTGTAAGTGTATAGCGTTGCGGGGAGGTAAAGGGAGAAAATACACCATGAACTAAATAAAACCTCAAAGAACTGACAGAACGATCTACCTGAACTACGAACAGATTGTCTTTCTATGACTGAAACGTTCGAAGAAGTGGTGGTCCCACCCCATATTTATTATTATTTAGCGCCGCGTCTTACTAACCGTTCGGGTAATACGCTTTAAGTACTAATTACACTAATGGATTAGGAATTGGGAAGGTTGAAATAGAGGAAGTGAACCCGCATTTACGTGGAGGGAGAGTGGAAAACCATTTAAGAAAAAACAACCCCAGTTCACCCGATCGAGATTCGAACCTCGATCTCCCCGTCCTCTGCAGTCGAGCTCAACACGACTAGCGAGTTAGCCAACTACGCCACCGAGGCGGGTTTCATTCCTATTGACTGGAGTCGTTTTCGAAGAAGGTGATAATGAGGGGTTGGAGGAAACATAAAAATCCACAAGCTAAAATAAAAGTTAAATAACAATATCCCTGAGTCACGAACAGATTGTCCGTTGAAGTAAGAAAAGTACGAAGAAGTTGCGAATCGCTTCACTTCACTTAGCTGGGATTCATATTCCT
>CABFOW010000092.1:193438-251854 GCA_902141385.1 Timema californicum | reverse complement strand
ATCTCCGTTACTGGAAAAGTATACCAAACGAGGCTGACGCCTTAGCCCACGCCTCCATAAATGCGGGTGCATAACCTCACTGGCTCTTCACCAAACGGAGCTAGGTTGTCGCGAGCTGTCTCCAAGATCACAGTGGATCCCATACACTGCCAAGACGAGAGATAAATAAAAAAGGGGGAGTGAGACTTCTTTTTTCCCTCTGTGAATGATGTTGGTGAGAAGGGAGGATGAAGGGAGGAGGAAGGGGGTCGACGGTTTGCGGGGTGAAAGAAGGGATTGAAGAAAAAGGGAAACTAGACAAAGGGGAATTAATGAAAGGGAGGAAGGGACAGAGGGAGTACGCTTATTTAGCTCTGAGTGGGTCTACTAACTGAATGAGTGTTTAGTTCCCGCGCCGCTTCAAGGTCGTACCCTAAGATTCGCCCCACACTCAACCCGCGACTAAAAACACCGTCGTAATGAGATTTCAGCGCGCGTGTTTGGATGGGAAAGATTGTAGTTTCAATTTCATTAAAAAATTATTGAAGTAAAAAAGTAGCACCCACATCGGTGGACCCGGGAGTCTGAACTTCAAGATCAACAAATCTGGTCTGTTGGTGACGGGAAGGCCTGGGTTAGTGTCCCGGAAGGCTATACCTAGGATTATCTTACTAAATAATTTTACTTTGTTCCATTCTTATTTTTTATTTAGCACTGTGCCTTACTACCCGGTCGGGCTATACGCTTAAGTACTAATTACACTTATGGGTGAGGAATATGGAGTGTTGAGTATAGATGAAGTGAGCCTGCATTTGTGTGGAAATCTATTTAGGAAAAACCTCAGTTCACCTGAGCAAGATTAGAACTTCGATCTCCCCGTCCTCGTAAGTACGTTGTCACTCACGAAAATTCGGGTTAATTCTTTTTAAACTCTACTTTTCTCATTACTACTCCATTAGACGTGTAACTAACTTCAGATAGACCCGTGCCAGTGGACACACGGATTGAATAACAATATCTTTTAGTCATGAATCTCGGTAACAGGAAAGTCCCGGTTCGAATCAAAGTCGGGTGTACTAAGGCTGGTCTTTCCTATATGGTTTCTTACTCCTCTCCATGCAAATTCTGGTACATTTGTCCTAAATCCTACCATATTCAATATCTTATTTATATAATTTAATGTGAATGGTATAGAAGGTTAGTAAAAACGTGGTGAGCCAAATTGTGGCTAGCTCAGCTGGGGGGTTGGACGAACACCGCATTCAACGTTATGTTCCATCACACGATGGAACCACACATTTGTGGAGCTCTCTTGATAGATTGTTTCCAAATGGAGCGGGCGCACACTTAATGGAACATGATCGAACAAAACAATTACTCACGATAACACATGGTAACACATGTTTACACAAATAAGCCTTCTTTCTCGCTCCAATGTTTCATGGAACAAAATGCGTCACCAACTTGTTTATTTTAAATCTCCTTGGTAAGACAGACTTTAGAGCTGGAGCGTGGAGTATGTTGATTACATTTGAGTGAGGCTATTTTGTTGTTGGCGTTAGTTTTTATAGTTTTTTGTTTGGTAGTAGCAACATGCCCTGAGCCGGAAGGGAAAGAATGTAGGGCTGCCTACTGACGATCTAGACTTAGGAAAACTGATGGTATTTGTGCAGGAGAGGCCTGTACTGTACACTTTTAATCTAAAAGATTACCACCACAACAAAGATACTTCCTCATCACTTTGCTACATCTTGACGGATACAGAACGAATGAAAGGAGAACATATTTTACTGTGTTTTGTTCCATTATGTTGCATGATCAAAACTACCTTCACACAAATTTGTTCCATTACGCAATAATGTGTTTGTTCCATCGTGTGTTGACACATAATGTTCGATACATTGTGCATCTAGCCTTATAAGACGCGTTGAAAATAAGGAAAAAAAAAGTCATTTTTTTAAAAATCATCAATTTTTTTAATGCCGTGTCTTACCACCCATTCAGGCTAAAAGCTTATGTACTAATTACGCTAATGATTTTAGAGACGGGGAAGGTTATATTTATAGGAACTGTATCCACATTTGCGTGGAGGGAAAGTGTAAAACCATTTTGTAAAATCACTCTCAGTACACTCGACCTATATTCGAACCTCGATCTCCCCGTCATTGGCAGTCTAGTCTACTACGAGAGTATTGCCTTAAACCATGCGGCCACCAAAGTGGGTTTAGTAAATTATTATGGGGACTATAAAACTAAGCTAACCGCTAAGAATATTAGAATATATGCCTAATGAAAAAAATGGTCACGTGTTTTATTACCGGAGAGTCAGAATGTGGCAATTGGTGGAAATGTTTGCCAGGGTGGCCAATAATATGTAAACCATTGTTATCAAGAAGTTGGTAAGTCATATGTAATGTCTTTAGAAAGTTTATTTAGAATACTATTAATGCTATAATCATCATTTTTATGTTTAATTAAAATGTAGAGTGGCTATTTATTGGTTCGTGTGTGCATGCACAGTGTACAGTACTAACACCCGCCTCGGTGGCGTAGTTGGTTAACGCGCTTGTCGTGTTGAGCTTGACTGCTGAGGACGGTGGAGATCGAGGTTCGAATCTCGGTCGGGTGAACTGGGGGTGGTTTTTCCTAAATAGTTTTCTACTCTCCCTCCACGCAAATGCGGGTTCCCTTCCTCTGACTCAACCTTCCCAATTCCCAATCCATTAGAGTAATTAGTACTTAAAGCGTATAACCCGAACGGGTAGTAAGACGTGGTACTAAATATTATTATTATTAAAAATATAGTGGAATTTAAATCAGTGAATTCATTTTACGATTTAAAAAGATACATAAAAGTTTAAAAAGAGCCATATTTATTAAAATAAACTTAACTGAACATCCAAGTTTTGATGTTGTCAAATGAATCATGCTGAAAAAAGAACTTTGAAACGCTATCTGATTTGAGAGTAAATATCTTGTCTAATTTCATGATAGTTCAGTAGTAAGATATCTTATTAAGCTGGGATGGAAAGGGACGTTGTCTTAGGTCAGTATTTCAGTATATATTAAAAAAAAATTGATACCAACAGTTCTTGAATACCTGTCGCTAGGATATTGGCATAAGAATTAGGATGAGAAATTTTATGAATGAAAAAAAAAGTTATCATTAAATTATGTGATGCTCATCACAAATTATCAAGAACTTTTGAGCTCAATATATGTAGAAAATCAAACTAATACATATAATTAATCAATTTTATGTATTAAGTCGATACAAAGTGTTTGCTACAGAAACTGTAGAAATACTGGAATTCACTCCATTACCACATAAAGAGACGTAACCTAAGTGAGTAACTGCCAGATTCAATAACAATGTTGGTGACCTGGCGGTCTAGGGGTAAGGTGTCAGACTTCTATGCTGGCGGCCGGGGTTCAATCCTCAGTCCCGGCAAAGATTTATTTGATAACCAAACCCTTCCTTCACCTCTGACAAGACATCTTGTGAATGTGAGGAATGCCAGGCCTCCACCGTGGTTCGGATTCCACGCTAAACTGTAGGTCCTTCATTTCATCTCACAATTACCCTACCATTTCACATTAGCGTAAGTGCGTATATCCCGAACGGGTAGTAAGACACAATAATAATAACAATGTTTAACCTTTATTTTTTTACAAATTAACATTTGAAGCACCTTTTATAAAATACAAATATATTTTAGTGGTCAACATTAATAACATTTTGCGATATTATTTGTGTCATTTTTTAGATATTGATATAATCTAACTAAAGTAGAAATACGTGAAAATATATCTAACTTTTCTAGCTGTCAGTTAAGTCGATTCTTAACATAGTTCTGATGATATACAAGATCTCGTTTACATGTCCCTAACTCCCTTTTCCCACCAAGAACGTGGTATGACCCCCGGGCGCGGGTAATTGGATTACTACCTGCATCTGACTCGACAACGCAAACAAGCCTGTCATCACGTGTGTGTGTGTGTGTGGATATAATATCCTCCCGCCCATAATAACCCGGCCTCGGGGCGGTCGCTCGCGCTTCTGTATTCAGGACGACACACACGGCATTTTGCCGCGATCACTTGTTTACCTACAGCGGAAGATTACTGTCATTTGTCACATCTTGTTGCTGCCCCTTTATTAGGAGATTCGACACATGCCAGTACCAGATGTATAATTGTCCATACTCTACTAATGACAATAAATAAAACATGTGTAATACACGTTTTCACAATGTGAACGTTACTGATAATATTCGCGGATATAATGTATGTATGTGTGTGTGTGTGTGTGTGTGTGTGTGTGTGCATTACGTTTAGCCCTCATTTGGTTTATAAACATTTAGTTGCTCTTTTAGTGTAGGGATTGGAAAAGTTCAATTTAAAAGGAAAATATCCACATTTGCTCAAAAGGGGTGTATGAAGATTGAAGCTGTTGATCAAAAACACTCTCATTTCACTCATTTAAAATTTGAACCCCTAACTACCCATCACCAGACAACATGAATCTAACATTTTAACCCACGTGCTCATTGGTTTGTGTCTATATATACGTATTAATTACGCTAATGAAGTATGGATTAGGAATATATAATGTATATAAGCTTTGTTTGAATTTGTTTGGAGGGAAAGGGAAACAAGTTAAGGAAAATCATCCTCAGTACACCCGGCTGGGGTTCAAGCCACGACCTTCTTGTGATTTTAAAGCTAGGCCTATATAGAATGAGCCTGACATATCCGTGAGCCCACCAATGCAAGTTTCAATAGTATTATTATTATTATTATTATTATTATTATTAGCACCGCGTCTTACTACCTGTTCGGGTTATACACACTGATGCTAATGTATAATGGTAGGGTGATTGTGAGAAGAAATGAAGGACCTACAGCTTAACGTGGAATCCGAACCACGGTGGAGACCTGGCATTCCTCACATTCACAAGATGTCTTGTCTGATGTCTTGTCAGAGGTGAAGGAAGGGTTTGGTAATCAGATAAATCTTTGCCGGGACCGAGGATTGAACCCCGGCCGCCAGTTCAATAGTATTCTTCATGGCTGTAGCTTCAGGGAGGCTAAGTGTGATTTATTTGAGGGTTTTTTCCCCACTACTATGAATGCCGAAGGGCCATTTGATAAATCTTGCTATTTTGTTCCAACATTTGTGTTTACACCTGTTTGGGTTGTACATATATGTACCAATTATGCAAATATATTAGGGATGAGGAAAGTTAAATTTAGAACAAGTGTATCCGAATCTGTGCGGAGGGGAAAAGGAAAACCATTTTGGAAAAACTACCTTCAGTACAAGCGACCGGGATTCAAACCTCGATCCACCCGCCATCGGTAGTTTTGTCTATTGCGAGAGTGATGCCCTGGATCATGCGGCCACCTACTGATCATTCTATTACACCTACTTTTTTTACACTTCTATTCACTGTAATGTTAAATGATATAATATAACCTTACTTGCAAGTTTATTAATGTGTTAGCTAAAGTCTAGACCGATATATTTTATTTGCTCAATTTATTATTACCAACCCTCCACTTAATGGTCCAAAGATAAAATGTTAAAGCAACTATATACCCATATCTAGAAAGGGGAAGAAGTAAATTGAAAGAGATTGTCGATACGACGATAAATACTGTGTAGATGCACGATCCCAGCTCAGTGCTATAGTAGAATAAGTCAAATTATGATAGTTTTTATGTGATCAATTATTAATATAGGCCTACTAGCATGAAGTACCCGGATTGTCCCGGGTAAAATTGTTTGCAGAAAAATGGTAAAAAGTTTTTTTTTTCAAGAATATTAATTAAAAAAAGTAAAAAGAATTAAAAGGCTAAAAAGAACCAGAGAAAAAAGGGTATTATTTTAGTGTAGAAAGTGTCAAACTGGCACCACTTTTAATTTACCCTTTTCGGGTACCGTTTACTATTTTTGCACTATCTGCCCTATTTAAAAATTTAACACTTTTGCCATTTTAACAGCGTTGGTCTTTCACACTCGTTACCCTTTTTACACTTTTTTCCTTTTTTACCCCTCTTAAGCATTTCACCCGATTTTTGTTACCTTTTCCTCTATATTAAAACAAATTGGATTTACTTTTAATCTTGTTTGCACTTTTACACCTTTAAGATGAAGTAGGTTTTCCCTGGAGAGATATTTTAACGTAAAAAAATAAAAAATATGCTAAAAGGGTAAAAATTGAATTTAATCAAAAATTATTTTAAAAAAAAGGTTAAGTGATCAGGAAATAAAGAATAAATAGTATATTAAAGGAAAAGGAAAAAATGGTAAAATGGGCAAAAAGTAAACATAGTTAAATAAATAGGGTATAAAGGTTAAAAGGGCAAAAAAAACACAAAAAAGTAGTTTTATATTATAGTTGTATCAAATTTGAAATCTTTCATTTCATGGTCTTAAATTTTAAAATTCTATACGTTCAGACTAACGTTAATCAGCTCTCCTGGGTTGACTGTTGGCCTACATGTAGAACTTATATTTAATATAACACTAAAAAGTGTAATTTATATTAGTTTTGGAAATCTTGAGGGAATCTCATCCCTTCCTTATTTATTGCTTCTTAATTTTTAAATTTAAGGTTTAGACTTTAATAGGGATTGTTCTTAAACCCGTCTGACATATTTAAATCTTCTACCACGCTGAAAAGTAATCTAGTAGTTTAGTTCTGGAAACTATGAAAAAACCCCATTTCACTAGCCCATTTACAAAACCATAAATATTTAAAATTAATTTTGTGTTTGGAGTTCTCCCTTTAAATTCCCGGAAAGTTGAAATTTTCCGCCTCACCTAAAAGTTTTTTAAAAACTAAACTTCCTCCTAACCACCCCCCACCCCAACTCTTTTTTTCCCTCCAACCTTGATTTATATAATTTTATATCGGTAAAAAAAATATTTCTTGTTTATTAAAAATAATAACTCGATTCTCACTTGAGTGGTTTGGTGCAACATATAGATAAAGAGCTAGGACATGGGTCGTTTTTAAAGTTCTCTTCATGGTGTTAGTGGGCAAAATATACGTTTTGATTCAAATTAAACACTGAAAGCTAAAAATCTATACAAGGCCTTTGATGAGTAAACTTAAAACAAGAAAATCGAGTGATGGCTTATAGTATAGAACTTTTCCCAATAAAAAGTTTAGAGTAAATTTTATTGAAATAGTCTGCAGCCATCGCTGCAAGAATCCACTAGTATGAATATAAAATAAACTAAAATTTAATTTTAGTTTTCAAATAAATAATGAAATCAATTTCGTATCAACTTGTCAAGTTAAACTTTTACCTATCTGTTTGATTTATGCACTGGACCTGTCTGATCAATCCGAATTTAACCACAATAATGAGGTAGAACTAGGGAAGACAGAATTTGAGAAGAAATGTACCAACATTTGCGTTAAGGAAGTCTACAATTTTTGAAATACTGCATTCAGTAAGCTTACCACATCCAACCGGTACTATTTTGAGCCGTAGCCTTCAGTGAACTGGCAAACCACACCAAACATGTGATATGAAACTGTTACATTTTATAGATAACATTAATATCAGCTATGAAATTACACTAATAATAAAGTGGAAAAATAGATAAGGCTGACCCGCGAAAAACTATATTTGTATTTTCTATAACTCCCTTACTACTGGAATTCTGCTATAGATCTTATACTCAAGGATAATTCTTCCAGCAGGGCTATTATGACCACGATGCAAAACAAATTGGCAGAGAGACGCTAGACTTTGTGTCAAAAGTTATTATTGCCGACCACTTTGCGAGGGCAAATATTTCCTAGTAGAGTGACGCTAAGTTGCGCAGACATTTTACTTGTTCTTTGGTTTGCGTTACGAGGTTATGTTTGATAGGTTTTGTGATTTCTAGGTGTTTTGTGCTACCTTATTTAACTGACCATCTCATTAGCCCAATATAATTACCTCAAATCTTTGTGCGTGTGTTTCACATAATCTAATTTTAAATAGGCCTATATCATAGTGCGAACCAAAAGGGAGGATAGTACGCTTACACTGAACGTTAAAAGAATATTTTCTTTCAAATATGACATTATCAAAATGCATTATTATTCACCATCAACACTTTTATAATTGGGACATTCTAATATTAAGATTAATTGTTTGTGGGTTTTATAATAGGTGGAGCTTAGTTAGGCTTCAACATATTTGGGGTGATAGTAGTCTGTTGACCCAGCTCATAGGGCAACATTGACCAAAACATTAGTATCTTTGGTCTAATTTCCCAAATGGTTGGGATTTGAATTCTAACAGGGTGTGATGAGTGGTTTTATTTTCCTAAAGGTTTTCCCACTCTCCCTCTACACAAATCCGAATATTTTTATTCTATAACTCAACCTTTGTCATCTATACTCTATTAGGGTAAAACGCGTGGACAGACCAGTTGACAAGACAATAAAAAGGTAGGCCTAATCTGTTCAAGATACCTCAACAAAACTTTAATAATATAATTATATTTAAACTGAATTTTACAAACAGTAGTAATTACTATCCACATTAATATGAGTTGTAGGCCTATGAAATATTGCAGCCAAGACTGGAAATACCCAAAATAGGCTCTAGCTTAATGTTTACATGTGGTTTGGATTAGCTAGGTTTTTTAATCATAAAAGGTTTACTAAATTTATCTGAAACCGATGGTTAGAAGTTAGACCTAGATATCCTGAAGTGAGTAAATGGCAAACAACTCATTATAAATAAATCTAATATCCTTATATTCTTAATCACTTAACTTAAGTTTCAAGAATTTCCTTTAAATAAAAGATGCGTTTTATTATTTTTAACAATCCAAACAATCTTCTTGTTCAATGTAATAAACACTATTTTGGGGAGTTATCAAATGCTTTAATAAACTTTAAATAACTAATTTTATTTTCTAAGATCTTGACACAACATATTACACTTGTTCCAGTATCAACACAAATATATGACAAGTAGAGCATTGGGTCGTAAGGCATACATATTACAAAATACATTGTTTCCTTATTGACCAACGTCTCATATTAATTCATTTATCCGTGTGAGATTATAATTTGAATGCATATTTCACATTATGATTTTTTGACTAAAATATGCTGTGTATATTTAATAATGTAGGCCTAGTATTTTTTTCATGTCAAACCATAGGCAAACAAAATTATGCAAGATGTTTATTAGATTAAGCTAGGTTAAATCTTTCTCGCAAATAATGCGACTTGTGATCAGCTGTTTGGGAAAATAAAAATATATGAATAATGTTCAGTCATGAATACCAGCCTTCTTGAAATAAATTTACTTAATTTCGAGCCTTTAACTTCTTAAAAGGTAATATTCTTTGGAAAAGTTTTGCCAACTGTTGATGCAAACTGTTTTTATTATATGTGTTGACGTTAGAAGCAAAGTCGACGCTACAAAATTCGAATCTTTTTGAAAATTCTTTACTTTAATATTAAAAACTCTCCCATTTAAACATTTTTTAGAGTGCGTTTATATTGACAAACAAATATCGAGCTGTAGCCTTAAACCACATTACTAAAAGTTCCATGTACCCCCTCTCCCGAACAAACACCATCACAACCACTCCCCCAGCCAACCCCAAACCTAGTTTTGAAAATTATTACGTTCAGCATACCTGTTTTTAATGACGTTATCAAAGGACTATCTGAGGACAAAGATCAGAGTCAGCTCAGAGGTAATGAACCTACTTTAGTCGTGGAGGGAGGACGGGTAAACCACCCAAAGTGCACCACGCCGGGATTCCCCTCTACTGTGAATAGGTGTGAGGCTTCCATTGCTGGCCACCTTTAAGTTTTAAAATGTATCAGTGGTCAAATGCTTAGAATTTCATCACTAAGTAGAGTGTACGAGTGTGGCTCTAGCAACTTAGACCCTATTTGGTAAGTTCATTCGGTTTTTTAGTGTGGTTATGTGTTTTGGTGGAAGGTGGGGTATGATGATTATTAAAATTAAAATAAATGTATATTTATTTGTACTAAATGTTTTATTTTTAATTTCCGTGTGTTAACATGAAAATAAATTAATACTACATTTCCAATAAGAATTTTGTGTAAAGTAGTCAGGGATGAAATTTTGAATAAGTATGACGTCTACAAAGCTGGTTTTTTGAGTTCAAATCAATTTTCACGAATTTCAAATAATCATCAAATCTAGCTATATCCTAGTTAAATGTATTAAAATTATTATGTAAATAAAAAGTTACACTTTATACATAACTATAAAAAAAGATTAATTTTGGACTCTAGCCCTAAAAGTTATCATTTTATTGCTTGTTCTCTTGTCAATCCGGTAATAATTATTAAGCATATACTTTACCTCACAAGAATATTTATTAACATATTTTAAGCACATTGTAGGATTTTCATTGGCTTAAGACCTTAACAATTTTTTTTCTAGTTTGACTTTATTCGAGTTTTCTAACCGAATAATATAAAATTCAAATCAATATCGATATTATTGAAGCTTCGCAGAATCCTGTGAATTTTTATGAAAATCACTAAGTCCATTATAAAATTATTATTATTATTACTAATGTTTGTAAACGCAGATGTGTCCATTAGCGGAGTTTAAGTGATTTTTTAAGAAACTATTTTATAAACAATGTCTTGCCTAATTAGGGCTAAGAATTTTTTTTCTCCGTCTGTTACTATACCCAACCGCATATTTACACTACTGGGATAATGATGAGGAAGGAATAAATGAGAAGAATTGTAACCATTATTGCATGAAGAGAAAGTAGAAAACCACTAACGAAAAAAACACTCAACACATCTAGCAGGGATTCGAACCCCAACCTCTTTGTTACCAGAAAACAAGGTTGGCACTTTTATCCACGTTCTCCCTGTTGAGAAATCGGCCAAGCTTATTCTCAATAAACCAAATCAGTGTGTCTCAATTTATTTGGATAAAAGAGAGACTAACACTATATCCGATAACCCGGTTCAGTGGCCGCATGATCTAAGGCGTCACTCTCGCATTACACTAGACTGCCATTGACGGGGGGATTGAGGCCAGAATCTCCGTGGGGTGCACTGATTGAAGTTTTTCCTAAATAGTTTTCCCCTCGCAAATGCCGGTACACTTATTCTAAATATAATCTTTCTCATCCCTAAAACCATTCGCAGCATTAGTACATAAACGCATAACCCGAACGAGTAGTAAGATGTAGTGCTAGAATAAAAAACAACACACAGTGTAGGCTATCCTCCGACACGTTAGTTCAGTTGGAAGCGTGTCTGGCTGCTAAGCTAATAGCCCCGGGTTTGGTTCCCAAAATGGTCAAAGAATGTATCATTGGTGAAATGTGATTTTCTCTCTTCACAGTGATAAATCTGCTACGGGGCTGGGTGTTGTGTCTGTCCTAGGTTTAAGTTAGTTTATAAGTCGTGTGCTGATATACTCACTCAGTTCTAAAAGTGAGCGTTGTGTTAAATACCTCAAATGAATTAAAACAATGTATCATGCTGACTTTTTATAAATCTTTCTAAACATTTGCTTTACTGTTGAGTTGTTTGAGAGATATGCAACTTTCTTTTACCAAGACTTGACTAGCTGATGAACTCATTAATTATTGGTCATGTATGCAGTAAACTAATGAACTATGTTGAGCATGGAATGTAATTCTCGGGTTCACGGATTGTCTTAAAAATGATACATATTTTATAATCGTTTAAAGACATACTCAAGCTTAGCTCCACTGACCCGAGTAACATACCGAGTTTAATGTCTAGATGGATATATACCTGCTGTGCATGGGAAATAAAACATCCCACACCAGCTTTCACCAGGTTTCACTGAAATTTTAACATTTTAACTCGATGTGTGCATTATATAAAAATATATTGTGAACGCGTTATAATTAGTGATGAGTCTGTTCAAATCTTAATCCATTAACAGGAATCTGGCTTAGGTCACTAATGTTAGAGAAAGATTGCCGTGGGTCAAGTGAACCGAAACAAACAAGATAACACAATAAAACAAACGTTAGTCAGCACAATAAAGTTACAAATAACGAGTTCACGAATGTGCGTCCCCAAACAATAACGGCCATGACTCGACTGTCTACTGTCTGATAAAGACACGCGCTGCGCATGCGCTATCACAAATATGGCTACACTAAACAACTGCAACTCGTCATAAATGAATACCAACATTCCAACACTTCCCCTCGAGTTGGTTGTCAATAGGAAGTCACTATTGCGAATCACTCAGTCTGGCTGATTCCATGCATTGCAAGTGTTTAACCTTGGGCAGTCCCTTAGTTAAGAAGTCTGCAGTTTGATCATCCGTTGAGATGTGAAGCACACGAAGTTCCTTGCGTTTTAGTATATCCCTCACAAAGTGATGACGGATGTCGATGTGTTTACTCCTTGCATGGAACATCGGATTCTCCGCCAATTTCAATGCGCTTCTGTTGTCACAGAAGATAACCATCTCGCCCAAGTCGCCAAAACCCACCTCGACGAGGAGTCGCTGCAAATAGACGGCTTCCTTAACGCTCTCTGACAGAGCCATGTATTCTGCCTCTGTCGTTGACAGGGCGACAGTTCGCTGTTTCTTTGATTCCCAGGATACCGGTCCACCATGTAGCATGAATATATACCCGGTGTAAGACCTCCTGTCTTCCGGACAACTTCCCCAGTCTGCATCTACAAATCCTCTGACTGGTCCTGGATTTGAGCCAAAGGTTAACCCCACATTGATGGAACCCTTTAGATAGCGTAATACACGCTTGGCGGCCTTCCAGTGATCGGTACCATAGCAGTTGTTAAACTGCCCCAAATGGCTTACGGCAAATGATATATCAGGCCTTGTAGTCGATGCCAAGTATGTAAGAGCCCCGACCAGCTCTCGGTACGGGAGTCTTAGATCATCTTCCGACTGCACTTCATTTCTCCTCAGCTTCAGGCTTGTATCCACTGGGGTGGCAACAGGTTTGCACTCGGACATGCCGAATCGCGAAAGCAGATCGCGTACGTAGCCATGCTGGTGCATTGTCACCTGTCCTTCCGTCTGGTTAAACTCTATGCCAAGGCAAGATTTTGCATAGCCTAAATCCTTGACTTCGAAGTGTTTGGCCATTCTTCTTCCAAGTTCAGCAATCCTCTTCCTGTCACGGGAGGCGATTAGGATGTCATCGACATATGTCGCAATTAGTATAACATCTTCCCCTGAACCGATGTGGAACAAACAAGGGTCTGAGACTGAAGGTGTCGCACCCAGGCTGTTCAAGATTTCGTCCAGCTTAAGGTACCAGCTCCTCCCAGCTTGTCGTAAACCATAAAGCGACTTCTTCAGGAGGCAAACCTTGTCTCCTCTACTCAATTCTTCGAGCATGACCTTTGCCTTCATCCCAAGCTGACTCTGGCCCTCCGAATCAATAATATCCTGAAGTATTTCTCCTAAGTTCTTCGGTGGTTCCATATAAACCTCTTCTTGTAGATGTCCATTCAAGTATGCAGTTTCTACATCAAATTGCCTGATCTTCATCCCGTATTGGGCTGCAATGGATGCCATGAGGCGAATGGAACTTATTCGAGCCACTGGAGCGAATGTCTCTGTGAAATGAACGCCGGGTTGCTGACTAAAACCTTGGGCAACCAAGCGTGCCTTTTTTCTTTCAAGTTTTCCATCTGATAGGAACTTGTTCCTTAGAACAATTCGGCTTCCGACAACTTTGTGACCTCTAGGACGATCAACAAGTATCCAAGTCTCGTTCCTCACGATGGATTTCATCTCGGCGCCAATGGCTTGGCGCCATTCGTCCGCTTCGGGACCGAACATCGCTTCCTTCATAGGTATTTCCGAGAGAAATGCCTGCTCAGCTTCCTCAGCGTTTTCGGCCAAATTTGAAATGACTTGGTACTGCTTCTTCGGTCTTCCCCTCGAACCTGACCTGACCTTCCTTGGCCGGCCAGGGCCCCTTGTTCTGTGATAAATTTCCTGACGCACATCTGTGTTAGGTGCAGTGTCATCGGGGACGGAAGATATGTCCCCATCTTCCCCTAATCCATCAGGTGATGGTACATGCGCTTCAACAGTGTTGTCGAAGCCGAAGAATACCTCGTCTTCGTCGTCCTCGTAGTGTGTGATTGGCCTATCATCTTCAGCGTGGCACGTTGGAGGCAAATCAATGTCCACAAATCGCCGAGCTTGTGTAGAGTCTTCGCCCTTCATGTCTATATCCAGGTCCATTTGGGGGCTGGCTATCAAACGAGACTTGACATCCTCCATAAATTTGACGTCACGGCTTATCACCACTCGACGCTTCTTGGGTGACCACACACGGTATGCCTTGGATTCATCCGCATAGCCAAGGAAGATCCCTTCCTGTCCACGAGAGTCAAACTTTCCTCTGCTGGGTTCTCTGTCCAGATAGAGCACTTCACTTCCAAATACCCTGAAGGAAGACACGTCCGGCACTTCACCGGTCCATTTCTCGTATGGCGTTCGACCATCCAAGCTCTTTGATGGTAGGCGATTTCGAAGGTAATTGGCTGTATTAACCGCCTCGGCCCAAAAGGAATTGGGCAATTTTGCTTCCATCAGAAGGCACCTAGCGACGTCAAGAAGAGAGCGATTCTTTCTTTCCGCCGTGCCGTTTTGCTCTGGGTTGTACGGGACAGTCAGCCTCCTAGTGATCCCTCGCCTTTTCAAGTACTCATCAAACTCTTTGTTAATGTATTCTCCACCATTGTCGGACTGCAAGCACTTTACCGTTTTGCCCTTCTGATTTTCAACAAGGGTTATGTACTCAATAGTAGCCTTGAGTACTTCAGCCTTTGACCTTAAGAACCGAATCTCGCACCATCTGGTGCTGTCGTCGATAAATTCGACAAAATACCTCGCTCCTCCCATGGATGTTGTCCTCATGGGTCCGCATACATCTGAGTGTATCACGTCCAAGACGTCTGTGTGACGGTTAGATTTACTGGGAAACGGGGCCCTTGTCATTTTCCCCCGTACACAAATGTCACAGTTCAACTTACTTGCTGAATCTGCTAGCACAACTCCCTTCACGACACCTTTACGAACGGCGTCCACAATGTCTTTTGCATTAGTGTGACCTAGGCGTCTGTGTAACAAATCAAATGGAACTTTAATTTCTTTTGAAACTGAAGTGACAGAGCACGCGTCCTGTTTGAATTCACGCACATAGTACAGATCTTCTACTCTGACAGCACTTAGTACAGTATTACCGTTTGAGTCTTGTATAACGGCACCGTCTTTTTGAAACCAAACATCATATCCACGATCCGTTATCTTACTGACAGACAACAGGTTCGTTCTCAAGTCGGGTACATACATTGCATTTTCTAGCGTTACGTTCCTCTTGTCGCCAAATACGTTCGCCACAAACTGTGCTTTGCCTACGCCTGCCGTGTCTGCTGTCGCGCTGTTTGCAAGGTTTAGCGCACCGTGCCCGGTGTCGTACATTTCGCGGAAAAGTTCTGTCTCGTTGCACAAGTGCGTTGTCGCGCCGCTGTCCAAACACCACTTCCGGCTTTGATCATTTGACTTGCATGCCGAAACGTTCAAGCATACGTTATCCGCACATTTCGCACTTTCCTTCTTTTCCTTGGTTCGACACTCGTTCGCCTTATGCCCAGGCTTTCGGCACTTAAAACATCGTATTACGTGCGCGCCTCTTTGTTTCTCGCAGTCACTTTTGTTCACTTCGGGTTTGTCCTTCCGATCGCGCCAGCCGCCATTTTTCTTTACGAACATGGCACCCGACGACGCGTTACGCGCATCGCTCTTACGAGCATCACTTTCTTCTATGATTTTAATGCGAAGCGCGTCCGGGGTTGGCAATTCGTCACGCGATTCAATAGCGCACCGAAAGTTCTCAAAACTAGCGGGTAAGCTATAGAGTAATAGAATCGTCAAAAGGTCTGGGTTGATCGCAACTTCCATGTCGTTCAACTTGTCTACAGAGTCGAAAAAACTGTTAAGATGCGCGCGCACATCACTCATGTCCGCCATTTTCTGTAGCGTTAACCTCTTCAAAAGGGTTGCCTTTCTTGCCGGGCCTTTGGATTGATATATCTCTTCCAATTTCCGCCACATTTCACGCGATGTCTCGCAATTTTTCACTTGCTTAAGTTCACTCGAGGATATAGACAAAATTATGTCCGACCGCGCCTTCATATCATTGCGCACCCATTCTCGCACGTTGGCCTCGTTAGCACGATCGTTCGCCAATTCAGGTTTTAACGCGCCACCGTTTACGAACTCCCATAAATCGGCTTTAATTAACACGGCCTGCATTTGCAGTTTCCAGGTGTCATAATTGTCTTTGCCTAGAAGTTCAATCCTAGATACATTCGCGGTGTTCATGGCGTCGATCTCGGAACTCTCACGCGCCCGTTTATCTTTTATGTTAAACTTGTTATTTTACGCGACACTCACTTCCGAGCCTGGGCCCATAACCTGTTAGAGAAAGATTGCCGTGGGTCAAGTGAACCGAAACAAACAAGATAACACAATAAAACAAACGTTAGTCAGCACAATAAAGTTACAAATAACGAGTTCACGAATGTGCGTCCCCAAACAATAACGGCCATGACTCGACAGTCTACTGTCTGATAAAGACACGCGCTGCGCATGCGCTATCACAAATATGGCTACACTAAACAACCGCAACTCGTCATAAATGAATACCAACATTCCAACAACTAAAAAGTAGGATCTTAGTTCATAAGTGTAAAAAAAATTGTCAATAAATACATATAATGAAATGAATTTAATTAGCCTACAAATAATTTCTAATTTTCAGTAAATAACTATGCTGCACCTTTCATGTCTACAGGCACGCCGAACGACAAATTGTGTAAAAGCTACACATAGGCCTATATCAGAAAGACGAAAACAAAGAATCACAAATTACTCAAGAGTTTAGATTAATTTGTACGAATAATTTGAAGCTGAACGATACACGAGTTAAGGTATGTATTTTATAGATTTCATAGCAAAAAAAAAAAAATTACTTAGACAAAATATATATAAAATATTGTTTCTGTAATATAAATAAAAACTTTTCTTGTGAATTTGTTAAGAGCATATTGGCATTCAAATAGAAACTTAAAAATAAATAGTAAATATTCTACTTGAATTCCAAAATGCCAGTAAAAATATTTTATAACAGTTTAGATTATTATACCCGTGTGTATAAGATTAAATTAAACTTATTACCTGAATCAATATAATAGTTATTTTGGCCAGAAAGGTTTTTGGTTATAAAAAACTGTCAAATATTTATCTTGACTGACATTCCCTTTTATCACACCTTAAGTGGAATTTGTAACCACCCGTTTCAGTGTCTGAAATGTCTAAGGCGTCAGTCTCGTGTTAGATGGGCCTACTGATGACAGGGCGTACCGGGTTCAATTCTCAACCAGTTATACTAAGAATGGTTCTTACTAAATGTTTTTCCACTCTCCTTACATGCAAATACGGTTAGATGACCTCCAAAATACTTCCTTTCTCATCTCTTCCTAATTAGAGTATTTATCCTTTTAAATCCTACGTATTAGACTACCTGAACAAGTAGTAAGCCGTGAGGATGAAAAAAAAAAAATTGTTTCTTAAATTTTGTAACCGACGCATCACTAGTTATAATAATGTTTCGTTACATATGTGTTTAACCATATGTTATCCTGTGGTCCTTTGAGATATTAATTAATACAATATCTGGTCGAATTCTGACACTTTATCAAGATCATAGCACACCCACATCATCTAAACAAATATATCCGAAATAGGAAAAAAATTCTAGAGCTATGTTACAGATCTAACTACAAAGATTTTGGCTAGTAAGGTCTCAAATCCGCTGACACAATGACCAACATTTGGCAATTGGCGGTCGGCCGATGTGGATAAACAAATGGTAAGACTGCGTACTGGACACAATGGGCCCACGGATGGCCGATAGCGGTCAGGACTCGGCTGATGAAAGTTTTAGAAGGTAGTTTGTTTATATAGGCCTACTATCTTGGAGTGTTGACTCTTAGCCTATCAGTTCCCCTAACAATCCATCCTTTTGAATCAGCTCTAATATAGTTTTGAAAAACATCATTTCATCATTTATGTGATAGACTACTATGGAAGCAGCAATAATTTAACCTGTAAGTAAACCCCGATACAGCATCCGGAGAACATAACGTCATCATTTCCATGGCAGAGTGTTTGGGAAAACTGCTGATCCCAAAATAAAGCTGCATCTTGTTTTCCACTGATTATATTCGAGTTGACTCAAAGGTTGGATTGTTAAGGTGTTAAAGTAGCCAAACGTCTGTTTGTTTATTAGTTTGGGAAGATAGGGATACAGTCGGATTAGATTTTGTTAGTATTAATCACATCAAAGAATGAGCTAATTATCAGTGTTAGGGGCACACTATTCAAACTTTGTTTTAAATTAAAATTAATTCAATACATGTAACTGGAAGCCACAAATCATTACGGTCCTCCCCAAAGACCAACTGTGGCCCATTGTGTCCGGGGCTTTGAACTCTTTGTTTATCGTCTTTCTCATAGTTTAAAGAAAATAATACTCTTACCTGCCTAAAATTTTGGAAACACAGCCATTGGAAACTTGAAGGATGCGTGATATGTCACAAGGCCTCGCTCCGGAATGCGCGAGTTCCACAATTTTCTGCCTGGTGGAATCCGGCAGGGGTCGGCCGCTGACGAACACCCCCCCTAGCTGGTTCACACCGCTGTGACCTGGGGCCATCACCAACACAGCAAAACTACAGTTCAGTCCGCTAGATGGGGTGTTGGGGGTCACTGCATAGCATGCTCGGGGAGTAAACTGAAAGGACTTGTAAAGGCTTAGGTAAGATTAGGTCAAGGAAAGTGTACTGTTCGTACGTGGTGTCTGAGGTCCGTTTTGTTAAGTCAAATGTGAGGACTTAAGCCAACATAATAAGCCTTTTTTACTTCTTCCAGATGTATAGGCCTACAGTCATGATAAAAAGAAACTATTGTGTCATCCAAAATATTATATAGTATGCCAATGACTGGTGAATTATAAGCTATTTGATTTTTTTTTTAAATTGGTCATAAGCTATCGATATTTTTATACGATACCCAATATTCTAAGGCCAAGCATGCCCATTAGGTTTAATAAATGTATGTTATTATAATGTGTGACTTTAAACATGCTTGTTTTGTAAAATCACTACTTTTTAAAACTCTTTAATAATGTCGATATAATAATATGAAAAAATCAGGAATAGGGTTTTATTAAATATTGTGATAAAATTAACCTTACATAAATTCAAATTACTTTTCAAAGAAAGTTAATTATCAACACAATACGACTAAGTTTACATGTTTCCAGATCTAAGAATTTAAGTTCAAACGGCTTTTAAAGTATATATTATTCTAAGAATTCAAGGCAAGAAGTTATGTGTTCATATTTTGTCTCCAACAATATATTAATTTTTTAGTCTGGTGCCAACATTCGATTATCAATTATTGGGTAGAATAATTGACGATCCATTCCAATTATGTACTCAGAAGGAAACAACCCACCACGGTTGAATACGATGCATTCCAATACGACGGAAGAAAATAATAAATGCTTTTTAAGCTCAATGGGATGTGGCGTGATCCATTTTGAATAACAAGCTATTATTTGCTGGTCAAAGTACACCTTCCAATATATATAGTGTATTGATTTTCAGTAGCAAACAATGGCCATACTCGGAATTTAAACCAGTGTGCAATGTTATCTAACATTTTTAATGCTTAGGTTATAAAATAGAGTTGCGCATGAACGTAACTTCAGAAGAATGTAAATGTAATTTGGAGGAATAAAGAAAACCTGCTCACAAATACAATCATTTGTTGAAATATTTTACTAAGCATACCTACTATTTTTGACGATTTAAATAAATAACTAATGTATAAGTTAACGTTCATTCTAAAGGATACTGCTATATTTCTTTAAAAAAATTATTCATATATGGATATTAGTTCACACATATCAGTGTATTTATAGTGATCAAGGTAGAAATTATAGTGAGCTCTCATTGCTATAATAACTTTACCTACTTTCGTACAACCGATATTCTAAATCTGTAGAGCCATTTCAGAATGGTTGGTTCACAATCGTAAGCATAATGCACTAATTCACAGTTTAGTAGCGAAAGGGCATACTTTGGCCACAAAAAGTCTCGGGGCACAGTTGCAGAAATAACTGCTCGAGATAAGAAATATATCTAAGAGTTTTCGTATAGTCCTATTCTGATTGGGAGATAATTTTTTGACAGTTAAAAAGCTACTAAGACAATTTTCATATACTCATGCTAAATTGCATGGGATTTACAGCTGCCATTTTGGCATATAATCAGGGTTGACTGATACTTTTTTAAATTAAAGTTGTTCTTATCGAAATTCTAATTTAATTATGTTAATACAACCTTTAGCTAATATATTAAATATATAAATTATTTTATATGTTTACCTATAGTAAAATGAAATTAATTATATACTGCTGGCTATATTTCAAATGGGAATTTATAAAAAATAAATATTATGCTAGAATGTGCATATTATGTATATTATTTCTACTAGCTCAAATATAAGCAAAGGGCAGGTATAGGTTTTATTAATAATATCACCTTAATCTGTTTTAATATTAATATATCTCTAGCTTAAGAAGGAATGTTGGAGGGGATTTCTAAAATGATACTTTTAACTAATATAAATTTTCCTCTAAAGATATTAAAAACTACTTTGTGAAATCTGTTAGCTCAATTAAGGCATTTAGGATTGACCATAATCAGACACTCTATTTGCGGGAAAATCTACCGGCCATAATCTAATTTAAGTTAGTAGTTATGGTGTTCTAATCTGCGCTCCCCATCCTATAAAAATAACCCAACCCTCCCCTTTCTATCCTTCCATTCCGACTCTAAATAATTTCTAGCAGTCCCAATGAACTTGTGCCCCCTCTACAAATCTCTAGGCCGCATTCCTATCTGTAATAAAGGCGGTGTGTTATTGGTGTTGTTCGGTGACACAAATGTCCCTGTAGGGGCTAGTTAATGGACTCTTCCCTCCAGTGTTTTACATCTGAGCTAGCCAGCAGCACCCATTGTCCTGCCATCTCGGGGGAGTGGAGAATACAGGACGGTATTTAACGCCGAAGCTGAGGAAATGGGGAGGAGAGGGGGCAGAATGTCTAGATGGAACGCGTGGTTAGACAAGATTTCTCTAATCAACTAACGCCATCCGAAGAGCGTCTTCTCCATTCAGGTTCCAACGTGTTACCTCCCTGGTTGTTGTTTTTTTTGGAAGAGGGGGTAGGGGGGTGGGGGGTGGTTGCACTTCTGATTCTTGACCGGAGGATGTACTTTAATCCTGGATGGGCTCAGAGAAGATGGAATTTTCATAGTAGCTTCACATCCTACTTTAAGCTAGGAAATTTTGCTCAGTGCTAGGACATTTAGTTAAAATCTCACCATTTACTTCTTGTTTCTTTTTTAATCATTACGTTTAACACGCGGATTTTTAAAATGTAGAATACTATTCTATGAATATTTATGTATTCTTGAGTATGATTGTAGACTGATCTAACTTGCAAATACTTATATATTAAAATAAATGATTTAGTATAGATTTAGATCACTATAGCTTGTAAATATTTATAAATTAAAATAAATCATTGATTATTAATTTAGATCCCTCTAGCTTGTAATTATTTATAAATTAAAATAAATTATTGATTATGAATTTGGATAACTCTAGCTTGCAAATATTTATAAATTAGAATAAATAATTGATTATGAATTTATATTACTACAACTTGTAAATATTTATAAATTAAAATAAATGATTGATTATTAATTTAGATCACTCTAGCTTGTAAATATTTGTATATTAAAACACATTATTGAGTATAAATGTAGACTGTTCTACCTTGGATTATTTATTATTATTTATTTAGTATGATTTTAGACTGCTATAGAGTGATAATACTAACCGACCTGCCATCATATTTGGTTCCCGAGCAATCTGTTTTAATTAGTTAACCCGAGTCGAGCTGAGGGAAACACCTCTACCCAAGCGTTGACAAGTCTTGTTGTTGGTGTGAGGGATGAATAGCGGGTATTTAGTGACAGGACAGGGGCTAGGTCATGGAAGGGGATGTGTGGTTGGGCAGGGGGAAAGAGAGGGGCTTTCCTACCGGTCCCTTGAGAGCAAGCGGTATGCGGTGAGACGCTGGGGACGAGGAACCGACGCTCAATGCGGTGCGACCGCCCCTTTCAGGAACAGTGGGCTATCTCCACCAAACATGGGGTTTTTGTAATGAATTTGTTGTGCTTTTTATTACAGCTCAAATTAATTAGGAAACCCCTTTTAGAAAACATAAACATAATTTGTGTCCCAAATTGTCAACATTTACTATATTATTAGTATTATCTTTAGGTTTTGTTTATATCTTTCAAAAGTGACAGCTTAATATCACATAGTTTAACGTATGAATAAATTAAATATATTTAGCTTTCTTTTCTAGCTGACAGAATTTGGACTGTATTACTTTTTACGCCCCAGTGCCAGCCAGCACAATCGATGAGAGACTTAAATTATTCAGCCTAAGGAAACATAATGAGAAGGAACAATTTTGAGTAAATGCTCCCGGATTCAGTTTCAGATGGAGAAGGAAAACACACTTATGACCCCGGCTGAAATTCGAAGTCACAGGAGGCAGCTGCCGCGCTATTTACATCAATATCTCTCTCTCCAAACAAATGTTGTTGCATTTTCTTAAAATTCACCGTCTTAATTTTGTTTTCTTTGGTTGGCTAGAAGGAGTGACGTATCAGATCATCATTAGCAAGCTTGGTTTTGACCCGGAAGACCAATAATTGAACTCAGGTCGGACAAATTGAGGGTGGTTTTCACACAATATGGTTTTATACACCCTACCCAGGATTATACAGTTGCAATAGTTTTGGGCTAAAGGTTCCAGGTTCTATTCCAGGAAAGTTCAAAGCAATAGCGTATACTTAGGGAAATTGGGGTTTCCCTTTCACAGCTATGAATTAACGGTTGGGAAACTGGATGCAGTGTATGTTTTATAATTAATTTAGTTTTAAGTAATGTTTAGATATATTCAGTCGATTCTTAAAGTGCAAGTTAAATACCCCTAGTGAAATAAAATACAGTACTATTTATTCGTACTCGCCCCATTAGGCCTATGTCGCTATAGCATTGTGTTGAATACATATATAGAATAGTCTTTAAATAGATTGTAACACAAATAGCCAGAACACTTACACCAACGGACACAGACACTGACAGGATACTGACACTAACAAAATACTGTCACTAACAGGACACTAGCACTAACTGACGGACACTGACAGGACACATACACTAACAAAACACTGTCACTAACAGGACACTAGCACTAACTGACGGACACTGACAGGATACATACACTAACAAAATACTGTCACTAACAGGACACTAGCACTAACTGACGGACACTGACAGGACACATACACTAACAAAATACTGTCACCAACAGGACACTAGCACTAACTGACGGACACTGACAGGATACATACACTAACAAAACACTGATACCAACAAGGCACTGACACTAACAAGATACTGACACTAAAAGGACACTAGCACAAACAAAATACTTATACTAACAGAAGACTGACACTAACAAGACACTAGCACTAACCGGCAGACACTGACAGGATATATACGCTAATAAAACTCACATACTAACAGGATACATACACTAACAAAACACTGATGCTAACAGGGCACTGTCACTAACAGACATACACAGACATGACACACACACTAACAAAACACTGACGGTAAAAGTACATTTACAATAACAGAACACTGACACTAATAGAACAATAACAATTACAGAACCCTTACACAGACAAAACACTGGCACTAACAGCAAAATTACACTAATATAACACTAATAAAACACTTTGAGAACACTGATACCAAAAGAAAATTAACAAATAACTCACAATGACATAACAATAATACTAACATACCACTAACACTAACAAAATACTGATATCTACAGAACACTAAAAGAATACTGACACTAAGAAAACACTAACATTAAGATTATACTGACAGAACACTGACAATAACGTATATTATAGCTATACTGTTAGTATTATCAATAAACCTATTTAATAGTTACAACACTTACTAAAATAAAATACATATTTTTATACATCCAGTCATGTTATCTGATCAGCCACTATCATTTTTAAAAGATAATATTAATTAACTAAAAGCTCTAAAGCGCATGTGCCATGCTATATTTTTCAGGAATAATATTAACGACCTTTTGACGGAAATAGATGTGCTAGCTTAAATATTTCTGAACCAAAAAGCAAGTCTACACAATAAAAATTGAATTTAAAATTGTAACGATATCTACTCAAGGTAAATTATATATTTTTTAGCACTGCGCCTTACTACCCGTTCGGGTTATACAATTAAATGATATAATTCAATAAAATACCGCATATTGGTTCTGAAGATGTATCAATCAAATAACCAGCATAGGTAGGCACCCGGGCCAAACGTCAAGATTATCTGTTCTGATTGGCCGGGGATAAATAGATCAGGGTTTAAATCATTGGCTAGTGAACTGCGGATGTTTTTAACCAAATGGTGTTCCGTTGTTTCTACACAAAGTAGTGTGTACATTTACTCTATATTTTACCTTATTCATCCATTACCTTTCGGTGATGGGTAGTAAGACGCATTGCACAAATCTATAATAATAAAAGGAAGTGTTTGTGTGTGTTTGTGATGCCTAGCAAAATCTACAGCACGCAGAGACCTGAAATTTTTAACATACAGTAGCCCCATGGCTTCTTTGGTGCTGACTGACAGCTTTAAGAAGTTACCAGACCAAATTACGTATCCCTACGCCGAACCAGATGATCTGCAAACACATGTGTTTAGCAGCTGTCACTTCTGACGGTCAACATTTATGTATATACCTAAATGTTGACTGTCATAAGTCAGCTGTGAGTTGTCAGTCAGAACCAAAGAAGCCGTGGGGCAACTATAGGTGGGCGGAAGGGGGTCCGAATGCACCTCGAAGCCGGATTTTAAAATATTTAATTAGCTTTTTAATTAGGTTATTTTTAGTAAATTTTTGAAGAAAGTATTTTAAAATCTGGTTTAGAATAACGTTTCAGAGATAACATTTCACAATGAAATTGGGCACCCGAGGGGGGAGGGGGGGCGTACCTTATATAATTCTTATACCACAGTGTGTCACGGACAGTGCCGTGTGGGATTGCTAGTAGTAGATATAATAACCTCACATTAGCCTATGGAAGGAACCATACTTATTGTCTAGTGTGGACATAAGAAAAACCCCTAAAAAAATACAAACACATATGTATTTTGGTTAGCAGCACGTCTTACTACCGGTTTGGACTATACGCCTATGTATTAATTATGCTAATGGTTTTATGGATTATGAAGGTCACATTTGCGTGGAGGGAGAGTGGAAAATTATTATGTAAAAACTACCCTCATTACACCCGAACGAGATTTGAACCTTGACCTCACCATCATCGTCAGTCTACTCTACTGCGAGCCTAGCATGTTAGACCACGCGGCCAACGAAGCGGATATAAACATATTTTTTGTGTCCAACAACTATAGCATTTTACTATTTTACTAGTGTTATTGTATGGGAATTGATAATATTTATCAAATTTGGCAGTTGCAGATCACATGATCTGACGTATGGACACGTGATAGTAGATCTACTAACTTATTTAACCATCAGATAAGTTTCTTCATATGAAAGAAAATGTGGAGTGTAGAGGGTTGTTACACCCCGAGCTTGTCTCAACAAGTGGTTGTTGCGTTGTACAGAATACATGATATGGCTGGATGTATGACGACGCTTCAGCTAGGCTACACCACATCGCCTCCTGTTTCCGGGGCTTTCAACCCCCCACCCTTCCCACTCTGTCACTCTCTCATGTTCCGTATTACAGCCCCCTTCCCTCTCCCTACAGCGCTGTCTCTACAGTTCTCTAGATCTACTACTTCACGTGGAGCACAATATATTACGGATGCTATCAAATCTCATCTTTAGTTCCAAAAACTGATTTTTTATATAAATAATATTATTTACAAAAATGTGGTACGCTCTCCCCCAGGGGTAGGTGAAAGATTCCAGGGGGTACGTGACGTACCGCTTAAATTTATTAATCATATAACATATATTAAAAATAGTAAGTCTGGTCTCGACCTCAGTGGTCTTGGGGTAATGTGCTCGGCTCAGGATCCGATGTTCGTGTGTTCAAACCTAGCTGATGTTGACGGATTTTTCTTGAGCGATAAAAATCCGTGGCACAGCTTCCCTCGGAAGGAGAGTAAAGCCGTTGGTCCAATATCGATTGTGGCATGTAAAATATCCCTGCAGGGCTATTGTGTACGTACATCGGCTCGAGTGTTGGTAAAACTTTCCGATAAGCCACTAGTAAACATACCGTATGAGCGATTCTGTACGTACCTCGATTTTGGCGCGGTATTGATCCCGACCGTTCCCAACAAGATCTAGTTACTCATATAGTGACTTCCCTATTTGATAAATTACTATTATTATTATTATTATTATTATTATTATTATTATTATTATTATTACTAGCAGCGCGTCTTACTACTCGTTCGGTTTATACACACTTACGTTAATGTGTACAATGGTAGGGTGATTGTTATATTAAAATGGAGGACCTACAGTTTAACATGGGATCCGAACCACGGTGGAGGCCTGGCATTCCCCACATTCACTAGTTGTGATTAGATCAATCAGAGCAATTGTTTTTGTCACACTCAAATATTATTTGAAATCACTTGATATATTTGTGAGTGTTAGATAATCTAAGATTGACTTTTTATTTCAATGTAGTTTTTATACACGATAGACTGAAAATTGTCGTCACAACCAGTCGATTGTGATCAATCAGTTCCCAAACCTTGCTCGAGCTAGATGAGCTCATTAATAAGTTATTGTGGTAGATGTACCAATTAAGGTGGATATTTGGGAACGTGGGAAAGGGTCAGTGTGTTTGCAGCTTTTTTAACTAAAAATTGTTTTGGCCAAAATAAATAAAATATTGCTTCAGTATAACAATAAAGTTTAATTTTCTTCGCATGGTGATATCAACAATAATTGATGAATATCTGTAATGAACATGGCAAAATAAAATGATAAACTTTATAAATTAAGAGAAAAAGTTTCCATTAAATTCCAGGATATCCTTGACGAATATCCAAGAAATGTTGATATCACTATGTGAAGAAAATTATTTTCTATGGTTGTACTGAAGCTATATTTAATTGGTTTTGACCAAAAAACTGTTTTGATATAAAAACTGGATAAACACATACCTTTTCTTGCTTTTTATATACTCCTATCTTAATGAGCTATGTTATTTTGGAGTGTAAAGTACGATATCTTTCATTTTATGGAATAACTTATTGTCCTTGTAAATAGTCTCGTCATAAAGTCGTCACAGCACAAAGGAAGTAAAACGAACAGAAGGATATACAGAGGGTTCCAGAGGGGGTCTTTAGAATGAGCGAGCATTGAGGTAACTGTAGTTCTTCCGTGTGATTGGGTCAGAGCGGTGTGAAAATCAAGCTAAGAACTGATTTCGTCAACACCGTGACCCCCCCAAGGATAGAAGGGTATCATGCCCGACTGGCGGAACAGTTTATTTTAGAAATGTGATAGTTCTCGAAAAATGCTTTGTCTCTTTATTTTTTTTACTTACCTTTTTATTTGTTTGTTTTTTGCTATTAATTTTTAATATCAACCAATTAAGGTCTTGCAAATAAAACATTTTTAGTTAACTATACAATACTACATAGCACATTTCTTGAATTGGATAATGTAAGAATATTTTAGTTGCCATCCATTTATACCTAAACAGTTTTAATTTAAAACTTAAAGTATTTGAAATCTATATGATTTTCAATTATTATTGGCTTTGTTCATTTTAAATAAGCCATTAATAGTTTCATACTCAAGTAAAACCTACTATAATTATTTTTATACTATAAACTCACTAGAAATAACTTGATTTTCAATTAATAATTCTATTTTTTTAAACTTATACAAGTAAGCATTTATTTATGGGAACAACAAACTAAAATTGCAAATTAATATTTAATATTAAAGCATATCAATTCTTACCAAAGTTATGTATGCAATGAACATTCATACGTTAGCTTATTTTATTTTATTGGAAGTATCATAATCCTAAATATTATTATATATATTATACTGACAGATAATATTAAGTTTTTCAATAATATTAAATAGAGAGACACTAAGCAGTTTTGTGTGAACAAAGCCAGCCGGACATGACACCCCGTTTTGCTAGTTGCTCAGACGGCCGCTTGTAGCGCTGCTGTCTGCTCAACATGGCGCTGGAAACAGGCTTCAAATACAGATCACACAAAACAAAGGATTATGAGCACTCTCTAAACCACAATCAACATAGAGCCACAGTGAGTGGGACATTTCAAGAACTGCCCTACTTTAAAATCTGAAACGTGATTTATCTAACCCTTAACATATTCAAGAGTAGTTTCATCATAATTTTTATGGTATTTAACGCCACGAATTAGAAATTTCATTGCTAATTTTAACGCATTTGTTTAGCTAATAAATAATAGTTAAACTGATTACACATATGATCAAAATATATAACTGAGTACTACCATTAGCTAAACTTGGTTTGTAAATACATTTATTTATTCAGCCTATGGTCAATCTTACAAATCGAGAGTTACTTGTAGGTCTACTAATGTAAGTCTACACTATCTCAAACAGATGGCTAACGCCTCTTGGATAATATAACGATGACCAAATAAAACTAACCTAAATTGTTATCCTCTTTATCAGACGACTTTAAGCCTCCGGGTCTAAACAATTATATACACAATGTATGTCTAGTAATATATTAGTAGGTATAAAACAGTTACAAATATCGAGTATTTTTATACTTATTTTTTAAATACAGTTTCAAAAATGTTGTGGCTTGAGTAATTGCTCATTATCATTCTTTGATTAGCTAAAATAATTCTCTACTATCAATAATAAAAACCAAAGCAATACTAAGCACATTTTCAAGTCAACACAGTTATACACTAACATTTTAGGGGTATATTTTCAGATTTAGGGCATTCAAAATTTGAAATATGACTCTATTCATCTGTATTATTACTATAGTAAGACAATAGTAGACCTTAATCTACATAATCAGCACAAATTCGAACTTAGTTACTACCCAAATTTGAAGCTTAAATCATGGTAGAGCTTTTTTTTTCAGATTTGTTCTAAAATATAAATACTCATAGACGTTAAGTATAACTAATGTAAATATAATAATATTATTTAGTTTTAGTAATATTTATATGTAAAATTACGCATGATGAGGTATTTGAAACAACACATTTTAAAACTTAAGCTAGCTTGGTATTGGGGTATATTCAGTGGCATTTTAAGTGTGTTTTTTTTACAAATTTTCTTCAGGAGTTACAATAATCCCTATGTTTTCCACAAAAATATGTAGTAATGAGATGGTGGTATGTTATGTTGAATCTTAAGTATATTAGATACAAACTTTATTTTCTCTCTCAGATTTACTTCAACATAAATAGCCCTCTATATGAATATCAAAATCAACCCACACTGATGGTCACGTGGTCTGTGGTGTTGGGATCGTTGGCTACGGAATGGATGGATACGGAATGGTTGAGGCTTTAATGCTGTTTGGGTATACTGGGTTATCTACATGTGAATTATCAGTGAGGTTTTCCCTCTCTCTCACCTCTAATTCAGGTACATTTACACTAGGACTACCCTCTAGATCCCTTGCTTTAAATTAAATCACTAACACAATTGGTGTTAAACGTTTTAACAAAAATAGATTACCTGAAACAATAATAAGTTAGTAGATCTTAAAGTTCTAGTAGCTGAATTTTATTAAGGCTCAGGTCGTTCCCAAAGGGTAGGAGGGAGGTAATGTGAGTTAAGACCTTCATTTTTGTTGTGTTTATAACAAAAACATATTTATGGTCAACATAAGTAGTGAGGCACTACAGATATGAGCTCCTATTCCACCGACGACCATAAACACCAACGATCTGTTCCCTGTGAAGATTTCGCTTACCAGACGTGTTACGATAACCACAAAAGGCAAATATTGGCACTTTCGTCGATAACGGCTATGACCACTCGGTCGGTATAGTGGACTCAGGCGAAAGAGATTTTTGTAAATAAATTGTTGCTTCAATTGGTATATTTAGTTTAATTTCCACAAAAAGTAATCTCAAAGTTTTTAAATATTTTTCTGAAAAATTTGAGAAAAATATATCTTTTTAAATGAATAAAAAAGCTATTTTGTTCAAATTCCAAGATACCTATGACAAATATTCAAGGGCTGTTAATATTATTATTATTATTATTATTATAAAGGGAAAATCAAACAAAACTTAAGGCCTAATCTACTGAAGACGTAGTCTATTAAATTTGTCCAAAATGTTTTTTGTTTTAAAAAAATACGGAATTTAAGTCACGTTTAAACCTCGCATTAAATATTGAAGATAACTCGTTCTTATACCCTGACACACAAATTGAGACTCTATAGTCACAATCGATATCAATCTGTTGTCCTGTTGAAATATATGGTGTAGCCTCTCTAGTTCTATCCCCTCAGACAATTCCTGACTTACATGTGGTACCGAAGGGCTGAGAGTCTGGGACAGAGGTATCAAGCTTGGCGTAACAGGGCCACAGGGACTTTCTGATTAAATTTTCTAGTAAGAGATCTTACAAGAACTTAGACACATCCTGAGCCAGCTAAATAAATAGTTATAACAGGGAATGTTGCTAACAGTACAATTTTAATTAAATTCGTGCTTTTTATACACTGCAAACTTGATTTCATTGTGGCCAACATTGAAAATAGTTTGATATTTTATAAATGTTATTATTTAGTTATAGATAATATCTATCAAAAGTTGTAGCCACAGACTACATGAATTGACGTATGCATATGTGACCGTAAATCTTTTCGAGCAGTCAGGTACTGCTATTTCTTTAAACATTATACCTTATACACATATTTACTTACAAATGGACATATAAAACAGACATAAAATTTATAGATCTACTTTATCAAATTAATACAATTCGTGTAATTTGCAGAAGCCACTTTTGATAGATATTATCACTACCCATAAAAGAACACTAATGATTTAGAAAAATATGTTCATATTTTATAAAAAGTTCTTCAAATGTTTCTTCGCAACAAAATCAAGTCAAGGCGTGGGTTGGATTTTAAAGTAAGGTTCATATTCAATTTCTATTAACTGCATTGTATATATTTTAATCCCTCAAAAGGAAAATGCTAAGAAAACATTCATCTCGGTCGAGTGTAATTGAAGTGGTTTTTCATATGTGATTTTACTTTGGCCAATCCTTTCCCTAAGCTGATGCATGTGTATTATTTCTCAACTAATATTATTCCTATGATTAATATTCACTCCTTAATAGCCTGTGTGCTGAAGCGTGGAGTACTACTTAATCAAATGTTTATATAAGTTCAATATCCAGTCAGAATTACGAGCCTAATATAATATTTTTAGGTACTATACGAGATTGAACCAGGATAATTGCATGTGTCTGTTAATAAAGTTATGTAGATGTATCCTATGGTAAATAATATATTCCACCTTGATATACTTGACATGATATCTGTATGAAGGATACAGATATAATATACACAAACCAGAACCATATTTTTATCATGATAAGTGCCTTAAAACTAATCATAAGAGATTTACACTGAACTACGTCTAACATGAATAGGTAGTAAGAGGTGATGCTAGTTAAAAAAATCACTGTATATTTAAAACGCGAAGCGGATCCTTGTTTAGATTATTCCAGAATTTCTGCCCAATGTGAATCAACAGTTAAAAAAAAATCTTATGCAAAAAAATAATAATGAATTTCCAAATTTTACTTAAGAGGAATTTTTAAAAATATATTTACCTAATGTTAAGCGATTCCTTTAAATAATGATTCTGTAAATTATTCCCAAACAATTTTCACATTAAAAAAAATAATTAAGACAATATTGTCAAAAATATAAAGCTTTGAAAATATTCATAAGTGGCGAGTTTTTAATTCACAATTAAAATTAGATCCGAGATTAACTGAATTTGTAATTTACATTTCTAAAATCTGAAGGTTATAGTTGAGAGCTGTCATTGCAAATTAGATGCATGAAGGATGTGGCAATGGGTCACTTCGGTAGTAAACTTAATTTATGGCCAGTTTGTTAAACGTAGCAATAATTAATATTTTATCAAATTAATACACTTATTTTAAAATAATGAGTTATTCGATGCAGACGTTAGAAAAGTTTATTAAATTCAAACATATTTCTTTGCGGCCACCTTTAATAACATTTTACTTTATTATTTGACTTATCTTATAAGTGTTGATCATATAGGGTATATCTATTAAAAGTGACAGCTTCAGATAACACGACTTGATGTGTGAATGTATGAAATGGTTATAGTAACTCCAGTAACCATATAATGCTGTTATTTCTACCAAAATCAGCCTATCTCAACTTATTATAAACTCACTTTAGTGGCAGCATGGTCTAAAGCACTACTTTAGCAATATACTCGTTTCCGATGACGGGGAGATTGGGGTTCATTCCCGACTGGATAAACTTAGGATTTTTATAAATGGTTTTCCAATATACCTCTACGTAAATGCTGGTGCAGTTTCTCTAAATTCAACCTTCCCCCTCCTTAACATTAGTGCATAAGCGTACAACCCAAACGAATAGTAAGATGCGCTGATATTTAAAAAAAAATTATAAGTGAGCCATGGATTGGCAGCTGGACCAGAAATCAACCTGGTTACTAATCTAATACCCACCTCGGTGGCGTAGTTAGCTAACGTGCTAGTCATGTTGGGCTAGACTGCCAAGGTCGGTGAGATCGAGGTTCGAATCTCGCACGGGTGAACTGGGGGTGGGGTTTTCTCAATGGTTTTTCCACACTCCTTCCACCCAAATGTGGGTTCACTTCCTATAAATTCAACTCTACAAATTCCTAATCCATTAGCGTAATTAGTACTTAAGCGTATAACCCGAAAGGGTAGCGGGGTGCGGTGCTGAGTTAAAAAATAATCTAATATTCTTAGCACTAATAGCCAAGATAATTATGACCCATTCTAACACATTTTCAATGCAAACCCAGCCACTTTATCCTAATTACCAAGATCTATTTTTATAAAAGGGCCTTCTCACGAAAATTGTACTGTAGAATGCCCTTGTTGTTCTCGAACCAAACCATCTTGAGCACGGTGTTTTCGGTCAAGTGAACATTCAATGGCGGCAAGTCGGCACTCCTAAACCCACCTCTATTCTTCCCCTTCCCCCTTTAGCATCCTCTGACAACAATACCACCCCAATAATATCCATCCCCCACCCTTTCGACCCTCTTAACGATCATGATGTATATAATACAGCTACAATGTTTACAATCCATAAAACCTTTCATAACTGGCTGCCCCTTCTGCTAGATCGGTGCAGCCTCTCTACAATCTACAAGGATCTTCAAAAGTAATGCAACACATCCAGCAAGAGAATATAATATTACATATTTTCATTTGCCTCATTTTAACTACCCGTCACCAGCATGGCGTCATCCTCACGGCATACTGGATTGTCGGTCGGGTGTGCAGAGGATAGTTTATTTTAGTTGGTTTTCCACTCTCCCTCCACGAAAATGAAGATATCTTTCCTATAAATACCATTAGTGTAAGTATACGGAAAGTATAAACGAGTTTTGTTGTTGTTGCGTCTGATACTATTTACTGGGAGGGACATGACATTCAGTTCAAACGCCTGTATCTATACTATTTGTCGCTCTGGTGACACAGGGCGTTGTCCAGGGTACACCTGTGGAGGTAGTTTACACGTACCCACCATAAGATGTGATGATTGTGAATATGGAGGTGTGGGCCAATGGGAGTATTAACACTATCTTAGGCCTAATTTACTAACCCCTGGTAATTGTTGGGATAACTTCCCTTAAGAGAAAAATACCCAAGGTAGCCGGGACCCCTAGGTTCGTGGCCAGGTGCACTGATCACTACACTACACTATGGGGCCGGATAGATGGGTAGCATGACGTGTTATATTAAAGACCCCAAGTTATTTTCACATACAATTATGCTAAGGGAGTAGGAGTAAGGAAGATATATTTGAGAAGAAATGCACCCTATTAGAGTGGAAAGGGTGTGGTAATATAATAGTTAATAACCATGGGTTAAAATGTACTCCAAATACACCTAGCTAAGATTCGAACCTCTATCTCTCCGTCACCGGTGATGTATTCTATTGCGAGATTGACGCCTTAGAGGCTTAGACCATGTGACCCGTAACGTTGACAATATTATTTGCCCTGTTGTTATCAGCACAGGGTATATTAATTAACTTGCATGCTATAAATAAATTAGTCACGCCAGCTCCCGACTTACAAACTACCTTAACTCTAAGGCAGTCGATATACAATCGGATATTCATATATAGTGGATATGTGGATCAGAGTTTTAAATTTGTTGTTGCTATGTTGGTAATTGAACCGGGGCCCTTAACTCTGTGACCAAATGTGTTACTGACTCACTTTAATTTTGTTAATGCTTCAAGATAAGTTTTTTTTATATATTTGACAGCATCTACCGACTCATATAAAGTTCCATGTTTGAATCCAGTCAAAATTCCAAAATTTCACTTAGAATGTAGATGTGTTTAATTTCTCAAAGTGTCAACTAAATGGATTGGTTGGTTATTATTTTGCTTGTCCTGAATATCAGTAGTTATTAATTAAACAATTAAGACGCAGCTGGAGGAAAAAATTAATCTTGGTTTAATTTGATATAAAAGAGAAAGTAATGTAAAGGAACTCTACCGAAATCCTCCTGAGGAAGATGACCAAGTTATTTGGATAATACTGATAACGTTGTTGCTTCAAACATTTCCCTAACAACTTTGATTTTGAAATACTTTGTTAGACCTATTGCCCATTACTTCTAAATTTTTTTTTTCTTCGCGTAATCTTCAGGAGGACTTGAACCCCGACCTCACCTCCAACATACCAGATTAATTGATTTTATTTAAATCATGTACATATTGATGCAGCTATGAGAGGTGTATTGAAAAATGACTTGGTAAAGTCGTGTAGTAGCGGACATGGCTAGAGTTTCGATAAGTTATTGTTTACTATAAGTACTCTCTCAGGTCTTTGCAGACATCAGTTAGTTGAAGTCGCTCCATTGAGCTGCATGGATTGCACGAGTGTTTGTGTAGTCTCGGTGCTTTGTTTCTTTGTCAACTACATTTTCAAGTCTTCTCGCTCCCACACGGTTAAGAACAGTTGGTTTGTTTATTAAATACACAGTAAAGGTCAAACTCAAAAACAAGTGATATTGTTTGGTAGAAAAAGAACATATTCTAATAATGGCTGCCAGTGTTTGATTGCCATTCAGATCGACTAGTACCGGACATGGTTATTTCGGTCAGTGCCGGAAAAACTAATTAATGCAGTGAATACATTTATGAGCGCTATTGTACAAGTAATTCTTACTTACAAATAAAACACCTATTAGTAAGTTAGGCAATGTTGCTAAAATTGGGTGATTTATAAGTCTTTTGGTTTTATTTATAGGTATTTTTCGTTCAGATTAAATAATTTTGTAATTTTACACTATGCCAAAATTAAAGAAAAGGAAAAAGTAGGCTTGCGTGGAATGGAAAGAAGAGAACATTAAATCAGCTGAAGATAATGTTTTAATTAATACAATTACATTAAAACAGGTTCCAAATAATTATATAGGCCTATATATTATACCTACAAGCTCTTTAGGATACAGTGGCCAATCTAAGGTATTGTATGTATTAATATAAGGTATTGAAATGAAATTAGGTCCGAATATGAGGAGATTTAAACCTACTTTCTCGCCAAATTTCGAAGATTAACTTGTAGATCACATAAGAGAGCATACTAACTGTTTGATGCCACTGAGCCGTAAGGAGTTTGGAAAGTTGATCATTGATGTGGCCGAAGCCTTAAAATCTGATCACCATCTCAACAAGGAAATGATATGTGCTGGCAAATACTCTTATTACGATTTTATAAAACGACACCTTGGACTCTCACTAAGAACGGCTAAATTTACTATTATGCAACGAACAGTTGGAGTCAATAAACCTCGGGTTTCTAGACTTGTTGACAAATTCAAAGAATTTCATATTACTCCTCCTTGTGTAGAATTTTCAACGCAGATGGAACAGGAGCTACAGGCGTCATTAAAATGACTCGAAAGTTACGTCCATAAAAAGAAAAATACAAGTTGGGAGACTAACGTCTGGGGAAATAGGTCAAACAGTCAATGTATTTCTTTGCGTCAGTACATCTGGAGATCAATTTATTTCTCCTCTCTTTATATTTCCTAAGCAGAGGATGAACAACCATCTCATGATTGGTGCACCCCCAGGAAGTTTGTTCACAGCTCAAAATAGTTATAATAAATGTAATAAATCCCTGGTTGTTTTATATTCTGTCATAATTTATTCAGGTTATTTGGTATTCAGAAACATTTGTATATCTATCAATCTTTTTTTTTATCTTGTAGGCTAGAGATAGTGGATACCGGGGTAGCAAGTACATTTATGCGTGATAAATATCCTAGTTTGTAATAATTGTTTAAAACTTTTTCCCTGAGAGCACACGAATCTTATGTATTCAAAAGTTTAACATTATAATTGATTCATTCTTTGGTTTGATATCCTAACCTGTTGGTATTTCATTTTTTCTCATCGGGTGTTACTATTCATAGCATTATTTAGATAATTACTGGAAACCATTGCAATGACTTAGTTCTCCTATCAATGAGGGAGCGCGCGTTCGGTGGCCCTTTGGTGAGCACGTGTTTAAACAGGAAGGAAAAATAAAAAGGGAGGAATTTGTTTTACACTCCCAGCAGCGCATTTTTTTTTACAGCTCGGTAATTTGTGGTGTTTTTCTGAATTTTTTGAATGAAAACAGTTTTTGTTAAATTTTAGGAATATCTCTTTGTCTGAATAAATATTTGGATTAGCCTAATCATTGATTTTATCATTTTGGCGGGGAACTTACAAAAATGTTGTAGAATCTTGGAGAAGGGGGCTCAGAAGAGAAACGAAAAAGTGAGGTATTAGGGAAGGAGACTTGAAGATGGGGAGTCTGGATAACTTCTGGTTGTTTCGGGCCAAGTTTTATATTTTAATCACAGTTGTGAGGATTCCAAATTAAAGTGCGACTATAACAGGAACCAGGAAATGACCCGGTGTCAGTTCTCCACAAAGTTCCAAGCTTAGTGTCGCATTCCAAACAAGATAGTTCCTCGTGTTGTTATATTTTGTGAGGTGAGGGAAAACAGGACGCCATACACGGCGAGTCCATTGCAGCACAGATTTACATCAACACATCTATCTCCAACCGGTGAAATTCATACATTTGTCTTCAATTTTTTCCCAAATTGACCGGAAATGACTCATGTTAACTGACCCACTAATACCATTCATATAAATATTTATTAATCCTACAAATTTTACCTTGATTATTCTACAGAAACTAACATCAATATTTTTTAAATTTTAATATCATTTGTTATTTTTCTCACTCATGTTCTTGGACACTCAACTATTTGTTGTTTTCTTGCCATTCATATCAAATTATTTTGAACACTTAATATTGTCAGGTTTTTTAATATCAAACTTTGGACACTACAGTAACATATTTTTATTATTATTCTGGACATTTCCCAGAAGCACAAATACTTTATTGTAATTGTAATTGACCCTAAACACGGTCTTGGACTATTTGCCATCTCAATGACTAGATACTCCTGACTCTGATGATCAAGATTCAGAGCTATTGAAAAATGCACAAGGAAATATAAAACCAGTTTCTATTAAAACTTCACTCCTCTCAAATTCCGGACATGCTAATTCACATTCAACCTTTGAATCTCCAAGAACCTCAAGTTCCATATCTCCACATCCATTGACGTCTAGACATCAACCTCCACAACTCCACCACTATCAACTTTAACAGCAACACACTTATCAGTTTTTATGACTGAACACTCTTCAGCGTCAAATACTCTACAGTCGTCAACGCCTTCAAATGGGACTTTCCACACGATAGTAAAAAGAAAAGGTCACCAGTGCCTTTAGATGCAGAAAGCAGGTTAAATGTTAGACGGATACGTGATGCTCAGAGTAAGATACTGAAATCATCTCTGTACAAAATTCAGTTAGAAGAAAACACATCTATAAAATCGGAGAATTTTAATAAATACTTGGGAGAAAATGTAATTTAAAAAAATTAAACTATAACAAAGTAACAAAAAATGGAACAAAACCTCAGCACTACTTCATAAAAAAAACAGTCTTTAAAACACAACAGAATGCATCATATATGATATATGGTCATAAGTTTGAGGAAGATTGGATAAAGTGCAACTTTTTCCCAGTGTGAGCCCACGAGAATTGTGCCAACACAGAATTAAATCCTTTTATTTACAGATATGAAAGATCAGGTTGATACAATAAGACAATATTAGTGTAAAACGTTGATTTAAAAAACTCAAACATTATATTGTGTGTGTTACTACCCGACATTATTTTTTAAAGACTGAATTAGTTTTTTTTATTCAAGCACTAGAAATAAACTTATTTTCTGTTAGCTAGGTTAGTTAAGTTTATCAATCAAAAATGTTTTAACTTTATTTTGAAATGTTATTTTTCTCACTTTCGATTAATAAAAAAACAAAAAAAACTGCAAATCCTTAAGTGTCGGATACTACACTACTTTCTCCGCAAGCATTTAAAAATATTTAGAATTAGTCTTCAAGCAACTTAGGTCCACTTAAGGCAACGTTGATATATTAGAAAGTCCATCTTCCAAGCTCAGTTGGTAGTGCAATTACATAGGGAGCTAAAGGTCCCATGTTAGATACCCATTATAGGTGTAAATTGTTCTATTGGTATAAATAAGCATTCATTATTACAGTGATGAAATGATTTTTTCCAAGAGTTAAATTAGTTTATATCCGGTACTAATAAAACTGTTTGGTCTAAATTATTTAGTACTATTTCAGGTATCTAACGTGCACTTTATGAACCGACTGATTATATCAGCACATGATAATTTCTATGAGCAATAGCGAAAGGACCTAACAATTTTTCCAGGAAATATATTTTAACATACCTTCCAAGGTTATTTTACATGCCATAATTGACATTGGACCAATGGCTTTCCTTCCCCTCCGAAGGAAGTTGTGCTATGGATTATTATCGCTCAAGAACAATCCATTGACCTCGGATGGGTTTGAAGCCACTAACATCAGGTTCTGAGACGATCAACAACCAGTTGGTTTGGAAAGTGGACAATAAATCAAGAGTTAAATTATGTTGTATGCCATATGTTAGTTCAGAAAGTAGATGTTAAATACCCCTAATAAAACAAAGCTAAAACCTACAACTTGTAATACCTCATGGAATAGGGGATGTATTCGAAAAATTCTATAGCCTAGCTATACAAAAAAACACACCTAAGATTGCCGTTTACCCAAAGATCAATGTCCTCACACTGCATTATTATATATAAAAAAATCAACTACCTTAATATTTTCTGTTAGTAAATTTAAAAATGACACCTGGACACGGCACTCGATCCCTGGACCATTATCTTAGTACACCAATTAATGCTTTACCACTGATCTATTCATGATTGGGTGACCTGGCGGTCTAGGGGTAAGGTGTCAGACTTCTGTGCTGGTGGCCGGGGTTCAATCCTCGGTCCCGGCACAGATTTATCTGATTGCTAAACCCTTCCTTCACCTCTGACAAGACATCTTGTGAATGTGGGGAATGCCAGGCCTCCACCGTGGTTCGGATTCCACGTTAAACTGTAGGTCCTCCATTTCATCTCACAATCACCCTACCATTACACATTAGCGTTAGTGCGTACAACCCGAACGGGTAGTAAGACGCGGTGCTAATAATAATAATAATAATAATAATAATAATAATAATAATAATAATATTCATGATTGTTCCCGTGCTCAGGGTCATTTTTCACTCATATTTCAGAGACAATTCTTTTCCAGTTTATGAATATGATGCGGCTATATTCGTAGCCTATGGTATTATTTCAAGCTTATAAACATCGCTAAGACCGTACAAATAATTGTGAAAGTGTTAATTTTCTTCCATATTAAAATTTTATGTTGTGAACTTTTTAGAATAAGACTTCTGTTTGAGGCAGGCCAGGTCTACATTTTTAAAAATTTACTTTGATCCTAAAACATTAACATTCCACATGAAACGTCATTTAAAATAACCAATGATTAATTTTTTTAACATTAACAATTTTGGAAAAACCATCCTCAATACACCCGACCGGGATTCGAATGCCGATCTCCCTGTCACTGTCAGTTTAATCTAACACGATAATGACACCTTAGACGACTTGATAACATTTTACTATTTTATTAGTGCAATTTTACAGGTATTGAGTAATAATATCTACTAAAAGTTATAGCTGCATCCGACCAAACGATTTGACGTATGAATAAATTAAGATTGATTTAGTGGTTTTTCTATCAGGAAAGTCTCTTTCTATAAAACTTGGACTGAATGAATATTTTTGTTTTCCACAGCGTCTTGGTGCCCGTCTAGGTTATAAGGTCTACACATACATTGCTTACGATAGTGGAATAGGGAAGAGTAAAGTAAAATATTAAAGGATATGTACTCGCGTATGCGTGGAGGGCAAGTGCAACTATGTTTGAGGAGAACAATTTTTAATACACCCGAACGGGATTCTATCTCCGAGCTCCCCGTCACCGAAAATCCAGTCTAACAAGACCATGTTACCACTGATACGGCTCTGTATGAATCGATCCAACATGTAGCTTTGTGATCACCCTGTATCTAGGACGCAATAAGTGAGAGAAAGAGAGAGAGAGTGAGTGCAATGAGAGCCCTCGAGAAGTTTTTGTCAAGCGCCGCGTCTAATACACAGCAGCAACAAATAAAGATGAAACTGTACTTCACACATGGCCCTCCCTCTACCCCTTCTAGAAAGATGGGAAAGGGGTGAGAAGAATGGGATTAGGGGTGTTATGAAATATTATATTCAAATGGATTTTAAACAGGGGAAACATTTGAAAAGGCTGACGTCCATTCTGTGATCAATAAAACATGTGTAGCCTTTTTTTAAAAAATATTTATTTCAAACAGCTTATCTCTTTGAAACAGGGTGAAAACAATAACTCACGGCACAGTCGTGTTTTATGCATTGTTCCCGTGACACCGATCTTTATTCAGTTTATTTATTTTTACTGTTATATTTGCCTATCCAAATCTGTGAACAAACGTGAATCAAGGCGTTAGTGTCATTTGGTCCGTAATTAAGGGTGGTGCAGAGATTGGGTTTGAATCTCGGCAAGGTGTGTCAAGTGCTTTTTACCTAACTGGTTTAACACTATGATTACACGCAATTGAGTTTTAATGAGCTAATATTTCCCCAAAATAAACCTCCTTAATTTTAATTGCAAAACATAAAAATCCCAAGCAGTTATAAATATGAATTGTTTCATATTTCGTTTAATAGCCCTTAATGATACGCTTATGATCACTTATGTTTCACTTCAATTCCTCTACGCACAGTTGTCCATGTGCCTTATATAGGCTCTCACTATAAATGTATTTTTTTAAATACTTGTTGATGTTCATATTTTAAAATGAAAAATAAAATGGTTATAATAATATTATTTGTAGACAATATGAAATAGTAAATTCTTTTTTCCATTTAAATACGGTAAGCTTGGTAAAATATGACACTTTTGTAGTTGAACGTATTAATACAAGTTTTAAATAACTTATGTTTGAAAAAAAAATCACTGGGCCTACGCCTTATAAATGTTAAATTTAATTTAACTGGCACTATAAATTTAGAAAGGGACCTGTAAAAATAGTTTTAATAACGTTTATTCAATTAATTAATGATCTATTTAGTTATTTTGATTTTAATTGCTCTGGCATTGCGATGTAACTTCAATCGAGAATAATTATTCATAATGGACGAAAATATTTATCTAATTTACCCGTCGAAAGTAGTTTTAGGCCTATCTTTCATTATTATTGTGAAATTTTATATTAATTTATACCAATTTGTTAAGTTGAATGATTTATGAATTAAACTACATCTAGTATCTAAACTAAAAAAACTTGCGTTTTAAAAATGTATATGTACTCTACGTATACCTTACATAGAGAGGAGTCTTGAAAATGACGAGCTTACAAAATTATTTTTCTTGATCCAGAGCTTTAATGAAGAGCTCGGCTTGAAAATCAAAATCCAAGTAAGCCTACGTGCCGAGCCCTACTTATTACGTTATATTATTTTTAAAATTTGGGTTCATAATTAATCTTTAGTTGTTGATTAAAAATATATATAGAATTAGTGAATTTATTCTATTTTACTTTATGGATAAAAATAAGGTGCTTTATACTGGGAAAAAAATAGTTGTACTATCCATCCGTTCCTCTCTGTATACACCCGTTCCTCCCCATAATACACCCTTAATCCCATTTCACTAAGCAATATCTATGACCTTGAGTTCCTTTACTTCGGAAGAATTTCGTGTTTCTACATACCCTAATGAACTGTGCTGTACACGCCTATGCTAACCACTCGACCCCCGTTGACGGCGTACACCATATTCTTCGTAGAAATAGTACTAAAACAATCTGACCACTTTAGACACGATGTTGGTACGCCTGCTAGCCTCCACTTGGTTGAAAAGAGAATTCACGCGCTTGCATATAACATATTTCTATTTATGACATCACCCTCATACGGAAGAATAGTCCTTTCAAGGATCTTAATTTGGTGTCGTAGTGAGTATTCGAACATAAATAACACCTCAAGAGTTGTTTTTGTGAATGGCAGGACCTCTTGTTGGAAGTAGTGTAAATGCTAGAAGCGCGTGGAACTAATTAAACTGAATACGGATGCCGTGTTTTAATTGCAACACATATGATCTTGCTATCCTTCAAGGATCTATTTAAAACAAAGACAAAGTGTCTGGTCCAGTTTCTTTAGATACTCCTTGTTAATTAGGCTTTATGGTATTTTTATCAGCTCTCTAGTATGGGGGAAAATGCCATCTATAGTGGAATTACTGTAGTATGGTAGGCTTAGAGCGACATTGTTCTCTTCTTCTCAATACTGAATATTATTTCATCGGCTGTAGAAAGTGGTGGTTACAAAACACATAGCTTGACTCATTAATATATGAAAATAACTTTAGTAATTTTGGTTACTGTCAAATACCTACAGTCTGGTTTTTAAAGGCAATTAAAACCTATTTCTTTTCAGCCAGAGTTGGTGACATTTCACTATATTATTTGTAAAATTATATAGCTATTAGCAGAAATACTTGTAAATAGATTGCGTGATTACCCCTGGAAACTTTTTTATTTGCTTCAGACAAACAGAAAAAAATACATCCAGTTCTTCGAACCCAGTTTTTAAATAGTAAAAAAAAAATCAAATTCAAATTTTAAAATTCTAGTTTTGAGGTCCAAATGTTCGTAGACACGGGACACTAATTTTAAAATTTCATACCTTTGCGTGCGGTAGATATCCCTCAATTCTCATAAAAAAACAGATACATAAATTTTTCTTTATAATAATATAGAAGATAGATTGATAATGTCTATAGCAAGTGACTGCTGCAGAAAACTTGAATGTATACTTAAAATTATAATATATTAATGAGGTTAAATTTCTAAGCTATTTTGCAAAGTGGGTTGCATCTTAACTTGACGCACTTAAGCAGTCTAGCCCTTATCACTTAGACGCCAATGTACAAAATAGAGAGACAGAGGGAAGAAAATGATAAGTTCACCCTGAGAGGGCTCTTGTCTATTAGCTGATAACTCTTTTTCCTCTAACAAGTTAGCAGTCACTTTAATATTTGTGCCTTGAAAATATTCTATTTTTAATTTTACCTTTTTCTTGTTTCATATTCTAGATAGACATGTACTACCACAGATTTTTTAAATCTATATCCTTTCAGGAAGACTCCTACAGGCCATTTTTGTGACCAAGCCAAATAGCCTAAGTTGAAGAGGGTATATAAAAAATAGGTTTACAAAAAACTACTTAAAGATAAAAAATAATAGTTTTATGACTTTGTAGGACTATCTGTAGAATTATTTAAGAATGTATTGTTAATGTTTCAAAGTTATATCTTCAAAACACGCTGAGTAAAACGTAAATTCATTAACACGGGAATCTTATCTTGACCACCAGTGACTTCACAGGTAGGAAACGTCGTTAACTTTTCTAGCGATTCCACTATGAGTTATTTTTAATATTTATACATTGATTGAAGGGTCGCCTTAGGAGTAAACTCATTTGGTACTTCACATTTTATTGAATATGATTTCAAGCATGCATACACCAAACAATGTCATTATACAACTAGAGTCAGTTGGTGCATGCATTTAGGTGGGCGTGGCAGACTGATGTGCAATAATACCTTCTAGCTCAGTGAGGAAAGCAACGGGAAACTATGTAACTTCTCATTTCCTTACTCCTCTTTATTGCTGGCTATGCTTTGCAGCTGACAGTGGCACTATTGAGGATCCAATCAACTTTTGGTTTGAATAATATTCATACATACTATACACCTATATGCAGTAATATTCAGATAGAAATAAACTCTTTTGACATAGATGTTAGTGGGTCAATATTAATATATTCATACATCAAGTCATGTGATTTGCAGCTGACACTTTTTATGCATAATAATACACAATGCTAATAGTATTGCAAAAAAAAAGTGATATGGCTAATAGTAGTGCACTCATTATTTGTACATAAACCCCATCTTATTAAGTACCTATATATCTGGTATATCAGTGAATTTACATTAATGTTATAGGATTAAGTATAGGTAGAATATTGAGAAAACCTACCAGTATTTCCATGAAGGAAAAGTGAAAAACTTACTAGGAAAAAAGTACCAGAGTGCACCAAGTCATGAGTTGAACTCCGACCAAGAAAATCAAACAAGACGAGACTGATGCCTTGGTTCATGTGTTTATCGGTGCGCTATTTATGAAAGTAGGATTTACAACTTTTTTGAATGTCAAATAAGTCAATTTATATGAATGATCCCACTATAGCTTAAGTCTGTTGATTTTCCAGGGAATGTACTGTACTGTACTGTACATAACATGGTTTTTGGTTGGTACTGTACCAAGACTCTTTCACCTTACCCCCTGATAGTTGGATGTTTGAGACAGGTGGTTGGTGACGGGGATCCCCCGCTGAGTAGCGAACAAGGACACGTCACAGCCTCCCTACCCCTCTTTTTCTAATTCCCAGGACCCCTGCAACAAATTCGGAGCATAGGGGATAGGTAGGTAGGCCTCCTGGGTCTTAGCCAAACCCTGCACACACGATCCTTCTTTTCCCCGTTCTAAATAATTCCTCTCCTATTGACAAGTAACGTTTGAACGTACTCCGCTAGCCTTGCTAAGGGTCAAGATCGTTGAAACAATTACAAGTCATCTTGGAAAGAGTTTAGTTTGACTAACGCTGATGATTTGAGGTAGAGTCAGGTTGAGTTTCAGAGGAATAGTAATGACATTTGCGCGGAAAAGACAATTATGAAAACACATTCTCAGTACAATAAGGCCAGGTTTGAGCCCCGACCTCACTATTACCGGTTAGCAAGTCTAGAGCAGATTGACAAGGATAACATAACTTTTATTTTCCTTATAAAATAAAATAAATGTTGAGGTCTACAGTATTTATTTTAGAATATTGTAAAGCACTCTTAGATCATGGCCGTATCAGACGAATATGTAAACACGTGTCACATTTTCTAGAGCAACCTAGAGTTTGGCGTACCACTCCCGTGATTTGTGCGCCGATCCTTGATTGAGGTAAAACTGCAAAAATCTAGGATGTGCAACCCTACAGTGGTATTGTCGCCTTAATTGAGGGAGTCGGGAATAGATCTGGAATTCGATTAATGAATCGGAACGGAAGGGAAGAGCCCGTTAGCTTGAACTAGTTTATTTATTTATAATAGTCTAGTCTCTAGTGAGTAGTGTAGTTCGTGTAATAGATCCATATTCAGCTATAGTGGAACTACTATTTTAAGTGCTGGAGATATGGGCCATATTATCCCAACCATTCACCTCACTCCTCATAATCGTATACCGTCTGAAGTAGATAGTAAATAACTTTTTTGACAGCTCTTAGAGTTACTTGAACAATTATTATATGTATTTTTGAACAAAGTCCTGATTATGATAACATTTCAAGGTTATTTTTGGTACACCACAGACAGTTCTCATATGTACAGTACAGTACAGTACAAAGTACATATATTCTGTTCATGAACCCATGGCTGTGGAAACTTTTTTATAGGTCATTATTTTATCATTTGGGATTCTTAGGTAATATTTTCTTGGTTTGTGCCATGTTTGAATTATTTTCAGGCATTTATGTAAAATTAGTATAGAAGCCTGTTAGCAACAGGCTAATTAAATTTGAATAATTATGATGCAACTTTTAATTTTAGTATGAACTGAAAAATGCAAAATCCTCACTCCATTATTTTATTTTATGAAAGGAATTAAAAAGTTGCACCTAGAAAAAAAATAATTTAAATCTATTTTTAAAAATTGAAAAGCTGGCTTCGTAAGGTTCTTTTCCGTGGTCTATACTAAGTGTGCGAAGTTTAATATTTCTAGTTCATCTAAGGGATTCTGGAGGGGGAAACACACACACCCACTAGAACATTATATATAGGCCTGGATATATTTTGGTTAAGGGATACCTATCTGAAATTTTTAGTTTCCCAGATCTTCTGGGCTTAGATAATTTTTCGACCTTAGTTTTTTAGAAACCCGCTACCCTCTCCCAAAGTTTGAGGACTCTATGGGAATATTCGATCACCAAGTGTTCCTGTAATCTTTTGTGTTAGGTACAGCCTGCGTTCACAATTTCTTTTAACTTTGGTTTTTTGGAAACCCCCGATTTAGAAGGCTCCTATAGGAATTTTTGGTTACTATGTATTCCTGAACCCTTTTTGGCAAGGAGCTACCCCCTTGAAAAATTTCAGGTTCTTAGGTCGTTTGGGATTTGACATTTCTTTTACTCTTGGTTTATGGATCCCCTTCCCCCCATTTCAGGGGCACGCATTGGAATTTTCAGTCACCAAGTATTTATGCACCTTTATGGGGGATAAATGCTTGCAAAATTTCAGCTTATTTGGTCTTCTGGCTTCAAGATATTTTTCGACTGGACAGAGGAACTGGTAGTTATTATAGTGGAGATTGTTTTTGTTTTTTTATTTCAATCAGAAACTAATCGAAAATCCTGCTCCATTAGTGTCTGTTCAGTGGTCTATTTATACTATAAGTGTGTAAAGTTTCAGCTCTCTATGTCTTCTACGCCAATAACTATAATTAAAGCTTCAATAGCTTCTTTTAATGGTCATGGACTTTAATTAACTATATGAAAAGTATGATTATATGTTGACATTAATTTACTTCTCTAGAATATAGAGTTCTTAATACAACCGATACATAAGATTGAATTAATTTTATAATTTTGCAGATTCAAAAGTTTATAGAGGAATCTGTGTGATAATTTTTTTTTAACAGATAAATTAATATAAGGTCCAGCATTGACCTAGTAATGTTATTACTAAACGACCTGTGACTATATTAGTTGTTAATCGGACAGTTAGAAATTAGGGAGATAATTAATATTTGTGATAGTTTATAAATACATAAATACTCAAAAATATTTTTTTTCAACTCATAGTTGTCGCAATGATAATATAAAATGTACCTAATGAACTTTGTTTCCTATTTGTTTGTATGGTAGTAAGATACACATGCTTGGTGAGACATTGTGTTATTATTATTAGCACCACGTCTTACTACCCGTTCGGGTTATAAGCGATACATTGTAACTAAGCTGGAAAGGGTTGCGTTGGGTGGAGATAGCTAGCTATTACTTCTGAAGCAGGTGTTTGTAAATCAATGTTATATTTAGCAGAATGCAAGTGTTCAGTTGTAAAAGGTTTTCCATTATATATATATATATGTTCCCCTTTGTAAAGTGTGGGCTTAATTTAGTTGTGTGCATTCATTACGAGTTTTTGTTCATATTTTTAAGAAACAAATTTTAATCTACAGATAATTTCTAAGATTATTCTTCTATCACTTTTAGGTCATCAAAGTCTGGGCCCTGTTTATGAATAGAAGCATGTAATTTGAAGCTGTCAATTTGTGTAGGTAATGAAATATTATAGAGCAGTAATAATAAAATAGAATATTACCTATATTGAGCACAAAAAACATGTTTGTATTTTCTAAAAGTCCCTTTCTATCTATCAGTGGCTCCTCACCCCTATATACAGGAATCAACTACATGCCTCAAATGTGTACCACATACCCACACCATCACCGACGAACGGCCAGGTAGGAGGAGGGGATGGATTGTAAAACTATTTATTTGTCTAAATCTACCACACATATTTACGTTTTGTGTATAGCGGTTGTTCGTGTTTTTAAATGAAACAATCTGCCCTATGAGGTGTGATTCGTCAATTTTTTAATGACGGCTATCAATTGTCGCTTTTAAATTTTAGAAATGTAAAGTTGATATTTGATGTACACATTTTTATGTAAGTAATACTATACAAAATGGTTGTCATTAGAACTGTTGGATTAAAAAAAAAAATTGTAGCAAAGTTGTTGAAGATGTATGAACGTTGATATTAAAATCGTTGAAATAAATATATATTTTTTCCTTTTAATCTGTTCCGTGAAACCCTGAAAGTTGCTATCAAAATAAATTGTGGTTTTCTGAAATTTAGGCTTTTCCTTTAAATTAATTTTGAAAAAGATATCTGAAAATGGGTTTCGTAGAACCCCGGAAATCTTTTTCGAAAGGGATCACTTAATATTTTTAATGTACAGATGGTTATTTATATAGATGACTAACTTGTTAAAATTAAAATATAATTTATGTTTTAGGACGTATTGTATATCTGTTGGTGACGCTAAATATTACAATAATTCTAGGTCTAAAAACGTATGTCGTGTGAATTCATTTAATAAATATGGTAATTATTGACGTGATAGATTTTTTTATATAGTTGGCGAATACATGACACCAAGGCTTCAACATAGTTTGCTCTGGTATGTCAATGATGAAGGTGTAAAGGTTCAAACTCTATGTTGGTAGAATTGAGAAAAATGTTTCCTTAATTATTTTGAGTTTTTCCTCCACACAGGGGTAGGTACATTTCTTTTAAATTCTACCTTCCTCATATTTACTAAATTAGTGTCATCAAATTCGTATAACCCAGACCGATAGTAAGACGCAAAGAAAAAAAAGCCACAACACTCGTTCAGAATGTCTCCAGAGTCCAATAAAGGGAAGGGAATAATATCCAGGGGTTCACCTCATCTTATCTCAAGGACGTGGGCGGAAAGGACCAAACAACTCTTCAAGTGAAGTGAATGGTGATGGGGGAGGAGATATGAGGCACATGTTTAAAAACTGGCAGCGACCCACCCCCCTCCCTTCCTACTCCTAGAGCTCCCTTCAATAGCCGCTTCTGCAGCTACTATATGAATGAATACCTTCACCGCCGTCCATTGTGCGCCTATGGACCTGGCGTGTTTACTCCGACCTAACACACGACAATACGTCCCGGGACCTCTCTCTACATCAAGTGGAAAGAGGGGATACCCAAGAAAATCGGTACATGAAAAGAAACTGTTTAGTAGTTCTCTTTCTCCCCCTTGAAAATGAATAAATTGAATGATTATAGTTATTGCTTTCAGAAATTCATGTTTTTCTGCAGATATAAGCTTTTCTTTCTTTTGTCATTTGTAGCATTGCCGACTAGCTAACTCGGACATGAATTGTATTTTTTTTATATAGAAAGCAAAGGGGGGTGTTTTTCAGGTAGGGTGCTGTTTACGGATACAAAATATAATGCATTTTCTGTACCCCATAGAAATATGGCTTTTGAAGAAATGTGAGTCACTCAAAAATTCTGTGACGGCTGTTTAGGAAGAAATTTCATCCGTCTATTATATGAAAACCAATAATGTAATATCACTACCACGTGTATAAAATGTGATTAAAAATTTCCGTATTTTTAAAGTAGCTATTCAACCTCCTATTAATAATAATTATTGAAGTAAATCTACCAGCGCTTCGACAGCACCTTGACATTTGTATAATCTGTACATGGTTTACTTTAAACTGTGAATGCATTTACACTAGTGTAAGAAGGGTTTTAATGTCACAAAAAAGTGTATGAGCTCTCTAACAATATCATAGCGCTTTCGATCTACACATAAATCACAGAGCACAAAATTGTTCTTGGGATTTACTACAAACGTTTGGACAATAAAGAAAGTTGATTTAAACCAGTATTCGTCTATGTCCGACAGATATATTTGATTCTATTTCCTAATCTCACTACTCATTCGGGCAATGAGCATATCTATTATTTCACGCTAGTGATGTAGGGATGATAAAGGTAGACTTTTTATGAATGAATCAGCATTCACGTGGAGGAATAGTGAGAAACCATCTAGGGAAATCCACTCTCAACCCAATCTACCGGGATTTAAACCTGAATCACCAAGTCATCGATAATGCAGCCTATTGCGAGAGTGATGCACTAGATAATTAGAAAACCAAAGATGGTTTAAAACTTAATAATATTCCAATTCTTAAATACAATATTATTAATAGATAATCTTGGACACCCTTGGAACACCAACTTAGTTATCATATCTTAAATAAGTGTTACACTCATACTTAAGTTCCACTAAGTATTGTTATGTTAGGATGAACTCAACATCATCAACTGTTTACAGCCTGTGGCCGGGTCAGTTTAGTAAAATGTTTCCATCTTCCTCTATCCTTCCAACATTATTAATCTTTTAATTGCTTCCATTCTTCTACTCTCATTTGCACACTTTCTGTTATCTGATCCTTTTTGGCCTACCTTGTGGTATTTTCCCTACATACTTTGTTTTCATCACTTTCTTTGGCATCCTCTCTTTTTCCATCCTCATTACATGCCCATACCCTTACTCATACAATCTAAACATTTTTTTAATGACTAAATTTAGAAAACCTTGGGCGAAACTATAGGAAGAAAGGAATACATCAATGAAGTACCAAGAGTGAATAGATAATATATTTGGTATTGGATAAAAACAATTGCCCCTGAAATTTTGACCACCTTGACTCTTATGAGACACGTGGGCAAAGAAATAATATTTTAATGGCTCCCATAGAAAGTAGGGCTACTAAGGATAAGGGTGTACACACTTTTTTAGTTTCTCATAAAGTTAGGATAAATTTGAGGTTCAAAATCTTTGTTATTATTCGTTGTAGGAAATAATAATAAAATATATGTAAACATTTTTTAAAGCGTATGCCAGCAGGATTTGTCGGTTAGACATTCCCGATCTTCTACTGGCCGTGTTATCAGGTTGCGACACCATGTAACTGCGGTTACTTAGTCCCGATAAGATGACGTGATGATAATTTTGATGACTATGTGGGGCCAATAGAACTCGTAAACCAAATATCCAGACCACGGTAGCCATAGGAAAGATTCTCATTTGGTAACGTCCGGAATTGGAACCAGGACCTCTAGAATAGTAGCCAGGAATTCCGACCATTAGACCAAGAGGATGGACGATGGTAATAATAATAATAATAATAATAATAATAATAATAATAATAATAATAGTAATAATAATATATTAATGACGTTCCAAGGAAATGGAAATTTATATATTTAAAAAAAAGAAGTTGGAATAATTTTTTTCGAAATTTTGGCTGCATTTGGCCCAGCTAATGTACCAGCCATGAGAACAAAATTAGAGTGTACAACGCTTTCATGAATAGGTAATAATGTGTTTAGTGAATCTCTTTGAACAAGAATAAAATCAATTTTATTTTTTATTAATTTATACACATTTAGGTTATATTTCAAAATCTATTAGTCCGGATGTATTCCTTATTTTTATATGCTGTCATTTCGAATAAGAAAATAAGATTTTTGTGTCGAAACGTTTCGTGTTAATTTTAAAATGCCAATCATATCCGAAATGGTTGACATTTTAAAATTTCTAGAATCACTTTGTTTTATTAAAAATATAAATACAAAAATTTGGCGCCAATATAAAATAATTTTTTTAGAAGTAAGTTTCTCTTTGAAGCTATTAAAGTTTTTTTCAAAACAAAACATATTTTTAATGTAGATGTTTTGACTGTTATTGTATTCTAAATAGCTACTAGCCTTATATACGTTAGTGAAAAGTTGTTTGAACAAAGGGATGAAAGGCCACATTCATGGACACACATTCATAATAGATTTTTCAATAAAATAAGAAATAATCTATAATCTACATGTGATTTTTCTTTTAACAGACAAATATGCAAAACACATATTTCAATACATTTAGCCACAGAACACATCTCTGAAAAGTGGAAGATACGAAACATATCTATCAAAGATGAGAACTCCATAACGCTCAAAAGGTGAGAGCTGTAGAACACGTTTTTCAAAAGTGAGAGCTACATAACACATCTCTCAAAAGTGGAAGTTGTAGAACTCATCTCTCATAAGCAAGAGCTGCAGAACACATTTCTCATAAGTGGGAACTGCAGAACACATTATCGTAAGTGGGAGGCGCGGAAAATATATCTCATAAGCGAGAGCTGCAGAACACATTTCTCATAAGTGGGAACTGCAGAACACATTATCGTAAGTGGGAGATGCAGAACACATTATCGTAAGTGGGAGGCGCGGAAAATATATCTCATAAGCGATAGCTGCAGAACATATTTCTCATAAGTGGGAACTGCAGAACACATTATCGTAAGTGGGAGGCGCGAAAAATATATCTCATAAGCGAGAGCTGCAGAACATATTTCTCAAAAGCTAAAACTGCAGAATATATCTCATAAAAGTTAAAAGTTAAGAACACATCTCTCAAAAGTTAGGACTGCAGAACACATCTCTGAAAAGTAAAAGTCGAAGAAAAGTTATTTTAAATGTGATAGCTGTAGAAAAAATTCCTCAAAAATGAGAGTTACACGTAAAAGAATTGAGCTCACAGAAAGGGTTCTATAACCGGTAGGTCTCCTTTAGTAAAATATTATTTGTAAGAATCATTTGTTATTGAGCTACTAAAGATCGCCATCCCCACGGACTGTCCGAGGGGTGGCAGAGGGGGGTCGAGCAAGTCCGCAAGAGAAGAGGGGAGGAAGATATGTGGCGATTCCCTTCAACCAAGTGACGGTATATTTATGACGTGTCGCCGCTTCCACTCGGATGTCCGCACCCATCCACTCCCCCATTCCTACAACCCTCTCTCGTGACAACCGACCCTCTTTTTTAACATCCCATCGCCCCCACCTACCCTTTAACGACCTTACGATTGATGTCCTCAGTCACTGCCCTACTCCACCGTCGCCATCAAGAGCAAGGCCAAAATAAAAGTTACTAATAGTCTTAGAAACTCTAAAAGTAGCTTTTTATTAAGATTTAGCGTGAGCTCTTCAAACACAAAGAATATATAATATGCATATGGATTACAAACTAGTTTTAGGAGTTTTAAATTTATTTGAATAATAATGACTGACTAAGAAAATCAAGCCCAGAAAAACTTCAAATTGACTTGCTAGGCCAAGGGTACTGGATTCAATTCCTATGTTCATGAGTCATTATTCGGCTATATTTAATTGAAATCACGTGGAAGGCTGTCATCCATTACCAGTTATAGTTTCCACAAACTATAGTTTAAGAGTGCCACATATTTGAACAGATATATCCTAATGCTACGTTATTTCTTATTGGTTAAATTTGTACAACTCCAAAACCACTAAAATAATCTCCAATAAAATATTTTAAAATTTAATTTTGTGACCTTATTAAAATATAGCTTTATGTGTTTGAGGAAGGCTAGATTTATGTTTATAAATATTAAATTTGATCTCATAGCTGCAAACTTAACTATACCCGTGGTGTAGTGATCAGTGCACCTAGCTACGAGCCTAGGGGTCACGGATTCGATTTCAGGCTGATACCTTGGGTATTTTTCATGAAAGGTAAGTTACCCCAATGGTCACCAGGTAATTGGTTAGCTAGTCTTAATTTAGCTTTAAGTGTTTCCACTGATTCCACACCTTCATACTCACTATCACCATCATCTTATCTCACCGGGACATGGAAAGAGCTTCCACGGAAAGGATGTACGATTAGTACATTCAGGCGTTTCCGGGGCAACGGTACATTAGTACTGGATCTATGACTGTTGTAGCCTAGACGTGCGATAATATATTGTTATTTACTGCAACATTACTTCCCATGAAACATCGTCGAAAGTAAACTAATCTCAACTTTTTAATATTTTTAAAAGTATGAAGCTTAAACTGTAGGATTTTTAATCCTATAGGAACATGTTGATATGCTCCCCTTTCATTTTGGCATGAATCATATTTTGAAATAGCAAGCTACTATAAAAGAAATGCGGGATAAATGAACTCCAGTGATGCGTTTCGATAGTCTCCTTAACTTACGAGCCTACGTATGAATAAAAACACACATCTTTTCTATCTTACAAAAGGATTAACACGTAAATATCTTTATCAGACCCATTTTGGTAGCCTTATGGCCTAGCGCGCTATCCTCGCAGTGGACTAGACTGACGATGATGGGGAGATCGATGTTAGAATTTTGGTCAGGTGTACTGAGGGGGGTTTCACCTAAGTGGTTTTATACTCTCCCTCCACACTAAGGCGGGTACATATCCTTTAAAATAGAACCTTTCTAATTGCTAAAACTGTTAGCGTAATAAGTACGGGTAGTAGGACGCGCTGATAGAAAAAAATACTTTATCAGCACAACAAAAATTGAATCAGGTTTTTTCTTAAACTTATGCTCTAACTGCACTAGTCAAGAAGCTAAGGAGAATGTCTAGAACCAATATTAATGCAGGTGTTCAAATTGAGTTTTTTATTTCACTATGTCCGTTCTGATAGGTCTTTTTCCCGACACTTTAGAGAAAGTATACTTGGTATATGATTATACTATATTATAGCATTAACGTTTGAATGGGTGGCTTTCTAAATCGTAAAAAATAACCACAACTGTCTATTAAAGGAGTTCACTAAGAAAATACTCCCTTATATTCAAATAATATAGATCTAAAATTAGAAAAATATTTCCATACCTTACCCAAAAACTTATTTGGTTGAGGTTTCTACCAGAGGTGGCTCGTAGCTAAGAGTGCTACATGGGAGAGAAATTAAATTCATTGCAGACTTTTAGAAATCTCAAATTATTTATTATTTAGTTATTTGATATTTGGCGAAAGTTCTGACCAGTTAAAATGTTTAAATTTTACGTTTAAAGGTTTAAAAAAAATGGATGATTGCTTACATAAAACCTTTAAAAAACACATTTTCTTATACTGTTCTGTTGTGACCCTATCAAAACATAACATTGTTTGACTGCGGAAGGCTATATATATGTTTATAACCTTTGGCTTTAATTTCACAAGAACCAATTTTTTCGGTAAGTGTCGTTGCATATTAAAAACAAAAACTTTAAACTCAAAATTTAAAACTTTTTTTTTTCTAGAAACCTGATGATAATGTTCGCTACATTTGGTTGAGAACTATATTTTAAAATATCGCACACCTTTTTAAATAATGTGGGATTTCCAAACATCTACACGCACTTCCGTGTTCTGCCATGTAAGCCCACCAACAAGACATACAAGGTATGGCTATGAAATAACCGGACTGAAGTCATAACACTTTTTATTCGTCACCAATTACAGCAGAAGTGTTATCGCCCTCAATGTACTCCCCTTGGCGATACCTACACCGCTCCATACGACGTTTTCATTGTTGAAAGCAGTGATGGAAGTTCTCTTCTATCAGCTGATTAAGAACCTTCGTTGCTTTTGATTTAACCACTTCCACACTTTCAAATCTTATCCCCTTCAGCTGCCGACTTGACCTTGGGAAATAGAAAAAAGTCACAGGGGGCAAGGTCGGGCGAGTACGGTGGATGTTCCAACACGGTGATGCCGTATTTTGCGAAGAACACTTTCACAGACAAGGCAGAATGGGCTGGTGCATTGTCTTGGTGAAGGATCTAGGACTTGGTCTTCCACAAATCGGGTCTTCATCTTCTCACACACTCACGTAGGGCCGTCAGAACCTCGATGTAGAAATGTTGATTGACCGTCTGACCCTCAGGTACCCAGTGAACGTAGACAATGCCACGAATGTAGAAAAAGACAATCATCATTGCTTTGAATTTGGATTTGCTCATCCTGGCTTTTTTTTTTCCTTGGCGAGCTTGGGCTCTTCCAATGCATGTATTGCCTCTTTGTTTCGGTATCGTAAGTAAAAAACCACGATTCATCATCAGTAATCACCTTGTCTAACAAATCTGGATCAGTGGCGATGTTGTTTAGGATGCCAGTACAAATGTTCTGTCTTGATTCCTTTTTTGATTCCTTTTGCTCGGGAGTGAGGAATTTCGTCTTTTTGCGCAAACCTTCCGCATGTTAAATGATTCATGTAAAACCTGTCGAACACTTTCTTTGTCGATTCCTGTCATTTCAGCAAGCCCTCGGATGCTCAGACGACGATCAGCGCAGATTAATTTACCAACTTTTTCAATGTTTTCGTCCGTTTTTGACGTTGAGGGCCGTCCTGGGCGCCGATCGTCTTCGGTCGTTTCACAACCATCTTTAAACCGTATAAACCACTCAAAAACTTGTGTGCGGGATAAAAATTCACTCCCGTAGACTTCTTTCAACATTGCATAAGCTTCTATGGCAGTTTTCCCTAGTTGAACAAGAAACTTGAGGTTAACCCGTTGCTCCGTCTGACCACTTTGGCATTTTTCCGACGCGCCACTAGTGCGTAGACTAATTCAATCAACTGCTACAGTCAAACTGAGCGACCTGCTGGCTTGTCTTGTCAGGGTGGGGGAAGGACCATCAGGCACAGGCATGTTCAAACATGTCGCGGCATGCTCGCAGTTTGCTGGGAGCAGCACCAGTCCGGTTATTTAATAGCCACACCTCGTATAATAACATCTTATTTTTAGTAAGTGTATCCCTCTTGAAGCGTTAGTGTTTTTTAAGATTTTTATTGTGATTTTTTTGTGATTTTATTGTGTAATGCCGCTAAACTAGGCATTGAAGAGGATTACAAATATAAATTAACAATATTTCTGGAGATATTTTGAGTTCTACAAAGAGCCTCCTTCTTCCTTCACTATAAACTTGACTAATGAGATATCTCTTTAAGTGTCGTACCAACATCGTGCGTCTCTCAAAGAGAAAATCTGTCATTTCATCGGGACTTGAACCAAAAGCTATCAGATGTAAGTGGCCATATTCTGATTTGCAACGCTTCAATTCTCTTGATCGTGAGCCAGTTTAGAAACTGTTATTGTGATTTATTCGCAGTTCATTCATCTACTTTAGATTTAAAAGACACACTTATACAATGGAAAAATAAAAAATAAAAATGAATAGTTAGGTGAATAGTTTATCAACTTCTTCAAAATAATCCGAAACCTTAGCTCAGTTGGTATCTTTTTGCCTACCATTACCTACAGTTACCAACATGGCTGAAAAATAAAAATGTTATCATTAATAAAGTGCGGCTTCCCCTTTTACATTGAGGAATTAATGTCTGGGACAATGGGTGTCATGTCTCTTCTATAATTAATTTATTATATAAGTCATATTCTGATATAGTAGCCGGTTCAGAAAGTTGGCGTTAAATGACTTAAAAAATATTTTTGCGAAATATTGAAATTATTAATATAATGTAATAGTGATATCAAAGTTTTTAAACAAAAGATTTTGAAATACTTTAGTTTTCAACTTGATTGGATGAAAGTTGAAGATTAATGTAATTAAGACATGTTGTATATAATAACATATTTTAAAACCCACGGAGTGAATCTGACTACAAATAAAACAAATTAATTATTTTAGTGTTTTACACACTTTGGAGCAATATATAACCTTCCTGCGAGGTATGGGACCGGTTATAATAGAAAAAAAAAAAAAA
>CABFOW010000092.1:117951-193371 GCA_902141385.1 Timema californicum | reverse complement strand
TTATAATAGAAAAAAAAAAAAAATAGACTTGAGCTAATTCGTGGCTATTATTTTTAAAGAATGCTTTATGATAATAATTTTATAGTTTTTACAATACTATACATACAACTAATATAGTTATAATAAGAACTAGTAACTCCTAGCGTGAACCTATTTCTTAAACACTGTTTGAATGGTTTTACAATTAGTTCCAATATGTTGTCATAAGCTCGGGTCAAATAGACTTGGTGAGGGATAGGATGCCCAGGAGGATGTTGGATAAAGTGGGGGTGGGGGTCGGAGAGGGGGGTATGAGGCTGAGAGGAAGACCAAGGAACAGATGGCTGAAGGGAGTAAGGAGGAGTGTGGAGGAAAGAGGAGAAGACCGGGCCAAGGTGGAGGGAGAGAGATGGTGGGAAGAAAGGAGGCGGTGGAGAGGCCTAGGTTTCAAACAGACCTAACCAGTGGCTGGAAGCTGTTCATGATGATGATGATGATTATTAGTAGCAGTACACTTTCTGAAGAAGCTGATTGTACCAGCAATTTGTCTGAGCTCTAAGTCCCAGCTTTAAATCCATCCCAGGCATTCGACACATCTTCAGTGTTTTATATTATAGTTGCAGGCTTAACTAATATGTTGAAACTTTTATTAAAACTCTTTGTTAATTTTTGGATGGTGAGGAAGAGGGGGTGGAGTATATTCTCTACTTTCCTCTTCCCGCCCCCTTTACGGGTGTACCGCTATTTATGCACTTAATTTATACATTTTATGTTTTTTTAAAAGGTGACTACATCAATGACTTGGTTTAGTACCACGTCTTACTACCCGCCTAGGTAATATGCATACGTAGACCTACTATTTGTGTGAATATGTTAGGGATGAGGAAGGTAGGATTTAAAGAAATTTTACTCGCATTTGCGTGGAGATAGGGTGAAAATCAATTTAGGTAAAACCACCCTTAATACACCAAATCGGGAGTCGAACTCCGATCTCCTAGTTTCCGGCAGTATATTCAACGCTAAAGTTACACCTTAGACCAGACATGTCCAACCATTTCCCGACGGAGGGTAGCCTAAGTCCTTAAGGAACTGTCCGGGGGCCACACATGGAATTTATAGAACCTAATGCCTAGGTATAATAAAAATACGAATCGGATTTGTTCTTTATTCCTGAAATGTCTAATGTCTCCAATTTGAGCTAGCATTCGCTTCGGTGACCACGTGGTCTAACGCGCTACTTTCACAGTAGACTAAATCAACTGCCCACAACGGGGAGATCAAGATTCGAGCCTTGAACGGGCGTACTGAGTTTTTACAAAATTGTTTTCCACTCTCCCCCCACGCAATTGTAGGTACCATTTCTCTAAATATAACCTTTTTAATCCCTGCAACTATTAGCGTAATTGGTACACGAGCGTATAGCCCCCATTGTTAATAAGACGTGGTTCTAAACAAAGAAAGTGAGCTAGCGCTCCTCACAGAGCTAGCTCGTGACCTGAGGGTTAGGACATATCTGCTTTAGGTCATCCGATCACCGAATCGGGTGCCCCAAACTAATTGTATTTATCAAACAAAGACGCGTAGGCCATCTCCCATGCACCGTCGGTCGCAGATTCTTGATGATGAACCGACGATGAATGCTCTTCTACCCAGGGGTAGGTCCTTCTTTCTGTCACCGCAACAAGATAGTCCTCCCCACGCTAACTCAGCAGTTTCGCTTGGTCGGATCTAGGGGGCATTGCGGGACTATTCGATAGTGAGGAGAAGGGGTCGAGGGGTTGGGGTGTTCAAGCACCGTTAAAGCAAGCACTTCCGCGTCGTCTCACACCCGCCCCACGCGTCCGGAAACGCCCATGAGTCATGATAGAAAGAAGCCTGGGCCGCCAACCTAGCCCCACAAGACCTTGGGTACATGTGGATATTTCTATATCAGCTCTTTAGTAGTGTTCGAAAGAAATATATCGATACTTTGATCAATTTTAGTATTACAAGGAAAGTATCAGTCCGATACTCGTAAGGAAATAACATTATCGATAGCAATAGGTATTTATTAATAGCGAGAGATTAAGCAATAATTTTGATCAAAATGTGTTTAAGTTTTTTTATGCGAAAAAAATCACATTTTTTCTTTATATCCTTGGAATGTTTGTAATTATCCAATTACAACATAAAGAATAAATGATACACACAATTGGATTAATTTTATTACAAAGTGTATTAGAGCTTAGATCAAAATGTTTAAAAATAGGTTTATAGTCAAATACCACAAGTAAGTTTTCCTAAGAAAAAAAGATCTCATCATACAATAATAATTACTCTACAATTATGAATAAATAATAAAATGTTCTAACAATGTTTTTTTTTAGTTCCAATTTTCAATCTCAGCTATTTGTTAAGCAGCCTCAAATTATTATTTATGTTTGTTAAATAAATATATATATTCTTATTTATAATAAAAAAAAATTCACCAATACTCATTATAAACTAAACCTTAAAAGGCTATTTACAAATAGGCCCTATTTCAAATTTAGTAAAGATTGCTATACGTGAACCATCCTTTAAATTAAGTTAATTTATTTTAGACTTGCTTCAGTGTGCACTTGGTCTAGGTCATCACTATCGTGTTAGACTAGTCTTCCGATGACAGGGTGATTGGGGTTCGAATAGATATTACCACCACCTATAAATTAACAACAATAACACAACAAGATTATCAATATTGACCGAAAAAAACCTGATTTTATTCAATTTCCTTTCTACAAATTACGCAACCTTTTTCAAAATGGTGATTAAAAAAAGAACATTTTACAAAGTTGTCTTTTTTTTTCGAATGTGTCTAGTTTTAGTGAACTTAACCCCTCAGACCCTCTCTGTTGAATGCCTAAGCTTGATATTGCCTGATTTAGGCACTAACTAAGACCTCGGCCTTACCAACGACGCCAAAGACGATGCTTCTCTTTTTTCCTAGTTGAAAGAAAGATCTTGCCCTGACTTCCCCCTCGTCTTCATTGCTTTGCAAATGAGCCAGTCGTAAAAACGGGAGATGTCCATCTCTCCCCTCGCAAAGGGACGTCACAGCGGCAAGAGAGGGGGGAAAGATTTGTTTACGTTCACGGATGGTGAAGACAACAGTGGTCACGTCATTTGTTCTGAATGAACCCGGAGTTTTCAAGCTTAACGATTATTTAAGTTAGAATCACATGATTTCGATGGCAGTATCTCTGCTTGAGGAAATAGGACACTCCCGAGAGATGCGCCAACCCATAGTCTATTAGCTTTTCATGAGAATCACAATTTATGTTTTATTGTTCGCGCTATTTAATGTGCAATATGAACCGATTGATTATATCAGAACGCGAAAATTTCTATGATTAAGAGTGACAGGGTCTTTCAGTTTTGCTGTGAAAGGTATTTTACCACATTTTCCAGGGATATTACACATGCCAATGTTGACATGCGACTGACGGCTTTAATTCCCTTCCGAAGGAAGTTGTGCTACAGAGTTTTACAGCTCAAGAGAAATCCGTCAACCTTGGCTGGGTTTGAACCCACCAATATCGTGTCCTTTACACAAAAACCACTGAGGTCGAATCAAATTACAACCTAACCGAGACGTGTGTTGGAGATTAGGTACCGTCTATACAGTCGATATTTGGGCATCAATCGATCCCCCACTAGACCTGATGCGTTGTCTAACTCTCTTGTTGGACTAGATTGTCTATGACATGAAAATCGGGGTTTGAATCCCAGTTGAGTGTACTTAGGATGGTTTCCAACTCTTTCTTCACGCAAATGTGGGTACACTTCCTCTAGGTTAAACCTTTCTCAGCCATAGCGCTTTAGCATAATTAGTAAATATTTGTATAATCTGAATACTTAGTAAGACGCGGTGCTTAAAAAATCCCCTGTTGGCATGAAGTTATTTGTATATATTTTTTTGTCACCACGTCTCACTACACGCTTAGGATGTATACCAGTGGTTCTCAAATTGTGTGTTACGGCACATTGGCGTGCCGTGAGCTCTTCAATGGTGTGCCGTAAAATTTGGATCCATATTTAAAAATTATATGCCTGTATCTGCAAATTAAGAAATCAAATGTCACAAATTTGGGGAAACTCAGCCTGTTCAAACACAAAATGAGTGTCACCTTATCGTTTATACGCCCTAATATTACCGGAAAAATTAAAAAATAATAAAATACATCTTAAAGTTTCACATTAAAATACCATTTTATTTATTAATAATTACAGTGTGATATATAAGAATAGCTTATAATGTAATTATGCAACATATTGATAACATAAAATCTTGAATTACTTAGTTAAGTTATATCAATAAAATTTCATTGTATTCAAGCCATCCAAACTTGTTTTTTTAACCGGTTCTCGCTCTTTAATTCTTTATATTGTGCCTTCGAAAATTATATTATTCAAAAGTGTTCCACGGGCGTGAAAAGTTTGAGAACCACTGCTGTATACATACGAACTAACTACTATAGTGTGTTAGGAGTAAGGAAAGTTATATTTAGAAGAAATGTACCTACATTTGCGTAGAGGTTGATTTCATAATCCTTTAGGAAATACCATCCTTGGTACACCCTTTCGGAATTACAGCTCCGATATCTTCATCAAAGGAAGTATCGTCTATTGCGAAGAGACGCCTTATACCAAGGGTTGGCAACATTTTTGGGCTCCGCCTGACTTAGGCCTACAAGCATATAAAAGTTCCCGCATTCACTCATCCTTTCTATGCAATAATTTTGCTTCTTTTTTGTCTATACATTTATATGTATTGATAAAATTTAACCTTTCCTCAAATAATTATTTCCCAGCCATTCTAAAAATAATGACATTATAAAATAAAGGAAGTGTACTATACATTTCATTTTCTGATAATATTATCGATTATCACCGATCAAGGTTATTTTAGTCACTAATATTATTTGAAAGTACTTGATATATTTGCGAATTTAGAAGGAATAAAGATAAACTTTTAATAACGTTGGAGTTTTCTCACGCGATCGACAAAAAATTGTCACGATATCTACAGGTCGATCGCGATCGACTAGCTACCAACCCCTGCCTTATACTATTCGAGTATTAGAATTTGCTGATTGCTCGCTTAGCTGCGGATTATTTAGTTTTCAAACTTATTCCCCTTTAACATAGGACTAATTAATAGAAACCTAAAAGCTGACCTGATGGTCTAGGGGTAAGATGTTGGACTTCTGTGCTGAGGCTCCAGGGCTAAGTCTTCAGTCCCGGCACAGATTTATCTGATTGCCAAACCATTCCTTCACCTCTGACAAGACGAATTTTAATCATAACTTGTGAATGCGGGGAGTGCCAGGCCTCCACCGTGGTTCGTATTCCACGCTAAACTGTAGGTCCTCCATTTCATCTCACGATCACCCTAAAATTACACATCGGCGTAAGTGCGTTTAACCCGAACGGGTAGTAATACGCGGTACTAATAGTTCGGTTCCTATTACCAGTTCTGGATTTATGTATGTGGGGTCCTAGCTACCTAGCACGGCCACCTGTTCCAATTCGACCTTTGACCCCAACGTGGAGATAGTGTGTATTGTGATGATTAAGTAATGTTGTTTTCGCTCTATGATTGGTTGTTACGTAATGTTGTGTCACTCTCTGATTGGTTTTCCCCCTCCTCTTGGACCCCTTTTATTGGTTTATTCTTGTCTCATTTGTTTGTTTTTTATGTCTGGCTAGAATTCGGACGGGTGTTGGAGTTTTTTTATTGGTGTGGGGGAGTTTATTGTCGTAGGATTGGGATGGGGCGTTGGTGTTTTTTTTAGTTATTTATTGGCGTGCAGTCCACGCCGTTGGTCGCGGCATCGGCACGGAACACGAAACTCTCCTGACGGCGGAATAGCGTAGAATTCGCCCACTGACCGGTCGGCAGCAGTTTGTCACCCTTTTAATATTCCCTCAATCCTACATTAGCGCCTATGTATTTGGCGGTCCCAAAAATTAGGCGTACCAATTTTGTTTTGGTGGCGATCCTGCCAAAACAAAAACAGTTTGCAAGGTTCGCGAGATCAAAATAAGCTACGGCAACCGGAACGACGTTAATTTTGACGTTTTGAAATCGATGGTCACCGAACAGGCCGTGGATAGATACATACAGATACCACAAACAATTTTAAGTAAATGTCTTGTGACTGTATGTACCGTTTCGCAATCTAAAGTCTACAGGCCCATGTACACCAAACGGTGGATAATCAATGATTATAATACGTTGCCGTTTGGGTATCAGAGTCCTTCTAAACTTGCTCACTCTGACTAAACGGTGATCATTTAGACGGGTAAATAATCACCTTTTTTTCTTTCACTCTAGACAGTTCCACTAACATAACATTTTTCAAAGTTTTAAGATTTTTTTCACATTTTGTCCTGCATGAAAACACGCATATTTTTTATTGATTTATTTTATGCACCCGGGATACATTTTATAATTTTTAACCGCCAGTACAATCCTTCACCTACCTGATTATTTCTAGTCAAATAAATTAGTTGATTGTATATATTTTAATTCTAGTTAATTTTTTACTTGTGCATATTTTAATTGATACCATCTGGATGTGTGTATATATTCAAATACACTTTAAACTGGACTTTGTAAATTAATACTTAGGCTAATATTCACACTACGAGCTCAATAAATTGATTATTGTTTCCTCTACACATAAACATGTATAATTTACTTCAAGTTGTAAGATATATTCTAGAATTATCATTTTTGTAGATAAATATTCCGAGTATACTTTTCATGGCGTGAACAAAATTTTTAAAACTTTCATTTGTCTGTAAATAAATATTCCAAATATACTTTTCATAGTGCGAGATATATTTATAAAACTTTTCTTTGTGTAAATAAATATTCCAAGTATACTTTTTTGTGGTGCGAGCTAAAATTGTAAAAAAATTATTTGTGTAAATAAATATTCCAAGTAAACTTTTCATGGCGTGAGCCATATTTATAAAACTTTGATTTGTATGAATAAATATTCCAAGTACACTTTTCGTGGTGTGAGATATATTGGTAAAAATTTTGATATGTGTAAATAAATATTCCAAGTATACTTTTCACGGTGTGAGATATATTTGTAAATAAATATTCCAAGAATACTTTTCATGATGTGAGCTATTTTTGTGTTAAGATATATAATAAAAGCTGTTATTTTTGTGTTTAACGTCAACACCCCCTTTACTCTTGTCCTATAAATACAAGTTCATTTAGTTTATAAGTTCATTCTCAAACATTATGGACAAGTTGAAACATCCATTTTCGGCCATCATCAGCGGCCCTTCCGACTGTGGAAAATCACATTTTGTAGCTGACTTTATTTGTCACGTAAACACACTATGCGACGTTAAATTTGATAAAATCACATGGTATTATGTTTTATGGCAACCAGGATTTGAACAAGATGGGCCAGGTCCTTTAATCATATTCTATAAGGGTTTGACGGAAATGTATGACACCTGTAATGACTCTCCACAGTTGATTATTCTTGATGACCTGATTAGTGAAACTAACGAAGTGGTCGTCAATCTTTTCACCAAAGGATGCCACCATCAAAATATTAGCGTCATGTACCTTACACAAAACATATTCCACCAGGGCAAGGGCCAAAAAGACATTTCCTTAAACGCACATTATATCATGCTTTTTAAAAATTCCAGGGATTAAACTCAGATTCAACACTTTGCACGTCAAGTCTGTCCTGAAAACCCCGTGTTTTACAAGAGGATTATGCCGATGCTATAAATACTCCTCATGGGTATATATTTTTAGATTTCAAAAAGGTACACCCAAATAGTTCAGATATAGAACCAGCACAAATGTTGGGTGTGTGTGTGTGTGTGTGTACCTAGCACGCAAAAGCTATAAAAACACTGACACTTCCTGATTACAGATCATTTCATAAACATGTGTCCTAAAGTGCTGAAACAAGCCCCTCTGATACGTACGATGCATCATATGAACCCACAGCAACGTGTCGCCTTGCTGAAAATGGCCGAAAAGAAACTGATTGACTCTGTTTGTGAGTGTGCCTACAACAATTTAAAAGGGTGGGTGTCGTTGAAAAATGCGGAGAAGACAAAGCTACGTGCTTTTAAGCAGGTGTTGCGCAATCTGGTCAAACAAGGAGAGTGCTGGAAGAAGATAAGACTACTCGTTCAGAAAGGGGGAGCGTTCCTGATCGTACTTTTAGCCCCTTTAATCAACGGTGTCCTCAGTTCCTTATTCAACAAGTAAATAATGGAAAAAGATTATATTGGTGTCCCCGGAAATACTACACCATTACGAGAGACACCACCAACAAGTGGCATCGGCCACAAATCTAGTGGTCTCCGAGCTGGGCAAGTAAATAGAAAAAATCCTCACTTCAAAACTTGACGACAAGTATATATGGACTTTAACAAAAAGTGCTACAGTGCTATCTGTACTTTAGTTAACACCCTCCACCGCCAGAAAATACCAGCACTACAACTATCCTTTAAGTATCTGTACTTTCCATCCTTGCTGTACTCAATACTGTACCAGTACAGTCACGTAAAAAAGATGAACTTTTACTAGAACATATTATTTTCTGAGGTGGTATCTCTTGTTAAGAAAACGGGGAAGTGAGTATTCACGATACGCCTCTCCGTGTATCCAATATTGTGGATTTAGTCAACGATCTGGTCAAAGCAAGAAGACACAGCGAGCCGTCTGGGTGGCGAGAGTTTCTCACGGCACTTCAAAAAAATAAACGTTCCGAAAGAATTTAATGTAAATCCTAAACGTTAGGCACACATTAAAAATCCGACGCCCGTACCCCAACCACTTACATCGTCGCAACGTCCTAACTGAAAAGGGTGGATGAAAACAGGTGGCTGCCATTCCGAGGTAAATGGACCGTTTAGTTGAAATCTACTACGACCCTTCTCATCCTGCATGATTTTCCCTAATTTTCCCTCATAAAGGCATCCAAGAAAGATCCCGGCAAAGTACGAGAATGGCTTCGTGCGCAGGACGCTTATACCATACACAAACCGGCGATAAAAAAAAAGTTTCCACCAACAAGTATGTGGTGTCAAACATTGACGATCTCTGGCAAGCCGATCTCAACGATATGCCAAGTCTCGGAAAATAAAACGACTGTGCAGTGTATGTACTTGCTCACCATCATCAACTTGTTTAGTAAGATGGTTTGGGCGAGGACGCTTCCATCCAAGACGGGGGGCGTCGTGAGAGTCACCTTTCGGGATATTTTAAAACAAAGTGGCAGTAAATTTCTAAGTTTACAGACGAACAAAGGAACAGAGTTCACGGAACGTCTAGCCCGGAAATTTTTCAAGCAAGAAGATCATGCATTACTACACCACTCATAATCTGGACGTGAGGGTAGTCATCGTAGAACGATTCAATAGGACTCTGAAAGGGTGCATGTGGTAATACTTTACCAAAATTAACACATATCGGGATGTGGACGTCCTCCAAAATCTCGTTGACGCTTACAATGGTGCAAAACATTCCAGTATTAAGATGGCACCTGCAGACGTTTCATAAACCAACGTGCTTCAAGTCATAAATAATCTGTACAGAAAATGGCGCCTAAATTTGAATAGTAAGCAAAAAATGAAAGTTGGTGACACGGTGCGTATTAGCAAATCCAAAATGCTGTTTGAGAAGAGCTACGAAAGCAATTGGAGTGAGGAAATTTTCAAAGTGCGCAGTGTCGTGTTGTGACAACCAGTCATATACAGGCTGACCAATCTTGATGGTGAGGAGATTGAGGGAACGTTTTACGAACCCGAATTGCAACGCGTACGTCTTCCCAAAACTTTTAAAGTTGATAAAATAATGCATGTCAAGGGTAAAGGTGGCAGAAAGAAAGTGTGAGTGCAATGGAAAGTTTAGCCCACCAAATTTAATTCTTGGATTCATGCCAGGTATGTCAGCGCTCTACCATGAGGGCCCAGTTTTACATCACTTTGTCGAGCGACAGCTCTATGAGATATTTCCTGAAAAATACCCACTAGAATCTCACCATTCAACTACCCTAACATCTTACAATCGATGGCCAGTGGGAAGTCGCTTTCACCACCGTACCCGAAGGCCAAAATATTGTATGATACAACCGGGTTGACGTTAACAGTGTAGAGCAAATATTCAAGTATCACATCCTTCCTGGAAATTACAGCACTATTTATGAATTGATCAAAGCCCTGAATGAAGTAGAGGCGTTTAAAGTGGATTCCGCAGTTGTATTCAAGTACACAAACCCCAACAAAAAAGTGGACGTTGTTTCTTCTTCACCAAATATTCAGCCTCTGATTCTATCAAGTCAACTAAGTCTACAGCTCGGTTTCGATCCTCAGAATAATCTGATCAAAGTCCCAAAGTCACCGTACGCCACCAACATTCTACTAGGCTTGCCCTCGCAAATGTACATCTACACGGATATCGTTGATCCTCAGCCCGTGGTTGACATTGTGGCACCACTTTTACATATCATTGGTATCAACAACACAAAATTTCTCTACAACATATACAAGAAAGTTAGCTATGATCCTTTGCACTACGTGCCCGAACTTATAAGGGAAATTGAAAGCATTGGAAATCAATATAAGAACAGACACTGGTGAACCTGTATCATTTAAATTTGTAAAAGTGTGCGTGAAACTTAATTTTCGACGCTGCTAAACATGAACTGTCCCTACCAAAGATACTACGTCAACCAGGCTGGAATGGAATATCTTCGATCTACCACGGTGTTCCCTATCAACGCGGGCATGGAATAGGAAGTTTTTCAGTGACCTTTTCAAGAACGTCGTACCGTTGCATAGAAGTGGCGGCAAAGCAATTGGAAACAGGTGCTTCATATGGGTATTTACGTGCTCTCTGACGTCGCCAATCAGCGTCGTCCTTTCAAAGAGACCCTACGCCAACGTGTCGGTGAAGCTAGAACAAACCTGAAACGCAAGGTGGAGCAGAAGATCAACACACTGATGACTGACTCAGGCTACAAAGGGCGTCGTAAGAAGCACCAGCGTTAGTCTTCTGTCATTGCCCGAAATAAAATGGTCAAGAAAGAAGCGGTAAATATTTTCAGTTGAAATGTCGTTTCTACACACCCTGTTCTGCAAGTGTGCCAGCAGTGGACTCGATCTCTTTTCTGTCTCAACCACGAAAACCAGTCTTGAAAGTGAACAATGGCTCCAGTACAAACCTGTCTCTTCCCTCACCGATGATCCACCCGTCGAATTTACCGTTACCGGTCAAGGCAAGTTCTATATCGATCTTTCCCAGACTATGCCCTATCTCAGGATGGCCATCATGAAACCCGACGGTTGCACTTTCACAAAGGTGGATCAAATCGCTCCCCTAAACAACTGGTTGCATTCGCTATTCTCAAAGGTGAATGTATTTTTAAACCAAAAACTAATATCACCGCCCAGCAACATGTATTATTATAGACCATTCATTTAGACGCTGATCAATTACATTAGTGACGCCAAAATAACACATTTTACTTGCGGTTTGTGGTTCACAGACAGCGCCTGAAACTTTGAGGAGGCTAACGCATGCAACAAGGGATCTGAGACCCCTTTCACTCTCACCGCAAAAAGTAAGACGGTGGATCTTTTGGGGCACTAAACTCAAACTCAAGTTGGTCCGTTCCAGAGATGGATCTAGTCTTATGGCCGTCCCTGAACTCCCTCACTTTAAGGATCACATCGCTGAAGCCAGCCTTCTAGTGTGGCGTGTCAAAGTAGCACTTTCTATACTGTTGGCACATGCCAAGGCAAGAAACGCCAGTCCTGCAAAGTACCCCATCGCCTGTGTGAAAGTAAAAACACTCACTATTCCTAAGGGTGTGAAAGGGAAATCACTGGACAACGTATTCACCTGACAATTACTCAAACGATGCATCGTTGGATTTGTATCAAACAGTGCGTTCAACTGAGACGCCACAAAGAACCCGTTAAAATTCCAAGCCTGCAGCATGAACCATTTCTCGCTGTACGTGGATGGGGAACAAGTGCCGTAGAAACAGCTACAGCCCGATTTTTCAAACGGCAACTATGTCATGTCCTACCACACACTGTTTTCTGGAATGGGTATTCATTTCATGAATGAAGGTAGCGACATCACACGGGAAGCCTTCCCTAAGGATATCATCTCATGGCTTTCATTCTCACACCTAATTTGTCCACCCATATGACATCGCATTGGAATTTGACGAGGCATGGCTCTCCAAGCATCGAAGTGAGCTTCACCAGAGCTCTCACCGAAACCGTCAACTGTATCGTGTACGGGGATTTTACCAAATTATCACCATCGACAAGGAAAAAACACCATGACTGATTATGGGAGTTAATATAAGTGAATTCCCGCCCCTTACATTCGTCGTTTAGATCATGGACATCATTGTGTATTTCCATAGCTTCATCGACGACAGTAAAGAATTTATCGTCAAGGAACTGAGTGTTCTATCTGTATGCGGTACATGACTTCAACATTGGGTGTTAAAAACCCCATACGCTATCGAGGAACTTTCACCCGCCACTAAAAAGCAAGCCGACTATATCACCAACAAACTGCACAGTACTCCCTGGGATAGTGGTGATGTAGATTACAGCCTGCTCGAATACCCCATCTACCGTGCCACAACGCGTGCAGAAATCATCTAGGTCAAGGGGGCAGAAAAGAAAAACTTTCTAGCCATATACACGCCTACGCCTATCGTAGATATGTACGACAGAGTTTGTTCGTCTTTGAAAAAATTTAAATTGGGAAGCATCATGTGCATGGCACATAGTTCTTCATGGAATTTCTGTTGGCCTCCATCGTCTGGGGTCTTAGAGATTGGATGATTGAAGATGGACACGCACACCTTAAGACGTGCACTGAAAACAACCCCATGGTTCCGTTCAGTACAGTCAGGTGTGATCCCTGCTGATCAACTACCCGCAAGAATAGCTCAACCTGCCACTCTCGTAATCAAAACTGATCCACACACCAAGCCTGGAACGCATTAGGTCACCATATTTATCGACAAGAACGGCGGGGGAGAATATTTTGACATTTATGTTTTTCCACACCGTATAATGTCACAGCTGGCATTTATACGCAAAAACACTTTCCGCACGTCTCATTGCACGCTAAAACTTTAAAGCATCGCCTCAGACGTTTACGGTTATTACTGTCTCATGTATCTTTTCTATTACGCCCAGAATATTTTGATAAAAAATTTCCTACCCCTATTCTTGCCCACCATTCATACAGGCAACGGCGCTAAAGTGGTGAGATTTTACAACACATTTTTAAAGACTGTAGGGTCCTGCCACCCCTCAAGAGGATGCGTCCAATCAGCGTGCGCTTATAAAAGGGGCGTTCCGATGGCGTGTCGGCTATAACCGTGACAGTAGTCGAAGCGAACAAACATCATGGAAGATCAAGACGTTTGCAACCGTAAAGCAAAACCGGCGAAACCGCTCGCCATTACCAGTATTTTCAACACTTTGTTTCCGCTGGACAAAGTTAACGACAAGCTTGTCATCGTAGGCATGAGCGTCAAGAACAACTTTCCACCATATTTTCAGCTAGAAAAATGCGGAGGGGAACTAAGCGGTGTTTAACCGTACAGAGTGGCAAGAACTGGGCAGCTACAAGTTAGTCATATCAAAGCTTTTCAGCAACATGCAACCTCCTCAGAAGATTAGTCTGACTAAACATGAAATCTCTCTGAAACGCATGTGCGGTGACCGTATGGTTGTTATCAGCGAGAAACAAGACGCTAGACTCTAACAGGTTACCTATCTAGCACATATCTGGGCGCGTCTTAATGATGTGTGGGACTTCATCAACGTTGACATCGACCTCTGGGATATGTGGTCGACACCCGTCGCACGCTATTTTTGCAACGATTTGATCGACACACTCGTCGTGGATTTATGGGACACGTTAACAAAATCAGAGGATGTCATTGATCTCGAACAGCCTACTGTGGAAACGCACATCAGAAACCTGGATATTATCAGTGATACCTACTATACACGTCGAGTATTCGGTTTGGACTATTACATACTGGATTGTGAAATAATTTTTTTTTACCAACACATCTAAGAGACACTATAGAAAAACGTATGAACGAATATATGTGGAATTCCTGTAAAAGTGTATAATAAATATTATCTATGATTTCTGTGAAACCTTTATTATATGTCTGTAAAACCTTTAATGTTTAATAAATATATGTTCTGTAATATCGTGTTTTATTTACGCAAAACCTTTCTGTCTGCTACACGTAGATACGAGTCTCGACTTGTCGAGCCGTCAGACTGTCACCAATTATGAACAGGGTCAATGACCTCTTGTACTAGCTCACGGTTTCAAGATCACGAGCTATTCTTGTCTTGTCAAGCCGCCAAACTTGTTCCAGTCATCAGGAAAAAACCCATTGCGTCATCACTCAAGGTCGTGTCCTATTTTTGTCTTGACTTGTCTTGTTGACCCGCCAAACTGTCGTCAGTTGTGAATCACAGGGATAAAACCCATTAACACATAAGGGGTTGCGACACTGGGAAAACCCATTATCACATAAGGATGGGGGAGGGGGAGCAGGACATAACTCTAAGGAAGGGGTATTGAGGGGGAAGTGAACGGGATTTCAAGGCAAGGGAACCATTTCTCACACTCTTCACTACGCTGCCGTCAGGAGAGCTTCGTGCTCCGTGCCAATGCCTGACGGCATGGACTGCACGCCAATGAATGAATAATAAAACTCCAACGCCCCGTCCCAATCCTACGATAGTAAACTCCCCCACACCAACAAAAAACTCCAACGCCCGTCCGAATCCTAACCAAAAATAAAAATCAAACAAATAAAACAAGAATACACCGCTGAAAGGGGGTTCAGGGAGAGGGGAAAACCAATCAGAGACGACACAACATTACGTGACAACCAATCAGGGAGTGAAAACAACATTGGGTAACAACCAATCAGAGAGCGACAACAACATTGCGTAATCATCACAATACACTCTCTCCACGTCGGGTTCAAGGTCAAACTGGAACAAGTGTTCGTGCTAGGTAGTGTCCTAAGAGTGGCGTAATGTGTGAGGGCCCTATAAGCTCGTGTAAATTACATCGTAGTGGGTTTGAGGAAAGGTAAAAATCAAGCAATTGTTTATTTTTACACAAATTTAATAATAATAAAGCATGATGAAGTATGCTAAATACATATTTAATAAAAACGCTCATTACATACAAATTGTTATTGCTTTATTTGCAGCAAACATGTTTATTAAGTATCTAGTTTGTGGTTTCTTTCTTGTGGTCAGGGCCCTGTTTCTTGGGGCCCAGGAATGATGGAATCGCTCCACCTTAAATCATGCACTTCCTATTACTATCACAAACTAATTGATTTTTTTCGAGAAACAATTTGATAAAAATTTATTTTCTGAAGATTTCTGTAGATTTGGTAATGGTTACTCATGAAAATCGCTTGAATATATTTTCTTGAATATTTTTAACTGTTGTGTTCATTGGCTCCACAAAAAAAGATTACGATGCCAATATTAAATTATAATTATAGATTAATAATGACACAGAAATACTCACATTATCCATTTAGCTAATACAAATTTATATGAAATAGATTAAATTATTTCTCCAAAGAATACCGACATATTGGAAATGCGCTCCTAATAAGTTCAGTTCTCGTAGAGTTATGTAAAATATATCTTAAGTATCTCTCTTAGGATATTACCAGGGTGTCTATGGATCCAAAACCAGGACCTCGGAGACGGGATTTATTGGTAACATTAAGGACGTAGCCTATCTATAATGTCACGGCAGTTAAGATAAGATTTCCCATGTTAATAAATTTACGTTTCATTTAAAATGTTTCAAAGATATATCGTTGAAACAAAAACTATAGATTCATAAATAATTATAAAAATAGTCTTAGAACTTCACAAAATTATTCTTTCTTTATTGAAGTAGTTTTTTTTGTAAACATTTTTTTTTACAAATCATATTCAACTTAGGTTATTTGTCTTGGTCACGAAAATCACCTGTAGGAATCATCCTGCCAGGATGTAGATAAAAAAATGTAGCAGCATATGTCTATCTAGAATAGGAAACAAGAAAAGGGTAATTTTAAAAAGCAAGTCAATGTTTTCAAGGAGCAAATAGTATAGCAGGTGTGTAAACTCGTAAGAGAAAGAGAGGAAGTGTTATCAGTAGATAGACAAGAGCCCGCTTAGTGTGAACTTGTCATTTTATTCCCCCTCTATATTTCGTATATTGGTGTACAAGAGTAACAGCGCTTAGACTGCTTAGGTGCGTCAAGCTAAGATGCAACCCGCTTCGCTAAATAGCCTCGTAATCTCCAAGTAGGCAATGTCATTGGTAAGACTCACTTATCCATAGTGTACTCTCTCAGAACCAGTGAAGCAAGAGGATGATGAGCCCGTCAAGCACCCAACCCAAACCTCTTGCAGCGGTCTGACATGTGGAAGTCGTGTGTCCTGACTTGTGGTCGGTGATGTAGAACCCTCCCCCTTGAAGGTCGAGACCCCCTGGTGAGGCGAGGTATCGGGTGTCTCTTTCTTCAGGCTAATGTTGCGCGACAAACGTCAAACTCTCACATTACCAGGGGTTTACCAGCGCTAGGAGGACATGTTGCTATCGGGTACATATATAGATCTTCCACAACAAGGACCACTATAGAGAGATGCCTTTTTATTCCATGCACCCCATCTTACTACCCGTCCGGCCTATTCACATATTCATTCAAGTGGGACAAACATAAGGAAGGTTGGGAAGATATGTAGCAATATTTAATTGGAGGAACCATTTAGGAAAAAACGCCAACATTAGCCCCGGTGAAGGTATGGACTATCAGCCGCTCCGTAATGGACAGACCAGACAAGATGAGACTGGCGCCTTTCTCCTCCATGCCCGCCGATGTCGATATTAACTTGTTTATATTCACTTCGTATTTTATCAGATTATTAAGATTCATTACTGACATCCCAGTCGTTTAATTGATATAGTCAGACAATTTTGAAAACACTTTTTTTATGATCTTACATAAATAATATTATTTTATATACGACCAATAATTTCAAAAATATAGGTTATATTTTTTATTTTAACTTTGTTTTGGTAGAGTTGTTGACTAAAAAATGTTGCATGACTAATTTTGGAATTATTGGAACTTTTCTTCCGATTTTGTGTTGATAGCTCTAGTAACAGATTTCTTATTCTTTTATTTTTAGAGGGAACATTCACACCAATGGTCACGCAAATTAAGGCAGAAGTCTCGCCTCGTCTGGTTTGCCATTTTCAGGAAGGTAAGGATTCTAAGACCCGGCCGTGTTTACTAAGATTTTTTTCTAAATTATTTCCCGCTATACCTCCTACTAATTCGGGAGTGCTTTCTTCTTCATCGTTTCTTCCTAACTAGGGAGTTTGTAAATCTTGTCATTAAAATAAAATGAAAATAAACGAAAGACTAATTTGCATCATTTTGTTACCTCAAACATATAATGGTTTTCAACGATTAACCACTTTTAATTTCCTAACAGTCTTTTTAGGCTTTTTTTTAGTAGTCCTAAATAATTCATAGTCTATCAATCAGTTCTTTACTCTTACCTATGTAGGCTTAGTATTACATTTCTTTTACCTTTCCTGTGAAATAAACTAAAACTGGTGGATATTTAGCTCGAACCTAGACAGTCAAACAAATTGACAATTTTTGAACGTAGTCTATACTGGCAAGTTATTATGGGCATCCCCTTAATAAAAGGATCGAATTGTTTTTTTCTGACATAGGGCTTACCCCAAATGAAGCCAACAAGTTGTTTTCTTGAACCAATTTCTCGTCAGTGGAGAGGATGGTGAATAGGGAAAGTACCTATTTATATGTACTATTCCGTGTCGTGGAGTGTTCCCAGAATAATCAAAGATTTTTAAGCTGTACTTGGGATATGTTCCAAACTAATTGGTCTCTTTTTGACCGATCATACATAGGCTCTGCTCTACACACCTCGTATGGAAATATATTTTAATTTATATCTGGCCAATGAGTTTTTTTACTGAGTGATGAAAACAGCTCAAATGTAAAATTTAAACTAACACTACCTACCCTAGCAACACTCTTCGACACGCCACTGGTCTTGTTGTCCACCAACATTTTTGTGTGTGTCCTGTGTCATAGAACCAGTCCAAGAAATCCTCATTAAATAAAACCAATGGGGTTGATATGAGTGTGGTAAAGTTTTAAAGGAAATACACGCGTATTTGCTTGGAGTGACGGTGGAAAACTCTTATTTTTTTAAAACTTCTAATTACACTCAGCTGGATTTAAAACTACTCCCGCCTCATGACCAGGTAATCAAAATATACTAGTTTGGTGATTTCATCCACTTGCCTACCGATGGGGTTGTTCCAAAGATAAATTATATCAATGGATTCAGAAAGTTCCATTCTAATCGTATGTTCTTAACTTATAGATTTGTTTAGAAAGTCTCAATAACAAACGACCATCTATCATTTTAGAAAATTTTACAAGTGAATTTTTATAAAATTTGGACAAATTATTTCGTATTTTAAATAATTTGGAGGCATAGACCATAGTTTTGTATTAAACTCGGTTAAAACTAAGAACTCTTTCCAATCGCCCTCCACGCAAATGTGGTAAAACTTCCTTTAGATTCAACCTTCCTCATCCCTAAGTCACTAGCGTAGTTAGTAGCCTACATGTGCCTATAACATGGACCGGCAGCAAGAGGAGCTGCTAAAAAAACAACTAATATTATAGCTACTGCTCATCCGAGCTGTCCGAATATTTGTAATAGTGGAGTAAGAATGGGGAAGGTAGAATTTAAAGGAAGTATTCCCGTATTTGCAGGAAAGAAGAGTGGGAAACCATTCAGGGAAAATATAACTCATTAAACTTGGAAGGGATTAATGATCCGACCTCTTCACCACCAGGAAACCAAACTATAAATTTAGGATATTCTGAAAATTGAAAAATGACACCTGGACACGGGAATAGAACCCGGGACCTTCGGCTTAGTACGCCAATGCTCTTACCACTGAGCTATCCAGGATTCGTCCCGTGCCCATGGTCATTCTTCACTCATAGTTTAAGGCAGAGTCTAAGATGGACGTGGAAGTCGTCAGCTTATAAACATGTGATTATATAAGATCACAGCCATCAGACAACGCAGCCATTAGCGACTCGGTAGTTGGCAATTTTGCGGCCAATTGACAATTATATATTATTGTACAGGATTGCACATATGGCTAATGGCTAATGGCTGCGTTGTCTGATGGCTGTGATCTTATATAATCACATGTTTATAAGCTGACGACTTCCACGTCCATCTTAGACTCTGCCTTAAACTATGAGTGAAGAATGACCATGGGCACGGGACGAATCCTGGATAGCTCAGTGGTAAGAGCATTGACGTACTAAGCCGAAGGTCCCGAGTTCGATTCCCGTGTCCAGGTGTCATTTTTCAATTTTCATAATATGATATCTTTGAGGTAGTATCCTCTCTAAAATGCATTAACAATAGCTTCGGCTATTTGTTTCTTAAATTTAGGGCCTAACTAACTGAAACCTTTGACCGTGGGTTCACCGTCTTAGGTTGGATAATTGTTTTGTTTTTTCAGTGTTTATTTAAGCAAAACGTCTACTTACTTACCTACTCTATGGTATTAGAAATTCTAAAGTTCCTTGCCGCACTTTCAAAAGTATGACACCCATCCCTATTTTGAGCTAGTTTTATCCAGTCCATCTCAAAACTCCCTATCTCTTTCATGTTCATACTAATGTTATCCTACCATCTGCGTCTAGGTCTTCTCAATAGTTTCTTCTCATTGAGTTGGCCAGTCAGTACCCTGAACACGGTCCTAGATTCTCCCATTCACGTTGCATCTCCTACCCACCGTACGAGACTTGACTATCCTAGCAATGTCGTGTGAGAAATACAGGGTATGTAACTCATCATTGTGTAACCTCCTCTATTCCCCGGTCTCCTCCTCCCCTCTTGGACCAAATTTCTTCTTAAGCTCCTTGTTTTCGAACACCTGTGATTGTTATTTAAGTTATGAGGCCACGTTTCCCGCACATAGAGGACAACTGGTAAAACTATTGTTTTGTATATTATGAGTTTAACTTTCCTTAAAATCAGGCGAGATGGCACTAATTTACTGACTAAATAATTATTACTGACAAAATAATTATTACTTTCCTAATTTCCAATCTAATATCGTTATTGCTGGTTAAAATGATTCAGAAATATTTAAACTGATTAACCCTGTCAAATGATATTTTGTTTGCAGTAATCTCTCAAATATTGACCCCAATCTGTATTCTGTGTATGACCATTTCGCTTCTAAGTTTGTTTTTTACCAGCCTCTGATAAAATTTCTGCATTTATTGCCAAACCTTTCTTACTATTGCCCAACAAAGCTAGGTTATTTGCCTATCTTAATAGCTGCATTGTACCGTTTAATGCCAACCCTCCCATACTCTCTAACTAATATCATACTCTGCAGTTAGACTAATATGTAATGGGGAAAGTGCATCTCCTTGTTTCAACCCCTCATGTGTTTCGAAAGTATCTGAAAAGTGATATCCAACCCTTACCCTACCACGCGGATTGGTCAAATATACCTCAATTAGCTTGAAAATTTGTTGGGTAACCCAACGTTAGCTAAAGTGTCTATTTTTTTTAAAAACTGAATCAGAGAAAAACATCTACAAGGACCTTTATTGTTTGTCGCGGCTTCCATCTCAATTAAAACAATAATGTATTTAATTATTTACAAATATTTTGGTCAACTGTCTTATAACGAACGTCTAGCTCAGGGATTCCCAACTTTTTTCACTTCAGGGCACACTTATTTGAAGACAATATTTTCGTGGCACACTTGTATAAAGGCTGATCACATGTTTCTATTCAATTTAGATAAAACAATTAAAATGATTAGTATCAAGATCCAGTTGACAATATTAATTTTTCTTTATCGGATCTTACATCTACTTGCGGGGAAAATTGTCTGTTAAATTTTTTCAACAAAATTTTAACTGATGTTCTCAGAAATTTAACAATATGTCGCCCTATTGTTTTATACCTATTCGCAAAGCGCTTTTGAAATTTTCTCTTTAGATTATTTTACAAGCATGGTTTCAACAATGACTTGACAAGCTCTAGTAACATTTTTTCCAACCCTTTCCATTTTAGTTACTGCCCTGTGTTGTAATTTTAAAGGACGTTCAAAATAACATAATGATTGTTTTTGGGACTCCCCGGGATGTTAGGTGGTTAGATGCTGGTTCATTTAACTCAGAGCCATTGTTTCATTGCTCAGGTGTTTTTCACAGACGATACAGATCATAGAGAAAAGTATTTATCTGTGTACGGATAGAAACTGGTTGGTAGCAAACAATCTTGATCTCAAGTGAAACCGAAAGCTAAAAGCCATTCTTATATTGTTTTAACCCTTCAGGAAGCTTAAAACTGGAACTAGTAGTATATTTATCACGAGATGGTTTGTTAAATTATTAATTTGACAAGCTATGTGATTGCTGTTTTATATCTAATCGAACTGGATATCGTTCAATTAAGTTGACAATAGTTGCAAGGGCGTGGAAAGTTAATTTTTCTAGAGGGGGGAGGGGGTTCCACTGGAAAAATGTCAGTATATTTAGCCATTAAAGTTTCTTATACGTATACATGGACCCCCTAGGGGAGGTCCATCAAATTCCAAAGGAGTTTCAGACCCTCCGACCCCTGCCCTCCCTAAACTTTCTACGGCCTTGAATAGATGGTTCGTTAAGGATTACAAGCGTTGACCGACCCCTATGGCTCACATATAAGGGAGGATAAGCGTTGATAAGCTTCTATGTCTTACTTACCAGGGAGGATAATCATTTACCAGCCTCTATGTCTCACTTATAAAGAAGGATAAGCGTTGACCGGCATCTAAGTCTCACTTATAAGGGAGGATAAGTGTTGATCAGCTTCTATGTCTTACTTACCAGGGAGGATAAGCATTGACCGGCCTCTATGGATCATCTATATGGGAAGATAAGCATTGACCAGCCTCTATGTCTCACTTATAAGGAAGGATAAGCGTTGATCGGCATCCAAGTCTCACTTATAAGGGAGGATAAGCGTTGGCCAGCCTCTAAGTCTCACTTATAAGGGAGAATAAGCGTTGACCGGCCCCTATGATTCACTTATAAGGGAGGATAAGCATTGACCGGCCTCTATGGCTCACCTATATGGAAAGATAAGCATTAACTGACCCCTATGACTCACTTATAAGGGAGGATAAGCATTGACCAGCCTCTATGTCCTACTTACAAGGGAGGATAGATAAGCGTTGACTGGCCTTTATGTCTCATTTATAAGGGATGATAAGCATTGACCAGCCTCTATGTCTCACTTATAAGGGAGGATAAGGATTGATTTGCCTCTATGTTTCACTTATAAGGGAGGATAAGCATTGAAAGGCCTCTATGATCATTTACAAAGGAGGATAAACGTTGGCTGACTCCTTAATACCGTAACTAAGCATACACAAAACGAGAGCGTAGTCACATTCTATACATTCATCCTTTCTCCAATTTTGTTGAACTTGAAAATGTGTTTAGATGCATTGTCACTCGTGCAAATTGTCTGTAATTAAGAACCAGGTAAGTGTCTCCTACCTTTGTGTGGCATGTCGTCGGACGACAGGGGGTGGTGGGCGGTCCATGGTGACGGGGCCGCCCCCAGATGGTGGTGCTGTGCCGGCAAAATGGTGGCGGCGGCGCTCTCCTGGGGGCAGTACAATCAACACCATCAATAACAAGTCGAAGAAAAGTTGCACACCTTTTTTTTACAAACCTTGTTCTTATAGGCCACTTAAGAACACGTTTCATCCCACTGATAACACTTAACTTAGGTAAGTAATACAGATTGAGCCAGGGGCGTGGTAACGTTTTCTGTATTTTCCTTTAGAAAAGAATGGAATTGGGATTAATGAAACTATTTCACGGTATTTTAAGAATACTACAAAATGGGAACATTATAATTTAACTGAAAAAACGATTAACCTGATCTAATTTCACTGTTGTCAAGTGGACTGTAGAGCACCATACTCAGATACGTTTTCTGATTCGAGCATTAAATTGTATCCTATTTATAGGTCAATCGGCTGTGATATGGGCACATAACACTCAAGTGGGTATTTCTAGTGAGCTCCGAATAACACTATTTCCATACCGCACCATGCAAACACAATTTTATGTGCCCAAGACTTACAAAGAAGGCTCGATATTAAGGCATGGTTGGTTGATGGGGAAAAAAAAAACTCCGACTCTTTCCTGATCCAAAAATTCCAAATTTCCCTGACTAAAGCTATTAACAAAATTGGTAAGAAGGTTAAAAAATCTAACTACTGCTTATTTTTTAAACAATATTTTTTTACTGCACGATGTTAATAGTTACACATAAAATTATTAAAAACCAGTGTGTGAATAATATACCACAAAATATGATAAACCGTCTCCCTAGACAGACTCATACGTAATATACTACAAAGGATGATAAACCCTCTCCCTAGGCAGACTCATACGTAATATACTACACAGGATGATAAACCCTCTCCCTAGACAGACCCATACGTAATATACTACAAAGGATGATAAACCCTCTCCCTAGGCAGACTCATACGCAATATACTACAAAGGATGATAAACCCTCTCCCTAGGCAGACTCATACGTAATATATTACAAAGTATGATAAACCCTCTCCCTAGGCAGACCCATCCGCAATTTTTCATGCTCAATTAAAAATTCCCTTTAATTACCAAGTGTTATATTTTCCCAAACATTCTAGTTTTCCAACATTTCCTCGACTGTGGTCAACATAGTTTCGTGTCATAAGGTGCTTCCGGGATAATCCAAGCTTGTTAAAACTGTATCTATGATAGGCCTATTTTCTTATTCACTCTTATCCCTATTTTAACAATCATAAATAGGCTCTGCCTTACGCACAGCGCATGGGAATGTATTTTGTGTAGTAACTGGCCAATGATTGGCTTACTGATTAATCATGTCATTTCAATTTGCTGACCCGGGCAACAAGATATGGCACGACACTGTGCCACCATGTAGGCAACTAGCCTACTTACCATTATTAGACAACTCTATAAACTACTAGATCTGTTTTCATGTAGTCAAACACTAAAATATGTGTTAAAAGCTAATCACTCCTCATGTTTGAAAGAAGACGCCAATTTTGAGCTGTAATATTAATTTGGTGAACCTTTGTCAACGTGGACTAACTTACATTTATGTTTATATCTTTTAAGGATGTCAATAAATTTTGATATGTGTAAGTCTATGCCAGTGTGATCCGAATAGTAGCTCATGCTCACTTAAAAAGTGGTCCACACAGTATATACGTGCTTTACATATCTCACATGGTAATGTAGGTCTGTTGATAAGTGACCAATGAATGTTTTACCGAGAGATGAAAACAATTTACAAGTACAATTTAAACTAGCTTTGTCTTCCCTATCAACTCTCCATGTCACGCCACTGAAGATTTTCACATAAATTGATTGCATAGACTGGAGTGGTCTAACTTTTTTCATCTCAAGGGCCAAATTTGACTATCAGTTTACACCATGGGCTATATATACTTAGTTATCCCATCAATGTAATATGGGATAACAAACAACGCGTAAAAATAATTATTATCAATAAACATTATATAAACTAGCATAATGCTAGTTAAAAATCAATGTATTCATTTCTGGTCGTATTTTGTATCCCATTGTTGGACAATAATTTCGAATAAGAATCATTTTAGTGACCCTCAAAATCTAGTAGCCACATTTCAATTAGAGACTCTATAGTAGATCAAATATTTACTTCAATGAAAGTGTGTGATTGGTCGAATGGGGACTAAGTGAGGAAGGACTTCACAAGTAGGCCTAAAGTCTAAACAAGAATTGTTTACCCTGGCAATATTCCACGACATGCAACTGAGATATAATTTGTTTTCATATTAAAAATAATAAAAACTAGACGACAGAAGTGGATGGAAAGTAATTCAAGGTCAAGCATGCCAGATGAGACCTCTAGCGTGAGACAAACCGGCCAACATGTCAATAAGCACATACTGTACTCTCTAAGGAAAGGAGGAAATATACTCGACATCATTTAGAAGGATATTTTGTTTAGTTCATACTTTTTTTTAAAAGGATTATTTTAAATTTTAGACTATGGTTTAGGTAAAGAAGGTTAATAATTTAAAGGAAAATACTCAAAATTAGCGTGGATATAGTGATGGGAGAACGGCAGTGTTTAAATAGCATGGAGAAAATCACAGTAAACCCAAATTAGATTCGAACCTTGACGTCTTTTCACTGACAGTTCTGTTATTACGATCCTAATAACATTCAGTATTACCACCAATGTGAATATAGGAGGGAAGCAAACTAAGTTATTATTATTATTATTATTATTATTAGCACCGCGTCTTACTACCCGTTCGGGTTATACGCACTTACGCTAATGTGTAATGGTAGGGTGATTGTGAGATGAAATGGAGGACCTACAGTTTAACGTGGAATCCGAACCACGGTGGAGGCCTGGCATTCCTCACATTCACAAGATGTCTTGTCAGAGGTGAAGGAAGGGTTTGGTAATCAGATAAATTTATGCCGGAACCTGGGATTGAACCCCGGCCGCCAGCATAGAAGTCTGACACCTTACCCCTAGACCACCAGGTCACCCAGCAAACTAAGTCCTAGCTCAGATTTAGGCACACTAATCATTCCACAAGTCTTAACATTATTATTTGAATTAGACTCTTTAAGACTCGAGGTTGAATCCCAACCGGATGAACTCAAGATTTCCTCACCCGCATCGGTGGGCAGGCATATAAAGATTTTGGTCTCATCTTTTTACTCCCGAGATAGGAAGGTCAAGTTTTGTATCAAGGCTGGGCGTACCAAGGTGTTCTCTGAATATCTTTTCCCCTCTTCTTTCTCTTCATGCTAATATGGATACATTTCTTTTAAATCCTACCTTCCTCATCCCAGCACCATTATTATAAATATGGGATAGGTAGTAAGAATGGGAGAACCGGGGGAAATGATCACTCTCCTATCCACGGAATATTTTACTATCCTCTCTTCAATCGAATATAATCAGGCAACCGACCGTTGAAGCCCAGTTCTAAACATTAAAACAAACAACAGCAAAGTAGGAGCATACTCATGAGCTCGTCGATAGAATGCAACGCAAAATAAACTGAGTGAAGTTGAAGTTCAATAACTTAACTTTGCTCAATCAGTAGTGCTTCTGCTTATTGAGATAAATGGTCTTGGTTTTGGTTTCCAACATGGCTGAAAAAGGTATCATTGGCGAAATTGGGGCTTCCCCTCTAACAATGATGAATTATTGGTCACGAATATTGGTGCGTTTTCTACTTTTGGGTTAAGTTTATTTTGTAAGTCTTGTAAATGATATACTCAGATGGTTGAAATAATAATGGAACCCAATTAAGTGGTGGAATGGTATGTAAGACGTTACTCTAGAAATAGACTGAACTGCCGATGACAGGGAGCTCGGGGTTTGAAACCCGGTCGGGTGTAATGAAAGTGATTTTTTCTGAATGTTTTTCCACTCTGCCTCCACGAAAATGTGGGTACCCTTCTTCTTAATTCAACCTTACTCAACCCTAACACACTAGTGTAACTAGCACGTACATATGCGAAAATCTGAATGAGTGCTAAAAAAATGTTTTAAAAAATGAATCACTATAATTATAAGTTGTATAGGGATGGACAGTACTAACGACCACGTGGTCTTACAAGGAACGTGGAGGTCCTACATATTGGAATGATTTGGTTAATAGACAATTCGAATGATCGGGGTTTGAATAATCGGTACGCTACGAATTAAGTTCGGTTGAATGTTGTAGAAATCACAAAGTGTTGAATTAATTCACTAAACAAGTTTGGAATTTTACATAATCAATAATTGTATATCATTAAGAATGATAGTATTTTTTATTTTAGCATGAGAGCCCTTGTAACATAGATAAATGCATTAAATTCGAAAATATATTACATTTAAGATGATAGGCTCATTAGGAATAGTCTAGTAATTTGATATTGTAAAATAGAAATTAATGTTATTCATCCATTATTATTAGGATCAATGATGATATAATTTACTATATTATTATTATTATTATTATTATTATTATTATTATTATTAGCACCGCGTCTTACTACCCGTTCGGGTTGTACGCATATGGAGGACCTACAGTTTAACGTGGAATCCGAACCACGGTGGAGGCCTGGCATTCCCCACATTCCCAAGATGTCTTGTCAGACGTGAATGAAGGGTTTGGTAATCAGATAAATCTGTGCCTGGACCGAGGATTGAACCCCGGCCGCCAACACATAATTTACTATATAAATTACTAGAATTTAAAGTGTACTTTTAAAAAGGAATGTTGTTGGTTATCCTTCTTCGAACCTTCCTATGTAAACACAGCATATTTGTTTACTATCTTTTCCACATTCTCTTTAGCAACTTACTGGAGCCTATTGTGTGAGCTAGAAGGAGCATGTGCTCAGTATTTAATTTCAGGGGGTTGGTGGGATTGAAATAGTGAGGGGGCGTTTCTCGATAACTCCTGATTGTAGGTGTGTACGTCTAAATAGGCTACAAGGAGGATGACGACCCTAAATATTCTACGAGCCGCGTGTGAAGGACGCCTCACCATTTTAACAGGGTTACCGTCTCCACTTTTATTCCACATATTACTACCTATTTGGGGTTTACATGTTTTATTAAACTAATGGGGTAGGTATGAAGACGATATAACTTATAGTAGAAATACTCGAATTTTCTTGGAAGGAGAGAGGGAAACTACTTACAATATTTTAAAAATCTGTTTAGATTTGAGCCTCAACTCTGTACGACCAGAAAACCAAATTTGACAATTTTTACAATTAATCTGCTTGCCCACAGGTAAGGTCTCTTTTAATTGCCTAGTTATTAATTATTTTTTTAGAAACTTTACTACCCAAGTTTACCGGCCCCATTTTCAATGAAATTGGCTACGAGTCACGGGGTCCCGGGTTCGATTCTTGAAAGGGTGACTACCCCAACGTTCCTCAAAGTTTGGTTAGTTAGGCTTGAGTTAGGTTAAAGTGTTTCTACACCCTCATACTAATTATCACCATCATCTCAGCTCATCGGGACATGGAAAGAGCCTTCACGGAAAGGATGTAAGATTAGTATATTCGGGCGTCCCCTGGCTAACGGTACATTAGTACTATTACTAATATTGTTATTATTATTATTATTATTATTATTATTATTAGCACCACGTCTTACCACCCATTCGGGTTATAAGTACATTAGCACTGGCAAATCTTTCCACTACTACGCTAAGAGTGATGTAGCTCAGATATACTCTATACTACCAAGGTTATTAACGACTTATTCTCAGGGCTAGAGATTGGTAGGGTAACTTAAAAGGAAATTCACTCAAATTATAGTGGAGGGTGGGTGAGAAATCCCCAGTGATATATCTTATTTAGGGGGACCAGGGCTAGTTGTAAAGGCTGCGAATCGTAACAAAGTATTTTTCTAGAAAAGTAATGTGACACATAACTCTCCCTTACGACAAAATTAATTATTACACCTCGATAGTCGATTCAACGAAGCACGCGGAGACTCAAGTTTATTTTTTATTCCTATTTTACAGTTGTTTTACTGTTTATGTGGCGTGAAAGTACTTTACGTTCGTCTAGTATTTTATTTTTGCTAGGCTATCATTTATATATATTCAAAAATATTATAATCAGAGAACACATTATTATTGCGTATGTTTGCGACTATAATTTAGCTGTAAAAAGTAAATACTGACACCATTTTAGAGGTTAGATGGCAATAAACTGTTGTGGGACTAGTTGCAGATCTTACAGACGTAAGAATAGTTAACTTTTTTTTTATAAATCTCAAATAAATAATATGAATAGTAACAAACTACTAATTTACGTAATTAGAAATATCGCATTGCTAGCTCATAATAATATGAAGACCACTAACAAAGGAACTCTGTATAATTAAAGCAAAATGCTTTCTTTTTACCGCCGCGTCTTACTACCTGTTCAGGTCATACGTTTATGTACTAATTAAGCTAATGAGCTAGGTATAAGGAAGGTTGATTTTAGAGGAAGTGTACCACCATTTACGTGAAAGAATGGTGGAAAATAATTTTGGACAAACGACCCTCCTCTCACCCGACCGGTATTCAAACCTCGATCTCCCTGTCATCAGCAGTATAGTCTAACATGAGAGTGACGCCTTAGACCATGTGGCCACTGAAGTAGGTAATGTGTTTGTTGCTTGTGATCATGCTTTGTTGTTCACCAAAGTAATAATAGGGCCTATAGCATAATTTTCGTATCATTACATAATATAGTTATTTTATGCGAGCCTCTCCCTGTGCATTACGTCACTAACAGCTCAAAATGACATTAATACGTGTTGTAATTAATAAGTAGGCAAATAATTTTAACTTGTTTTATCCTCGGGCACCAAGGAAAATTTGCAAAAAAAAAACTAATTAAAGAATAAAATAAACCCTGCAAAAAAGAGGATAGCATTTGAAGATGGCTCACAAGATACAATATTGTTAGAGATGAAATAGGGAATATGATGATTTAGTGCATTGCAGAATTTTCGAAATGTCAATCCATTGGCTGTGTACGAAAATAGATAGGTTTTACACGCATAAACTGAGTATCTATTAAACATCATGAATTAACGATCCAAGCAGGTGTTGTAACATGCCCCCTTAAAGGGGAAACTTGCAACATATATGTAGTATTTGGTATGAAATAATCTGGCTAAACAAAATAAGTGTATATCATAAGTATACGTATAATTTCTAATCAAACCGGTAGTGTTATATTTTATACCTGTACAAAATAAAAATGGTTTATTGAAAAATAAAAAATCTAAAAATAAAAATTGAAAAGTATGGTAGTATGCCCCGTTGTCCCCTCCACCTTACATCAAACTTGAAACCCTCTCGTGCCTTACCAGAGAGGCGCGCCTCACAGTTTGAAAAACTCTGCTTTGTACCATCCGGCGAATGAGTTGGGTATAAGGTATAGCCTATATACTATTCAATATGCTAATGTGTTAGGAAAGAGAAAGGTTGAATTTAGAGGAAGTGTACTCCCATTTACGCGGAGGAATAGTCGTAACACATTTAAGATAAATTGTCCTTAGTTCAATCAACCGGGATTTGAAGCCCGATCTCCCCGTCATTTTCAGTCTTGTCTATTATGATAGTAACGCCTTAGACTATGGGGTTGGTTATACCCTCAAAAATGGCATATATTTTACACTAAATTGGTTCCCCCAAAAAAGTTTAAATTATATTTAAAAAAATGGTAGACGAATCAAAGACTCTTCCAGAGGTAAGTAAACCAACCAATACCATAATAGGCAGAAAAAAAGCACCTGCTGGTAAGGAACGATTGCCTCGAAGAAGTTAAGGCCCTTGGCCCTGTCGAGTGCAAGTCTTAAACCTATTTTGTGGGATGGTGGGTGGGAGGGTGAAAGGTGTGGCGGGGCTGCACAACCGACCAAAGTATCCTTCCGCGCCAACAAGAACAGATGGATCACGAAAACCGTAGCTACCAGACAGATCTTGCAGAAAAATCATATCAGTCATTCACGAGCTAAGTTTACCTTGATGACAGCTCGAAATGTTACTAGAAGTAATCCCTAATGTATCACTACGCCAACAGCTGACATCTATCACTTTGGATGACTGTAATGAAAACAGATGGTAATATACTAATGTGATAGTTAACCACAGTAATTTAGGCCAATAATATTTATATATTTATTTGAGGTCGGACACAAAGTTTATTTATAGTTTTATTCCACTTAATATTCGCACCACTTTCACAAAAACTTCTAACAAACATAGCTTCAAAATGGCGACTGACGAATCTAAACCATATGATTGAACATAACTGTAAACAAGTTTTTTTACAATGATGTAGACACGCAGTTGATGAAAATATTTTATTCAGTTAAATGTTTCAAATTACGATAAAATAATCATAAAATCATATATTGTATGCAAAAAAAAATGACAAGAATTTTTCCAAGTAAATACAATGCCCGTATTAAAAGGTATTGATGTGTGCACTATATTAAACATAATCAATAACGTTCCAAAACAAAAAATAAGTACTTTTAATTATGTTTAAAACATTGTTTCGAGTTGGATAAAAATAAATTATTTAAAAAAAATGAAATAGTGTGAGAAAACTTAAGTTTACGTTATTTTAAATGTAATATATAAAAGGTAATTAAAGATCTTTACATTTATAACAAAACTGTGATCTTTTACAAGTGTTGGCTACCCAAAACCTAAACATATGATTTTAGAACTGTCATCCAGGTAAAAACCTATCGTGAACGGAATATACGTTTGGAAATATCAGTTTTCTCGAGAACGAGTGAAATCTTTATGTAAACATTTCCAACATCTCTTTTAAGATAATGTATAGAAGTTCTTTAATTGTTTCATTTTCTTATTTTGTTGTTGTTATGAATCCGGCAGTTTTTATTTAAAAATGTCAATTTAATTCATATTTTATCACTGTTAAAGTTATAGAGGAGGTGTGTATATAAAAGGTATAACTTAATAAACATGCTTCTATTCTTTAACCAACCGTTTCTGAAAAGAAAATTGCAAAACAATAAAAATTCTTGAAGATAAGCGTTTGTTCCCATGGCTTTGCATTTCCACCCCAAATGAAAAGGGCCAATCGCCTTAAGAAAATACGGAGTAGTTCATTTCTACACCACCTATTGTTTCACTAATCCGTGTCAACAACTCACCTATTCACCACATACATTGACCGGAAATTAATGACACGTCTATACACCACCATAGATTAAGTTCAGCAATAATTAATCAATATGTCACAAATCAGAAATATTGGTTCTCTTCGTAGCACAAACCTAGCCTAACCTAACCTAAGGTTCTTTCAATGTTTTGCTGAATGTCTCTAATTGTAATTGTACTGCAAGGAGTATTATTTTCGTTCAAGTTCAATTATGTTTCCTATTTCACATTTAGGGCCAGTTTCATAGTCAAATTTAGTACGCCTCAAGTGCGGCGCTACACTAAGTACAAGACGACACCTACCTAAACTCGAATGGAATGGGCCGTTCTTGCATAGGAAACTGGCCCATTCTATTCTGGTTTAGGTAGGTGTCGTCATGAACTTAGTGTAGCGCCACACTTGAGGCGTACTAAATTTGACTATGAAACTGGCCCCAAGTGTGAGTTTCATAGTCAGACTTAGTACGCCTCAAATGAGGCACTATACTACAAGCAAATACAAGACGACATCTACCAGGCCAAAATTTGATGGGCCAGTTTCAAATGAGGAACTGGCCCATTTAATTCGAGTTTAGGAAGTTGTCATCTTGTATTTAGTATTATAACGCAGTTAAGGCATACTAAGTCTAACTATGAAACTGACACTAAGAGTTAGTTTAAAATAGATACGTCCCGCTATCGGATCTTTTAGTTGGTGTACAGATCCGATGGGCTACATTTTGGCGCATAGACAGGGTTCACTTAGAAAATAAGCTTGGATGACATAGGTATTTGTCCTTGAAATATTTTAGTTAATATTCCTACACAAGGAATCACCTTGCAATATTTCTATATCGGTTACAATAATTTCTAATCGCTGTGAATCCTTACATCTAACCTGAATGTTAAGTTTACTTTGCTTGATTTCACTTTGGTTTACTTAGGGAAGACTACTTCTACCTTTTAGGGTAAAGCGAGTGTAAATATTGTACCAATACTTAATAAAATATATATTTAGTTACATCACACGCCTACTGCAAACACTTAAGCTGTTTAAGCTATTTTGATTTATTTGCTACCACATCATACGCCTGTAACAAACACAATAAGTTATTTATTTATATCTAAGCCATTTTGAGTTTTTTGGTTTTGTCGTCTAATTAGTTTATTTGTGATTGAGGTGAAAGGTGCAAATAGAGAGGATATAATGAGAAGAGGACAGCAGGGAGAGTTATTATTTAAATGTGTAAGAGACCTGCTATGGAGATGTGCAAGGAAGCATTGTACAGGGCGTACTTTGTACCCATTGTAACACATACAGTAGAAACATGAACATTGAATGTAAGAGAGACTAGGAAAATGGAGGCCGTGGGAATTAAGTTTATGAGGAGCATGTTAGCTGTCATGAGGAGAAACCAGATTAGGAATGAAGTTATCCGGGAAAGAGTGGGGGTACATGAAGTATATGAGATAGTAGATAGAGATATTAGCAGGACTGAGATGGTATGGGCATGTAATGAGGATGGAGAAGTAGAAGATATCAAAGAAAATGATGGAAATGAAGTATGTGGGGAAAATACCGCAAGATAAGCCAAGAAAGATGGAAGAGATAACAGAAAGTGTGCTAGTGAGAGGAAAATAATGGAATCAATTAAAGGCGGAAGAATGGTTTGTGGATAAAGGAAGATGAAGGCATTTTACTCAATTGATCCACAGGCTGGAAACAATGGATGATGATGATAATAATGAGTTTATTTGTAGTTTTTATATGGTTTAATTTTATGGTTTAGGACTGTAATTAAAGCCTTATTTTCTCTTCTATCATACAATCTTAATTTTCCCCCATACTAGAGAGCTTATGAAAATACCATAAAGCCTAATTAACAAGGAGTATCTAAAGAAACTGGACCAGACACTTTGCCTTTGTTTTAAATAGATCCTTGAAGGGTAGCAAGATCATATGTTGCAATTAAAACACGGCATCCGTATTCAGTTTAATTAGTTCCACGCGCTTCTATCATTTACACTACTTCCAACAAGAGGTCCTGCCATTCACAAAAACCACTCTTGAGGTGTTATTTATGTTCGAATACTCACTACGACACCAAATTAATATCCTTGAAAGGACTATTCTTCCGTATGAGGGTGATGTCATAAATAGAAATATGTTATATAAAAGCGCGTGAATTCTCTTTTCAACCAAGTGGAGGCTAGCAGGCGTACCAACATCGTGTCTAAAGTGGTCAGATTGTTTTAGTGCTATTTATATTATAAATATGCTACAGTGGCACCATGACTTCTTTGGTGATGACTGACGGCTTTGAAAAGTCACCAGACCAAATTATGTATCCCTACGCCGAACCAAATGATCTGCAAAAACATGTGTTTAGTAGCTGTTACTTCTGACAGTCAAAATCTAGGCATACACCTAAATGTTGACTGTCTGAAGTCAGCTGTGAGCTGTCAGTCAGCATCAAAGAAGCCACGGGGCTACTGTATATGACCTTCATAAAGTTAGAGTGGTTAAGTAGAGGTTTACTAGATTTTAGGGGACTCTGGACGATAACTGAAATTATTTAATATTTATTTGAACTGGTCTTAATACCTGGCTACTAAGATAAGGGGTGAGCTAGTAGGCATCTTTCACTTCGAGTCTAGTTTGAATGAAAACTATCGTTTTAGAGTTCGAGTAGTAGAGAGCATTATTTGTATGATAACTATTTCAAGTTGGGGATTTCAGTAATAGATCCACGCATAAGCCATACATAAGTACAAATATAATTATTCATTTTTTTAGAATTACATTTTTATATAAAAAAAATTATAATCAAACAAATTCGATATTTTAAATAGATTTAATATAACTGTACATTTTTTAAATTAAACAAAAGGAAATATTTAAGGAGTCTATTTTCTACGAAATTTCTTAAAATTGAATTAAATTAATTAAATTAGGAATTTTCAAGAAAAAATCGAAAATTATAAATACTTCAGATTTTCGAGTTTTGTAAAAGAAGTTTTTAGAAAATACAAACTTTTTTATTTCAAATGGATACCTCGGTAGTTTTTGACATGAAAAATAATATTGTTTGCTTGTTTTGAGGGCAAAAATTCATTTATGGGTGGTTTACTGATGACTGATTGTAAAAAAAAAGCTGATAAATTCTAAAAATTGTTTTAACGGTTTGGTTACAAATGTGTATCTAAGGAGTGTTTGACATAGCAAATAAAACTTATAATTTAATTTTTGGGGGAGGGGGCGTAAAAATTTATTTATTGGTAGTTTACTGATCATTGATTTTTCTAAAACGTTACCAATTTTATAATGGTTCTAACTATTTGGTTTCAAATAGTTATCTTGGGGATATTTGTCGTGATATATTGCACCGTGTAGTTATTTTTTGAGTAAAAACTCGTTTAAGGGTAGTTAAGACTGGTTTCTTAAAACATTGGATATTTTAAAAATGGTCCAAGGATATGGTTACAAATAGGCATATTGGGAGTGTTTTACATGACCAATTAATAAAACTGTGTATTGGTTTTTGGGGCAAACATTTGTTTAAGGGTGTTTTGTTGACTAATTTAAAATGAATTTTAACTATTTTGGAAATGGCTCTAATGATTTTGTTTAAAGTGGATATCTAGTGAGCGATTGATCTTCGAAATAACACTGTAGGGCCTATACTATGACTTAAGGATAGTATTTTACTGAAGACTTATTTTTGTAAATTTTGAATATTTTTTAAACATGTCTCTACCAATTTTGTTCGAAATTAATATTGGGGGACTATTTGTATGATAATAATTAATGTGTTTTTATTTTTCTAAAATAATTAAATCCAAAGGTAACTTACTTAAAACAAATGATAGAAAATATAGCATTTCTCGAAATTGGACATGAAGATTGAGACGGCCAAAGCCCGAAGTTGAATATAACTCCGGGCTTTGGTCATTTTAAAACGTCCAATCCTAGGATTGAGTTGAAAATCCATCCATCAGCCGTTTTCGAGATTCGCGTCCAACATATACAAATTAAATCAAACATAATTATTTATAGAAGTAATGTTTGATTGGTTTTGACCAAACAAGTTCTTTTGTTATAAAAACTGTAAAAACATGTCTCTTAATTCGCGTCTCCTTCCACCACACCTCAACCCTGTTGCCACTATAAACCACCTCGGTGGTCGAATCGTCTAAGTCGTCACTCTCGTAATATTCTGGATTTCTGATAACGAGAACACTGGGGTTCGATTCCAGGTCGGGTGTATTGAGGTTGATTTTTCCAAAATGTTCTTCCCCTTTTCCTAGCGAGAATGTGGGTAATATTTCTATAAATTCAACCTTTCTTATCCCTATCACACTGGCGTAATTAGTATATATGCGTATAACCCGAACAGGTAGTAAGAAGCCGTGTAGAAAAATAAACATGTTAAATTGAAACTTGTCTACTGTTCCGTTAGGCTTACATAAGTAAATCCTGTGTAGAAGGTACTACTGTTGTCTGTTTAGTAATGTGTTTGATATATTAATTTAATTTAGTCATATTTTGATACAGCTTTTTGTTCATTAAGTGCACTTTAAGTACCCAAATAAAATAAAAGTAGAATGAGCATGACACTCTACTGCCTGTATTATTCAACAATATTCATAAAAAGTTTTTTCAAGCCTTTATTTCTTCGTGACTTCCATTTCTTTCATTGGAAATAACAGAATCTGAACAACTCTAAGGTGTTAAAATCACACGACCGTAAAGAGGTAGCACAAAATGAATAAAAAAAATCCCATCATCAAAACTCGTTGGTAAAATTAATTAACATTGAAATATTGTAAAAGCACTTCACTCATTCAGAGCTTATTTAATATTAGTTATAAGTATATGTTGGGATATTATTTGCAGTTAGCTTTTGAGTATGTGTAGTCATACGAATGAGAGTTGTTTAACCGGAATCACGTGATCATTCTGAAGTGTTTTGGGAGTGTCAGTTAGGGAGAGGGAAAGGGTTGAAAACGAGTTGGGCCATTCAAACACGACTGTATAAACTATAATGCCACAGTTTTAGATATCGGCTGGTGTGTTGGTAATTAACCACCACAATGCGTGTAGTAGGGCCTACTTGTGTTCGTACAAAGAGTAGACAAGCTACGAGGCGACTGGAAAGTACCAACACTGAATTGTAGCACATACGAGTTTTTAATATACGTTGATTACTGTAGAAAAATTAGGAATTGTTTTAAATTAATAACTTAACGTTAAGGGAATTTTGAAAATTGTCATCACATAACTATATAATTTACAACATTATAAAAAAAATAGTAAAAATCCTTAATTATATTGACCTAATTTATATCCACAAACAGTGGATACTACCTATTCTGACCTAAGATAACCAACCGCCAGCAGATATGTGCTTGACTAAGGGAGGCTACCTTTCCATATCTTCAAGTGGTTATGAGTCACTGGTAGTGGTGAGATTGGAGTTTAATCTCGACCTGGTGTAATAAAATGTTTATTTTCCTAAATGGTTTCTTAGTTTTACTCTGTGAAAATGTGGACACATTTCTTCTCAATTATACCTTCTCCCCCCTACCACATTAGCGTAATTAATAGGTATGTGTACAACCCGAATGGGTTGTTTGAAATGAGATCCTCAATAATTGGTCCAATTACCCGCTTCAGTGGCGGAATGGTCTAAGACGTCACTCTCGCGTTAGAATTGCCTGTTGATGACGCGAAGATCAGGGTTCGAGTTTCAGTCAGGTGTATTGAGTGTATTTTTCCTAAAGGTTTCCCACTCTCCTTCCAGGAAAGGGGGGTAGATTACCCTTAAAATGCTTTATTTTTCATTCCCACCCCATTGGAGTAGTTACCATATATAAGTACAGTAACCTGAACCGTAAAATAACCAATTACAATTTTTCTACAGAAACAAACATAAGGCTATAATAAAATCTGTAACTCTAATAAATGTGAGCCAGTAGTTTGAATTTTCAGTCTGACACCTTGGCTCAGTCGGTAGCGTGTCTGTATACTGAGCTAAGGGTCCTGGGTCCGATTCCTGGCATGGTTGAAAAGTGAATAATTGTTTAAATGTTCGTGTACCCTTTGACATTGATACATTAATGGCTGAGGACTGGGTGTTGTTCCTGTCCTAATCTTAAGTTATATTATAAAGAATATGAAGCTACGACAGACCTAGCCAGCCGGTATTGGAAAAAATATTGCTTTAATAAAAACTGACCCGCGCCAAAGGCTGTAAACATTAATGTTATTATTATTATTATTATTATTATTATTAACACCGCGTCTTACTACCCGTTCGGTTTATACGCAATTACGCTAATGTGTAATGGTAGGGTGGTTGTGAAATTAAATGGAGGACCTACAGTTTAAAGTGGAATCCGAACCACGGTGGAGGCCTGGCACTCCCCACATTCACAAGATGTCTTGTCAGAGGTGAAGGAAGGATTTGGTAATCAGACAAATCTGTGCCGGGACCGAGGATTGATCCCTTGACCCCCAGCACAGAAGTCCGACACCTTACCCCTAGACCACCAGGTCATCTTAAACAGTAATGGATGTAAAGAAAAGTTTTCATCTTCGCCCTCCATGAGCTACATATTCACAGTTAGAGCTTGATAACATATAACAAAGAGATGGTTTTGGGTGAAACTGTTCACATTGTTTTCCTTGGGGGTGGTTCAAGGGGGTTTCCAAGGCACTAATTAGACCCCAGAGCTCGGGAGGTACAGACCTGGGACTAATTTAGGAGCAAACCAGCCGCCCGAGATGATGTTTGCAATGTGATGCAGGCTGGCAGGGTTGCATACAGACAAGGTGACAATCATCACTTAAATATTTGACTCACACGGGATACTCGTGGAGGGAGACTCCATGTTTTTGAATGGAAAGTAACGTGAATCAAGGTCTGTATTTTTCTATAATGTATTACAAAATACATTCTTTGGCCAAAACAATTCAAATATTCCTTCAATAGGTAGGCTACTTTTATTTTAATTATCTAAACATAAAATGCTAAACTGGGTTTTTAGTAATTGTCATCTACATTGTAGGCCTATAATTTAATTATGATTTACTTTCTTAATTTAAAAAATTCTGGTCAAATTTCACAGTGACTATCACACATATTGTATAAATGTAAATATATGCAAAAATTTAAACTAAATGTAGCTATTAAGACAGTCGACTTATCCAACAAATTTTGGCCAAAAAAGGTATTTTGTCATAAAAACTTAAAATTATGGACCTTAAAATTGTGGAGCCCCGTCATAAGAGAGTCCATATATTTACCGATTAACATAACTAATTTCTTAGCATTATGTGAATAAATCATTTATATATTAGCAAGTAGAATATAATAATACTGTGTTAGTAAGAGGTAAATTAACTAAATAAATTTGTGTAATATATGATTTAACGTCCTGTACATAGATAATGATTCATAGCTAAACAATTTTATCTAAAAAACAAAATTAATATTTTTTAAATGTTAAGCTCCCAGCAAAATGAAAAGTTCATAAGACCGCTAACATCACTACAACGTTTATAATAGCTACAACCACCACTACGATGTTTTAGGTGACTTCAAATCCTTCTTCAATATTTAGGTGACCGCAAACTCCAATAAAATGGTTATGGTAGCTGCAAACCTCACTATGTCTTAAGTGACAGCAAATTCCACTAAAATGAGAGGGGTGGCTGCAAGCTCAGCTACAATATTATAGATGTCCACCAATCCAATGAATAAAGGTTTGTCTGCAGGATTCACGAAACTGTAATTAAATTAGGACAAAACTCCAAGATAATTTTGAGCGCCGAACATGGCAAAGTCAAGAAATATTGACAGTAGGAATTATTTAAACATAGACAACGTTGTAATAAAATGCCATTTTGAGAACCAGCCAAACTTAATTAATATGGTCTATTCATTAAAGTTTGATCTATTTTATGTTCTGGTACAACATCAACAATCTATTTCTGAAGTAAGGAACAACTGGTAGACGAATGCTATTTTAAAAAAAGAATAGAATAATTACGTTTTACACCACATATTACTACCCGTTAAGGTTATCAGCATATTCATCATTTACAATATTAGAAAAAACGTATCCGCTTTTGCTTGATGGAAGAGGGATAGGTCTAAATCACCGTCAGTAGCCTACAGCCCGCTGGTAATCGAACCAAGAGCACGGGAACGTCTTTACTCTGGGGGTTTGGGGAAGAATAGGACCAAATGTAACATTATGATGTCCGGTAGAATAATAAACAAGACGCCACGTTGATTATATTTCTGATTGGTTATAAAATGCGCTTAGAGAACACGGTAGAGTAAAAGTCTTTATTTGTTAAAAAAAAATAGTTGAGTAAAAATAAAATAAAAATATAGAAAAAGTATCATTCCCAATATGAGAGGAGCTGTATTTAGTTAACCAATAATATTCAAATTTCATGCTCCCAATTTTATAGTCGTTATCATTTCAACCTTGTCTTTATTGATTTTTACTTTCTCGCTATCTTACAGGTAGATAAAGTACCTGCTGTGATTGTCAAAAAAATTGAACTCCGGATTTTGATGAATGTTGACGTTTCATCACCCCCCCGAAACCAAAAAAGTGTTTTTTGAATTTCCGTCTGTATTTATGTACCTCGGAGTAGAGCCTGAAACATTTTACCGATCGGGCTAAGACTTGGTATCTAGGGTTTTCATAGGGTTGCCCCAAAGGATTTTTGGAATTTAATATCTAACCTTAAAATTAAGGGTAGTCTATTGAAGGGCAAAAAGAGAAAAATTCTATTTTATCAAAATCGAACACTAAAGGTAAAGTATTGCGGCCGTTAAAAAAAATCATAATATTTATGGATGTCGACGTATCATGAACCCCCGAACCATAAAAAGTGGTTTTTGTAATGACGTTTGTTAGTGTATCTGTTTAACCCTAAAATTAAGAGTAGTTTAATAGAAATCGAAAAGAGAAAAAATAGTTTTTTCTCAAAATCAGCTCTAGCGATTTTGATTAAAATTTGTATCTAGGCGTTGATTAAGTTCACAAATAAAATAGCTATTTTAATTTTCCTATGACAATTATTTTAGGGTACTTTACAGAAGCAGAAGTTTCAGTATCTCTGCTACTATTTGAGATAATAAATCACTTATCATTGCAAAATATAGTAGGCCTACTATTAGAAATAAAACACTTTTATTTGAAATATGTTTCTATAAAACAAGCAATTTCTTAGATTTTGGCAACTATATTAATACAATTTTGTGAACTTTGGTGGTAAATAAATACAACTCTAGTTTTAACGGAATAATTCTCCAATACCATAGAGTAATTAAATAAGTGTCTTAAAAAGTTTATGTTATTTTTCCTTAAACCTCTTAGGAGAAATGTTTGTACAACAATGATCTATATCCATTTTAGGCTCAATAGTGAATATTTACATTTTGATTGGCCAACATTTATAATTAAGGAATTTAATAGCAATGCGATTACCTGAATATGTGTAACACCTAATAAAATGTCGATCATTTTAACCGGAAGTAGAAATTTTAATATGAATTGTTGACCCTTGTGGACTCAATATTGATCATTTTTATCGGTCCAAACATACAAATGAGGACATAAGTTCTTTAAAAAAAATATTAAATTTAAAACCGGGACTTAAAAAAGGTTTTATAAATAGTGCAATTTATGTTTGGGTTTGATAGTGTATATTATCTCGTTTCACATATATTACGAGCTTTTAATAATTACCTCCATTTTTAAACAATAGAGCGAGAAAGTCCTTGCGGAGCTCAGTACCATTTTATTTTATTATTATATGGTCTAGTAATTGTAGTAATTTTATTGATAGCAACATCGAAACTTGTTTGAACTAAAGGTTAGCTTTTTAATAGGCTATTATTATTTTCCTTTCACACACACAACTATAAAATAATAATTTATATTAAGGACACGTTTGTCTCTGTGTTGATTAAGAAATATTAAGCAATTAAAATAAAGGATGAGTTTAATCAAGCTTGTTTAATACTTATGGCCACGCGATACATATTTAAATCGCTACATGATTTGTCCTAACTACTGCCCTCCCCCAAGCCTCATGCCTCATGCCCCTTCTTGTGTCGATGATTATGAATCAAAACATAAACTTTCCGTCATCGACAAATTGGGTGTCGTTGACTCTTTAATCTACGTGCGAACACTGACGCGGATGTCTTGAATAATGTTTTGTGCTATTATAAATTTAAATTTGATGCCCCTGATATTAATATTTGGCACACTAACTCGGACACGCTTTCCAATTATTTTATTCCACTTAAAGCTTTTTGTTTCCATAGTTTACAGGCTCTTTTAGAGTTTAGAGTGTTGAGCTTAAGGTGGCACTGAAGGGAACACTAGCTAAGGTTTGTATTTTTTTATTTCAGTTTTTATCACAAAAAAATAAATTGAACCAAATAAATCAAACCTTGCTTCAGTAAATACGTTTAGTTAAGTTTTTTTGTAATGATTAAACATAACATTTCTTGAATATCTTTCATATTTATGAGCAAGGCTCAGATTTTGATTACCTACCTAAAATAGTAAAAAAAAAATACATATAAAATGAGCTAACCGTTCTAAAAAATGACTTTCAATTTTCAAAAAATTACTTAAAAAATATTAACAATAAGTCGTAATGAATTCACACGACTAAATCAAATTCGTGTTTTACAAACGTAAACTAAAAATTAAAGGCTACTTACAATTAAGTCTTTAACAACTGAATTCTGGCTCCGTTAAATATAATATTGATTTACAAATATCTGCTTCAGGAGTAATAGCTACACATTTCAAATGCAACCATATCCAGATTAGTTGTATTGTCTTACCAGTAATGTATATTTTCCAAACAGACAAGAGTTGAAAGTACTACACAGGTTGTACCGTATTTACCCGGGGTGGGCAGCCACGTCACAGAGCGCCACAGTTGTCTAATTGGTCCTTGATGTGTGACGAATTTGAGTTTTCCAACTCTCAAAGTTAAATAAACATTTTCCTGACGGCGTGTGATGCTTGAAATTTGACGTTTCCTGCATACCATTGGAAGCATTGCTTTTTCTAAATGAGTCATTGACCAAATAAAGCCACTACCCAAAAATCCCCTCCACTATTTTTCCACAATTCGTTTCAGATCTGCCTCGGATTGTAAAATTTCCCATTAAATCGTCTTAAATTTTCAATCTGAACAGTGTTTGTTATTAGCGTATGAGGAAATTCTAGCGGAGCAGTAAAAATGTACAGTACAGTTTTTGAATAAACTAGTTCAAACACTGTGTGTGGCTTTAAATGTTCGATTAAGCAACCTTATTTATCAATTTTTACATAATGTGGCGAATTTAACTTCTCATTCACCACACTTGTGGTAAAATTGACAAATATGTCTCCCTCCCACTTCTGATATATACAGGCCGTAGCTGGTCAATAATTTCAGGGGGGCTTTGGTGGGCACATCCCTCTATTGCCGGATGCTAGAGAAAATTCTAAATAATTATAGAAGCTATCTGAAGTGCTTTTTTATGGAAACATAACCCCCTAACTGCCGGAGGCTAGGAAACATCTATATATTTAAACAACTCTAGAAGCTCTATAAATTGATATTTATGGTAACATAACCCCCTAACTGCCGCAGGTTAGGAAAAACCTATATATTTAAACAACTCTAAGAGCTCTCTAAATTGATATTTATGGTAACATTACCCCTAAACCTCCGGAGGCTAAGAAACATCTATATATTTAAACAACTCTAGAAGCTCTCTAAATTGATATTTATGTGAACATAACCCCCTAACTGCCGCAGGCTAGGAAAAGTCTATAAATTTAAACAACTCTAGAAGCTTTCTAAATTGATATTTATGGTAACATAACCCCCTAACAGCTGGGATGCTAGGAAAAGTCTATATATTTAAACAACTCTAGAAGCTTTCTAAATTTGTTTATGGTAATATAACCCCCTAACTGCCGCCGGCTAGGATAAAATCTTTTTATTTAAACAACTCTAGAAGCTTTCTAAATTGATATTTATGGTAACATAACCCCCTAACGGCGGGATGCTAGGAAAAGTCTATATATTTAAACAACTCTAGAAGCTTTCTAAATTTGTTTATGGTAATATAACCCCCTAACTGCAGCAGGCTAGGAAAAATCTATATATTTAAACAACTATAGAAGCTTTCTAAAGGGATATTTATGGCAACATAACCCCCTAACAGCGGGATGCTAGGAAAAGTCTATATATTTAAATACCTCTAGAAGCTTTCTAAATTTGTTTATGGTAACATAACCCCCTAACAGCCACCATTTAGGAAAATTCTAAATATTTAAAGACCTTTATATATTTAAACACCTTTATAAGCTCTTTAAAGTGTTTTATATAGTAACGTAGCACCTAATTGCTGAATTCTAGGTAAATTATTGATATCAAACACCTCTTAAAGCTCTCTGAAGTGTATTTTTTTAAATGGAAGCATAACACCATAACTGCCGGAGGCTAGGAAACATCTATATATTTAAACACTTCTAGATGCTCTCTAAAATGTTCTTGTCGTTACATAGCTCCCCATAACTTCTGAAGGCAAGGAAAATTATTATTATTATTATTATTAAACACCTCTAAAAGCTCTCTGTAGTGCTTTTTATGTTAACACAACCCCCAGATTTTTAATTGTACCTTTATTTTGATAATGTTTGAACCAAATATAAAACCATATTTATTTTGTTCATAAGATTTCGAGGGTGAGGGGTGGGGGGGGTCAAACCCCCAAAACCTCCTACCCTGGCTACGGACTTGGGGATATACTTTCAAACAGACAAGCAAAGAAAATACAAAGTTCATGGCCTACATTATCTACTCATTCAGACAACTGTGTTGAAAAAATATAAAATATCGATAGTATTTAAAAATATAGGCCTATTTATTAAGATGACTCAAACATGGCTTAAGATTGTTAAAAAAAATCTCTATTATTGCCTAAAATGACTTTAAAAGGACAAAAACAAAAAAAATATTACTTAAAATTCTATAATGAAAAAAAATGGCCAAAAAATTCCCTGTAACTTATACATTTATACAAAAAAAGAATCATGAATCGAGTTTATATATTTATGAACAATGTATGTAATGAACAAAAAAATGATAATGATGTCTCAATACGGGCTCTGCTCATGAGCATTGTGATATTTGGCCAAAAAAAATTTAATAGGGAGAAACTGTTATGATCGAATTTTGTGGAGCTATAGACAAATATTTAAAGAGATGTTAAGAATACTATACATAGAAAATTAAACTAAACCTGAGTTATTTACTGAAGAAACATTTTAAACTTATTTATTTTGCTCGTAAATGTTCTTTGTTATAAAAATTATACAAAAATATTACCTTCATTAGCGTTCCCCTCTCACCTAAAAACTTAAGTCTTTATATTTAATAGGTCTATGTCTTAAGCATAGAACTAAGTAAATATTATTTAATTTTTAATATTTATGTCAAATATTCCGCTAACACGGACTTGACTATAAAGAGATTAAAGGCAGTATAGGCTTTTAAGAATATCTAGTAAGGACACTGGTGGCCACGTTGTATAAGGCATTGGACTAACATTTTGATTAATAACTGGGCCTTGAATCTCAATCTATTGCACTAGAGATACATTTCCACGTAGGATTTATCAATATGTTTTTCCTATCATTTCTTCAATCCAATTTGGATGCACTTCAAATAAACAATTCTTTCCATCTCTACCATATGGTTTGAGGCGTTAGTAGCCCTCGTACTAGCAAATAACTGATCAAATTAAAATAACCTTTATTGCTACTTCAAAATATTATTTTCTAGTCCACTACAGTTATTTCCATTTTCTACCAACTTGATTTAATCTAGTTAAAACTTTCTCTAGATAATATTTTAGCATCAGTTCTAAATAATCTGATTTGCAGATATCTAGTCCCCTCCCACCCCCTCCAACCACTCCGTCTGAGTAAAAATATATCTAGATGATGATACAATATTTTAAATCTTAATATAGATATATCTTTGTTTATCTATCAATATAACTTATAGATTACACGCTATATATATAAATCTATAACTTATATATATATATATGTGTGTTAAACGTGAAGTGATTATTTTTGACAGTGAGTTTCAAAGTGATGTATGCCCAAACGATTTTCATAGGCCTATAGGTTTTAAAAGTGAAAAATTAGTCACTGAGGATGTAGAGTACTTTAAAATTCAAAACTTCGAAAATATTCAACGGATAAGTCGCAATTTCTTTCGGCAGCAATTTCTCAAGTTCTAGTCTGGATGAAACACGGTCGGTAAACGTCCGGGAAACAGCCTATAGCGCATTTACCCGCTTGGATGGCTGCGTGGTTTAAGGCGTAACTTTCACAATATATTAGACTGATTGGGAGATCGTGGTTCGATTCCAGTCGGGATTACAGAGGTTTTTTCTTCCTAAATGGCTTCCCACTCTCTCTCTCTCTCTTCACACAAATGCGGGCACACTTCCTCTAATTCAACCTTCATTCCTATCCCAGTAACGCAATCAGTACATAGGCGTATGACTCGAATGTGTAGTAAGATACAGTGTTAAAAATAAGTGAAAGCATTTAAGTTACTTCGAGGATTGTCATAGAAAAGCTGACAAGTTTTAAATAGAAAATATTCATATTATATAATAATATACGTTAGTCATTGAATGTAAGGACTCTATCAAAACAGGGTTTTTATTTTCATAAAAAAAATGTTTAGGTCTTTTAAAAACTGTAGTTCTAGATTTGCACAAAAATCACTAAACGTCTGTGCTTTCTTACAAACCATGTGACAATCAAGAAAAGTGATTTCAGTAATTTTTCGGTCGTGGGTCTTATTTATTTAAAATCTGTCAATTCGTTCAAAAGTCATGAACGTTACAAAACACAGTTACAGAGAGTGCTTGGATGAAAACTTTTAAGATATTTTTCTAGTGAAGAAAAAGGGTTACATTTTTGGGGATTATAGTTACGCAAAAAGAAGAGTCGTTTGTCAAGAAAGCTACTTGCGCTAATTAATCTAAAATAAACTATATAAAAGTGAAAGCTAGAAAAAATAATTGTTTGTAGCTATTAATATTAGCCTAACTACAAAACTTGTATGAAATAAATATTAATTACTTTTCTATAGATTACTTAAAGTTATTCATTATTCTTAATTTAACTTACAGTACATTTAAGAAATTATCAAACGTTTCAAGGACTCAACTTATTACTCTTTGGATGCAGTGATGATATAGTCCAAAAATGTCACCAATAAAATAAAGAATCTTCAATTACCCTAGCACTAGCCTTAGTGTTTCAATTCACCTGTAAAATTATTTCAAATAGAAGAGCTACACTCAGAATGTTTGGGATGTTTTGTCTTTGTTTTAAGTTTGTAATATTAATTGCAGTTTATTAATGTTTAAATAACGTTTTTATCGACTAAAATAGAGAACTAATTCAATATAGGCCCAATTTAAATTCAGAATTGTATAGGACGCACACTTTCGAACACCATTACTAAATTTTGGCATTCTAGAAATATGTCTTGTTTGATTTATTAATTAAAATGGCTTACTAAAGATTCGTCTAAGGCTTTCAATAATACTTTTTTCTACGGCTTAGTGTATTGTTTGTCTTTCCTATTATTTATTAAACTGACTAAGAATGCAAATGCAACAGTTTTAGTATTTTTATATCCGTCAACGTGGCATCATGATTTTTTAGTTTTTAATTAACGGACTTCCTATGAAAATCAGATTTTACAAAATATTTAAATCTAGACACTTACGTGTAACTTAATAAAAAATATTTAAATCCGTTATTTATAACAACGAATACCCATAAGTATGAGTTAAAATCAATTCCCTTTTGTCTAACATGAGTTCCAAATTACTTTTCTTTAAATGTATTTAAATATGCTACCTTGTGCTATTTGAATAAATTAATCACAATTTCAATGTGTAGGCCTAAATAATCAAATGTTTTATCTTTTAACAAATAAATATTAAGTATGTTAACTGCATTTCGTAGTACCTAAGTCATAAACGGTTCTCTTTTAGATGAGGAATAGTTAATCTATGGATTTAGGAACGCGAAATTTCATTGCCGTACTTACAAAACTAAGCCACCTATCCTTATCTTGAGCTAGTTCTATCCAGTCCACCTCATTACACCCTCTTTCAGGTCCATTCTAGTGTTATCTTTACATCTGGGGGAGGGAGGGAGAATAGTTTAAATAATATGAATCTGGGTAATTAGTGAGATAAAACTGTTAACTGATGTCCCTTTTGGTCAAGAAAGTTAGCTGTTCGATTATATCATTTGTGACAACATGCAATGTTAAAGATTTGAGGATTAAACTACATTCTGTGAAAGTTAGCTTAGTGTTCTAACAATTTAAATGAAAATCTACATAAATATATTCAATATAAGTTAACTTACTAATAGATTGATGTGTCCGTACGTTCCTATTTTGATCTGTTGCGAGTAACTTTTATCAGCTTAATAATCTTGTCCTGAGGGTGGGATTAATTTCATACATGTTGACTAGAAAATAAACCTAAATTTTCTAATAGAAAAAAACCCAGCCAAATTAGATAAATTCTTGACAATATGAAATAAATTAATATAAGTATTTTTAAAGACTCCCTCAAAACACGCACACACAAAATTTCACCAATGACATCTTCACGTAATTCACACTAAATTTTTCGAGACACGTAAATGTGACTAAACAGTTTAATTAATGTCATTCACCAGATACAACACTTGAACGGGTTTTAATTTCGAGCTTATTCTTGGTTCAGTTACGTGAATGAGGGTAGACGTAAACAAAACGATTTAAGAAGGAGATTTTGAAGTTATTTAAAAAGTTTAACTGTGTGTTAAAAAAAAACTTCAAAATTCACGCTAACGTAAACATTGACCGCGCTTGAATGGCGCGAAACGAAGCGGTTAATGTTTAAAGAACCTGGATTCACTCGCGGATGATTAGGAAAGGTGCCGGACGTGTACTGAGAAGTTTAATTTTTTTTTTCACCCCCTCCCGCTATACGATCTTCAAGATCACCTTAGCGCACGCACACTGAATCTCGTCAAGTGGTTCCGTTGTCGAGTCCCTCTCTCCGGCGTTTCAGCTGGTGTCCCTCATCCCCCCTTGCCCCCCACAGTAGTCACCCTACTAAATCAGGGATCAACCCCCTCTTCTCCTTACTATCGCTAACTTTGTCCTCTCCCTAGGAAATCTTTACACGGAAATCAACTCTATCTTTCTTTATTTCACAACATATTTTTCAAACACCCTCCCTGTGTGTTGAAAACCCCCTCTTTAACCCCCTTTCCCTCCAAAAAATTACAAATCCTCTCCCCGTCCACATGTAAAAAGAGAGATATTACAAAAATAAAAATATAGAAAAATGGATCACCAGGAGGTGTTTAAGCGTAAGAGGAATGGCCCAGTTCAAGGATGACGATGCGTAAACCAATCAGGAGTGGTGTACAGTTTCCTGCCAACCAATGGGGGAAGGACATGGTTCGTGGGAGAGGGTGGCAAAGAGAGAGGGGAGACATTGATTGTTATGCTGGTTGCTCATTCGTCTGGAAGGGTTGGTAGGGGGCGCAAGTGTTGTGATTGGTGCTGATAGTTTGAGCTTTCGCCGCTAGATAGTATTAGGGTCACTGGGAAAGAGTGCTTCGTTTTGTAGTTACAAAAAGATGCAATAGAGTGCATCCGCTTAGGAAGAAACTTTGAGGAATGCTCTTCTGAAAAGGTAGGCTACTACTCCTTATTTTGACATAATTTCACGAGGTTCGATTTAACACTACCTTAGGAAATATAACAAAATAGCATTAAGGCGGCTTTGTCCGGGAAAAATAGTTTAAGGTAAAAAAAAGGCAATACAGCTAAAAAATATATCATGTATTTGAAAAAAAGGGGTAGACTACATAAAAAGAGTAGAAAGTGTATAAAGGATTAAAATCTTTAGATGATAAGAAGGGCAATAAGTAAACAAAGTGTATTATTCTAATTTATAAAGGGGTAAAAATAAAGTGAATATAATGTTTTTTTGCATTTTTTGAATTTTCTTACTAATAATTAGCTATCCCAATTATTCCGAATACCTTTTTTACTCATTTTGCACTTTTGGCACTTTTTAGCCTTATTTACCTTTTACTCCTTTTGGTCCTTTTTGCTCTTCTTGCCCTTTTCCTTGTAGCCCTTTCTGTACATTTTACTCCTTTAAGCCTTTTTACACATCATATTTACATTTTTTTAACTACTCCTTTCATCTTTTAGAAAAATTTGATTAGATTTAGCTACTTTTTATCCACTTTGCACCTTTTACCATTTTTAAACTTTTTTACATGAAGTAGACCTACCCAGCTTTGCCCGAAAGAAACACCTTAGGATAAAATAGCTATAAAGATCAAAAAGGGCAAATAGGGTAAAAAAATAAATCTCGTTAGTTTTTTTAAAAGGGTATGCAATAAGGGTTCAAAGGATTAAAAGGAAAAAAGAGGAAAATTTTCAAAAATAGCATATAATGAGAATTAAAAAGTGTATAGGCCTAAAGGTTAAAAGAAGTGAAAACATTACAGATTAGTAGTGTTCTAAAATAATTGTAACCATTTTTGAAATCGTATAGCCTTCAAAATCAAGCACTTTTTTTTTTCAAACTTAATTTCAGGTTCCGATATCCAATCCATAAATCAAAACAATAGGCCTAAGTATAAAATAAATTGAACGTTGAACCTCACCTCCTTTTTCGCTCGTTTAGAACTGTTTGTGCATTGTTTATTGTTAGATCAGTACCATTAGTCTCTACTTCATGATTCAGTCCTCTATGCTATCTCTTTGGATAGTGCTCCTTTATATAGGTTCTCTATGCCTCGAAGTTAGGTAGGTTTTGTGATTGGATTGTTTTTTGTTGAGGTTTAGACTGTTTTTGGTCTTTTCTTATATTTTCTTGACTCCTTCCACCTTCATTAACCTTTCCTCATTCTTGGAGGCAACAATAACTTACCTGGACCCCTCTAGGTCTTTTGTTTTCCCGCCAAGTGTCGCTGGCGTGGTTTTTCGTTCTGCAGATTTAGTGAGTCGTGCACTGAGACTTGATAGACCCATAAGTGATGGTCATAGGTTCCATGAACTTTCACCTGGAAACGGTCCAATCTCAGTTATTTGTGTGCGTGTGTTAATGAAATTGGCTGCTCCAAGACAATACCAATCAGACAACATAAAGTGAAGGTGAGTTGCCTCTACCCATTCCCATTCCACCATACAGTACCGCTACAATCTTAATAATACGAAATAATATACATTGTTGCAGATATATATTGGATAAAATAAATATACTCCATCAAAGAGCATAAAATTGAATAATTTAGGTAGACCTACTGTACATGTTTGTTGAAAAATAGTGAGAAAAAAGGAACATCATTTTTCATCAAAGAATATAGGCTTATCACTCATTGACCTTTGTGGTTTGTGGATGAGATCGCCTCAGTACCGAATGTTCGTGGGTTCATATCCAGATGGGGCTGACTGATTGTTCTTGAGCGATTAAAATGCGTTGGACAGCAACCTTCGGAGGAGAGGTAAAGCCGCCGGTCCCTTGTGAATTGTGGCATGTAACCCACAGTACAAGAGTCATGGACAGTATTAGAAATTACCTTACCCGGCCAATTTGAAAGGCCCTTTCACTTTCGCTCATAGAAATTATCGTGTGCTAATAGAATCAGTCATTTCATAAAATGAACATTAAATACCCCTAATAAATTAAAAAGCATATCAATCATTTCCATTTCTACGAGCTACATAAACATATGTTGTGTATCTTGGAAAATATTGGTTTTAACAATATATATTTCAAATAAATGTTATTTATTTTTAATAATGTTACATCTTTGCTCCGATTAATTTGTATCCTCATAGGAACTACCTTCTGATGGCGACCTACAAGTATTGTATGCTAGGCTGTGAATAACTTCAGGATCCTCATAGGAACTACCAGCTGTTGGCGACACACGAGTATTGTATGCTAGGCTGTGAATAACTTCAGGATCCTCATAGGAACTGCCAGCTGTTGGCGACACACGAGTATTGTATGCTAGGCTGTGAATAACTTCAGGATCCTCATAGGAACTGCCAGCTGATGGCGACACACGAGTATTGTATGCTAGGCTGTGAATAACTTCAGGATCCTCATAGGAACTGCCAGCTGTTGGCGACACACAAGTATTGTATGCTAGGCTGAAAATGACGTCAAGAACAACCAGCTGTTGACGATCCAAAAGTCGTCTTCCTGAGACGTTGAATGACGTCAGACACGTTACGTCCACTTGGTCGCGCCGCACCCTCGCCGTATCGCGATCACTGAGACGTAAGCTAACACGGCACGCGGCCTTGTGGGGCGCAGCGACCAGTAGACACATTGGTGACTCACACGTTTGGGGACTGCTGGACGTTTTATATTACATTGAAGAGGCGTAAAAAAAACAGCTTTACGGCATATACTTTTATCAAAATACTTATCCTATAGCTTTTATCTCTCGTCTTATGGATGCCAATACGAAATCTTAGTTATTAAGGCGATGGGCCCTTTTCATTTGGCTTGGAAATGCAGAGCCTCGGGAACAAATGTTTATCTTAAGGAATTTTTATTGTTTTGCAATTTTCTTTTCGGAAACAGTTTGTTCAAGAGTAGAAACACGTTGATTAAGCTATACTTCTTATGTATACACCTCCTATATGATTTTAACAGTGATCAAATATTGATAAAATTGATATTTTTCAATAGAAACACACCAGCTTCATAACAAAAAATCAAAAAATGTAACAATTAAAGAACAACAATAGATTATCTTAGAAGGGATGTTGAAAATATTAACATAAAAATTTCCCTCGGTCTAGAGAAAACTGATATTTCCATACGTATGATTTTTCCACAAGACCTGTCCGCTAGCTAGGACCATAAACGGTTTCCGCGATCCATCTGTTCTTTTTCGTGTGGAAGGGTACTTTGGTAGTTTGTGAAGCCACACCACGCCTTTCACCCTCCCACCCACCAACCCACGATATAGGTTTTAGACTTGCAATCGACAGGGCCAAGGGCCTTAAACAGTTTCAGAACATTTTACTGTATTATTTTCCAAAAGTTTTTTCAGCGAATGAAATGGAACAAATGGAATAAGACTCACACTAGTGGGCATGCAAACTAAATGTCAAGCTCATCTAATCTTGTTTACCAACTTCGAGGTTGGGTTTTGAATCCCGGTCAGGTGTACGAAGTGTGTTTTTGCATGTGTTTTAGTAACCATGAATCAACTCTTAATATATAGTAAAACGTAATCACAGTTAACAGCTAAACATATGTTTGTATTTTCTAAAAGGTATTATAAATGGATGCCAGGCCTCCACCGTGGTTCGGATTCCACGTTAAACTGTAGGTCTGCCATTTCATCTCACAATCACCCTACCATTACACATTAGCGTAAGTGCGCATAAACCGAACGGGTAGTAAGACGCGGTGCTAATAATAATAATAATAATATTATAAATGTTTAATTTTAATTTTTTTTAGCACTGTGTCTTACTACCCGTTCAGGCCATATGCTTAGGCCTATGTACTAATTGTGCTAATTGTTTTGAGGATTATTAAGGTTATATTTGGAGGAAATGTACCCGCATTTGCATGGAGGCAGCGTGAAACATTATTTTGGGAAAACCACTGTCAATACACCCGACCGAGATTAGAACCTTGATCTCCCCGTCATCGGCAGTCTATTCTATTGTGAGAGTATCACGTTATACCACGTGGCCAACAAAGTGGGTCAAATGTTCATTCTGTTGAAAATCAAGGTATAAACACAATGCGCAAGAGAGGCGCGCACCACGCACACCTCTCATTTATCCGTATCACGCTCAAGTTCAACTTCTGCATGGTGCGCAATGCGGTCAAATTTAAATACAGTATTTTGATTAACTAAACGAGAAGCTGATAGAGCTAGTAAAAACCATTTCTTCAGCTGTTTGGGCTTATATATCCCAATTAGTATCACATAACGTGCTTATAGCAGCAAGAGCATATTATATAACCGCATCGATAGCATATGTGTCGCTAGCGCTTATTTAATAAGGGAAGGGGACAGAAATATCCAGGTCCTTACCAGTTGTTTAAGGTGTCCTAGTGGGGAAATACGCATTTAATCACATTCACAATACTAATTCAACCACATGAACCAACAAAACTTTTTTTCCCATTTTACACAGACTTAGGACTGTTAGGGTTGGGTTAGGTTAAATTAGGTTAGGCTAGGTCGGGGTGACCGGACGTCCTACTTTTCCCAGACATGTCCTACCCCATTTTAACCCTCTGTCCAGTATCCTGGAGGAATTGGCAAAGATTACATAATGCCCTACGTTTTGTAATATTTTGGTGCTATTTGCGAATTCAGAAATTGAAAATGTGTCATGTAATGAATATCAGTAGGTAAAAGATTTTGGGAGTAGCAAATATTAAAAGTGTGATTCATCAGAACTACTGAAAACAACAAATACTTTTTTTTATTATCAAAATATAATGTTAAAGTTTTTTTTTCTTAATTTATGCACAATGGACAAATGAGAAATAAAATTTGAACGTAAATTTAATAAAGTTTTTTTGGTTAATTATAATTTTAAGAATTTTACCTGTTATGGAGTTTTATAAATATATATTGTAAGCCAACAAAGCATTTAAAAATATGGATAAGTTAATCTGAAAAATATGCTTTAGCTTACAATAAAATTAGCAGTATGACTATCTATAAATCACATGATGTGAATTTACACAAGTACAGTACCTTTGAACTTTTATTTTGTAACGTCCTCTATTTTAATCACGAAATTTAACTTCGTTAGTCAACCCGGTTTGGTGGCCACATGATCTAACGCACTACTCTCGCAATAGGCTTGACTTCCAAAAACGGAAAGAATGGGGTTCAATCCCAGTCGGGTGTGCTAAGGGTGGGTTTTCACTTTCTCTTCACGCAAATTGAGGTAGCCTACACTTCCTCTATCGCTAGTCAGTTAATGTATTTTGATTAAATTAGTGTTGTTCCTCACTTTAAAAATATATTCAGTGATCTCCATGAATTCTTGGGACGATAATAGTTTTTCATTACTATCATCTTCTAATATAAATTTGGGTAATATATCTACGACGTTCTTTCCTTGTTTCAAAAGGAGACAGCCAATTAAAACCACGGAAGACGATGTAATGTTTTGTGTCTGCAGCGTCCCTCAAGCGCAACAGCGGGGCCACGCATCGCGCATCCCCGGATAAGGTGCCTTGAAAAACAAACGAGTATAAATAGTGAGAGCACGACACGTGTAACAGGCTGAATTTCACCTGTTTCAACAGACATTCAGCCGGGACAGATTGTTCTTTACGTGCCGGAGTTTATTTGGGTGGGTTGAACGACACTGACTGACCTTGCTGTGAGTTGGGAGTAAAGGAACAAATTACATAATGCTATTAGGTGGTACTAAAGAAAATCAATGAACCCCAAAGAATCAAATTATATTCATAATAATCTAATTTATACAAATCTAAGGCTATACATTGTTTTCAAAGCAAACGAAATAATCAATTTCATGATAATATCTCATATTAAAACGTAATTTAAGTTATTTTGTAAAGGATAATTTAACCTCCCTCACATCCTTAACACATTGCATCAATGGAATAAATATTATATTATTGCTTCATCCTAACCTGAGATTGAAGTAAACAAACATTCTCATATCACTACGCAAAGGACCTACATTATTGGTGGAACACCAGTGCAATACTTTAAACGGGCACGACCATGTATAGTCAGTACCATAACAAAATAGGTCACTAACAATGTTTGTACTTTTTAGTAATTTTAAATGTTTATATCTATCATATTATTCTAAAATACTGTACAACAATCATGCACAATGATGATACATTACTGATGAGATTGCAGACACCTAATCACTGTCGTATAAAGTTCAATCCCCCTGAGACTGGAGTCAAACTCTTGCCTATCATCCTAGGTGGACACTGTCATCTCCAGTATTTATAACCATATTGTCATCAACATGATCTGCTAATTCATCCGATGCCCACATCCTATCCTCCTCCTTGATTACAAGCTCAATACAAGCTCACCACTTTTCAGGAGAAACCTCCGATAGTCCGGTGTCAACCAAACAACGAACTTTTTGCAACTTAAAAGTTTTGTTATGTCTGGCCACGTATTTCTTAACTTGGCTTCACACCAATTCAATAGAACTTAGATTAGAGTGATAAGAGTGCAACAGTGTGGCCAGATTTTTCTTCAAGATCGAGCGTCTATAACGCAACTATGATAGGTTGATTTTAAATATTTAACAACATTTAATAGTTCGACTTTCAGATCATTAATAATTGAAAACAACGTTTTTGGATTTTAACCAATTAATAAAATGTATTTTAAGCCAAGATTTTATAGGCACGCGATCATGTTCGACACTGTGGTAAGAAGCATTGTTCATAACGATTAAACTACCTGGTTCTAAATTTTCTGGTTCTTTGAACCATTAAAAAAAATCACCATTCATTTCTTCATGAAAGTCAACCGTTCGTTTGGATCCAAAAATAAGAAGTCCATTGTCCAAAAAACCACTTTCACTGGTGATGGGAAGAATAATTAAACGTTTTAGTTTTCCATTTGGATTTTTCAGGCCGGTAGACAAGCCAGAAAAAAGCTCTTTTCTTGGTTTTAACGGCAGTGTCAACCCAAACTTTAGATGTGACATACCCTTCTTTTATCCAAGTTTCATCTAAATGATATATTTTTTTACTTCCTTCCTCTAAAAACGAACAGCCCTTACATTAATTCTTCTCCATAGTGATGTATCGTCTATATCAATAGGGCCTAGTTATATTTTTGAAATCCTTAAAAAAAAATTAAAACCAAGACTTTTTAAAAATTTGAAAAAACTTGTTCTTTTAAAGTAAGTTAGGTCAGGGTCACTAGTGGCTAAATCTGTTCACCATAGATTTTTACCTAGATTCCAATAATTGAAAAATCATACCCAATGTTTAGGTATAGGGTTACCAACACTTGTAAAAGATCACTGTTTTTTTTAAATGATAAGATTTTTAACTACATATTATAATTTACATTTTAAATAACGTAAATGTAAGTTTTCGCACACGATTTTATTATTTTAATCATTTCTTTTTATCCAATATGAAATTATATTTTTAACATATGTAAAAGTGCTTATTCTTCGTTTTGGAATGTCATCAATAACCTGTAATGTAGTGCATACATTAATACCTTTTAATAAAGTCATCGTACTTACTTAGAAAAAAGAAAATACTTGTAATTTTTTTTGTATATATTACATTATTTTATGATTATTTTATCGTATTTTGAAATATTTAACTGAATAAAATATATTTATTAACTGCTTTGATGCACCATTTTAAAGAACTTGTTTGCGTCATGATCACTCACATGGTTTAGAATCGTCGATCGTCATTTTGAAGCTATATTTTTAGACTTTTTGTGAAAGTGCTGTGAATAAATTTTTTTCAAGTGGAATGAAACTTTAATATGTTCCCAACCTCAAATATATATAGTAGAATATTTGCTTAAATTACTGTGGTTTACTATCACATTCATACATTACCACATGTTTTAATTACAGCCGCCCAGAGTGAAGATGACCGCTGTTGGCATAGGGGTGTATTAGGGACTATTTCTTGTAACTTTTTGAGCTGTAATCTAAGTAAATTTGGGTCGGGAATGTGCTCTAGTTACAACACTTTGTTCAATGTTCGACCTTCATTTAAATATTTAAAAAAAAGTAGTGCACTTTTGAACATATAGCGAACGTTACTTAATCGTCGACCTTGACGAACACAGGTTTTTCTCCTTTTCTTTTTTTCCTAAGAGTTGTAATGTGGCTGGTTTCTTGTTTTTCGTTTATCGCCCTGAAAATACTAACTTGTGAAATTCCAGTAAACTTTAATGTTAACGTCAGCACTTTCTTTACTGAAAAGTTGGATACTTTTCAGAATATTCATAGAAAACACATAAAATCAAAATATTTTCTAAATTTTTAAGAGGGCTACTGTCTTATGTTTAACGAAACTCTGGCCGGACTCATCACACATCATAATAGATGGGAAGCACCCAACACTCACAACAGCCGTCCCTTAACGCCACCGAGATGAACTGTCGACTGACTGTTGCTGACTTGACGTTAACATGTGATAAGGACTGTATCGTGGGGTCCCCTAACGCTGAGTCAGGAGTTTGTGTTCGAATATCACTTTTAAATCAAATAAAGGGATACTTTTAATTATGATCATTTTCTAATGTTATTTTAAAACAAGTTTAATACAAAATATAGGAGGGACTATTTAGTGAAAGGATACCATTGAGGTCCGTTCAGTAGCAAATCAGATCATAGGATTCACGTGGCCTTGTTTAAATAAGGTCTCAGCTTAGGACGCCCAACTTAACCTACCAAAAATATTCCTCAATCAGGCATTCATTCTCATTACAACACAGAATGGAATAACGTCTACCTCATTGAGAACAGGGTAGATATGTTTGTTATTATAACTATTCTTTCTTTTCATATCAATAACTAAACCCATCTTTTAACTTTTTCACATTAATAATTTAAACTCTTTATTTTTTTAATTTTTAGAACATTTCATTGGCATATTTGATGCATTGTGTTTCTACCATGATTTGTTTTTTATTTTCTTAGAGGGTAACCTGGTGGTCTAGGGGTAAGGTGTCGGACTTCTGTCCTGGGGTTCGGGGTTCAATCCTTGGTCACAGCACAGATTTATCTGATTACCAAACCCTTCCTTCACCTCTGACAAGACATCTGGTGAATGTGGGGAATGCCAGGCCACCACCGTGGTTCGGATTCCACGTTAACCTGTAGGTCCTCCATTACATCTCACTAATCACCCTACCATTACACATGAGCGTAAGTGCGTATAACCCAAACGGGTAGTAAGACGCGGTGCTAATAATAATAATAATATTTTCTTAGAAACCTGAAGATGGGGCCCACCATGCATTAAAACTATTCGTCCATAAATACGTAGCAGCCAACGTAGAAATCAACCAAAGGAAAAACGGATTAAAGAAAAGAAACAAGAAATTAATACGATTTAACTTTTTCAATTATACATATACTCGTAAAATATAACATTAAACTATTCACCCTTCAAATATCTTACAATTCCTTTTGTCTTGATTAATTCTTTAAACTATAGTATTACATGATCTTCAATTCTCAATTATTTATTCTTTGCCTATTAATCAGTTAGGCCTATAATATATTTCTGTTAATTTTATAGGTCATTTGAGGTTTGAATGTTCAAGAAAGTTTTTCTAATGCTGTGAGTTTCTCATTCTAACACTATCTGAAGAGTTTTTAATAATTAGTTTCGATGTTTCTATTTAATCAACAAGTTTTTTTTAACTAGACCCTACATGCTATGCTCTATATTACTGTACTGTATACTATTAATAATTTTAATAATTGTTATTAAAATTTAAATTCATTCAGACAAAATTAAAATTTATTTTAACCATTAACTTATTGATTAACCTGGCTAAATAATATCAACATAATCTTATTAAAGTGTGTATTTATTTCTACATATTCTACGTCAATAAACATAAGAGAAAAACGTGAAGAAACACTCAAACAAAGATCACAAATGAAATGATATACAATGTTACAGAAACAATGATAAAAGAGGGTAAAATCTGTCCCCCAAAGAGCATAAAAATCGATTTTAATTGTCAAATGAGCTCCATAAAATGTAAATTACTGCATATAGCTAAGAAACTATTGGTTTTATACAAATATTTTTCAAATAAAGTATTTTTATTTTTAAAAGTAGACTGCTAAAACTTTACAATAATGTTATTTCGTATCTCAAATAGATGCGGAGATATGATCAAAATCGTCAATTTATGCTCCTGTAAAGGGCCCTCAATAATCAATTTCATGGGAAAACAAGAATTGCCATCTTTTTCTGTAATATTAAACAGTGCCTGGATACAAAATTTGATCAAAATTTTCGAAATGGATTTCTATAAGTTGATTTTTCTCTCTTTTTGATCTTCAGTAAACTACCTTTAATTTTAGGGATGGATATTATCTAATTCCAAAAACCTAAGGGGAACCTTATGTGAACCCCGGATACCAAGTTTTAACCTGATTGGTAAAATTTGTTCAGTTCTACTCCGAGATATAGACAGACAAAGAAGCAAACAGATGGTGCCACGAAACCCCCTTTTCATTCTCAGGGGATCATGAAACGTGGACATTTATTTATTTTTGACGATCACAATACTTCCCTCTTCATGGGGTCGAGAGAAGCTAAAAATGACTTTATAAAAATACAATTCAAATATTATTCATTATTTATTTTTATTAGATTAAATTAGTTTAAGTGTCATGCTGCTTACTAAGGTTAAACCCACATCAAGGATATCTGGCGTATACACTGGAATATCGATTATAGGATATCGAGGTTTGAATCTCGGGTGGGTGTATCTAGTGTGAATTTTCCTAAATGGTTTCCCGGTCTCTCTCCACGAAAATGAGTATTTATTTTCTATGGATTCTACCATTCTCATCCCTAATCCATTAGTGTAAATATGAGAATAGCCCAAATGGGTAGTAAAAAAAGCGACGCATACAAAAATGTGGTATTAAGGAAAAGAGATGAAGCACAAAAAAAATCTATACTCATTTAATTCATATAAGTTTAACGTCATGAAATTATACCTTTTTAAAAGCAAAATAAAAAATGATTTAGGCGAAAATCTTTACTATTAAAAAGGTTCATTTATCCAGACTTGAGAACAATAATTTAAATTATGGTGGTTAAATTTGTTATAAACCAAGTTTTATAAGGTTAAATTAAGCATGTATAAATATATTTAAATCAGGGTAAGAGAGCCTATGTTATAAAAAAATGAGGTTATGATAATTAACTAAGGTAAGTTTAAGTTGGCCTAAGTTAGCGAAATTAGATTAGCTTTATTTAACATTTTACTATTGACAGCATATAGCACTCATGAGTTGAGCGTTGATCCACAATCTTACTTGCTCACTCATACGTAGCTGACGATTTCCACACATCCATCACAGACTCAACTTTAAAATGTGAATGTAAAATAACCCTGGGAACGGGATGACTCCTGAATATCTTAGTGGTAAGAGATTTTTATAGTAAACCAAAGGTATCGGGTTCTACTCCTCTGTACACGTTGTAATGATATTCAATTATACATCCCAATAATTTATTACTCACATTTGTATTCGAAATCACGACATTATAAATGAGAGCGGGTATTAAGATTGATTTGTTTTATGTTGTTAAGTTGCAAGGTATGGTGACATTTTGCTACGTCTCTGTTTAAAAAGACAACGAACGCAGTTTGATCAACAGAGATGCACCTGGATGACCGCACCTCTTTATTCTAGGAAGCTTCGAGAGAGAAATGTCGCTGGGTGAAGCTTCTCACTTCCTTCCTGACAAGGAGCCGAGTAGGTAAAGTCTATGTCAGTGGCGTATTCCTTGAAAAATTAATAGGTAGCCTATGCTGTACTTTAAAAGTTGCAACGGAGATTTGGGGGTCGAGGACCTTCAACCCCTGTTGTTCAAGAACGTAGAGGGATTATTTCAAAGGATATATTTGAAAATGTGTTCATATACAACAGTGGTTCTCGAACATTTATTATTTCCCTTTAACTGTGTGCTAGCTTAGGAAATGTTGACCGCCCCCCCCCGCTCTTCCCCTCCCATATTCTCTCTTCTTTTATTTATCCATAACGATGATTAACATCCACTCAGAATGAAATAAAAGTAACCCCATTGTGTCATCCCTCATTCAGGCTATACCTACCGAGTGGCTACAAAACTGTTTGGCGAATTAGTGCCAACTCTTGTGGATAGAGGGTGTCATGTGGTCAGCACGGCGATGAGTCCAGCCATTAATCTCGGCTTTCTATACCGGAGCCACTACTACTTTACTCGTGTATCTCCTTATTTATCCACTCTAGGCTGAATCTGGCCCGTTCCAGACCCACTGCTTCCTAGATAATCTGGACGCAGTGGAAATTAAACCCGGGACCTCTGGGTCCGTAGCCAGAACCTATGACTAGACCACATAGGCGGTCCTCAAATTGTAATGATATCTACATGTTTATAAATTTAAGTAAATATTAATGTCGGGGCTAAGAGTGGAATGGGCACAATTCTGAATGCATAAGAGAGACAGATCCTATTCAATTAGCCTAGTGTAATTAAAAGCACACAGTTAGCAATACTCAAAGCAAACAATAATAACAAGAGTAAAATGAAGTGGTACATAAATCAAGCGTCCATCAGATCTTGGTGAGAGGAAATCAGGTGGATTGTCCAACTCACGTTGTAATTAAAACTATTTCTTGGAGCTTAACTTATCTCACACAATGCTGCTTGGAAACAAACGAGTCTCCCAAATTGAGAATTTATGCCCCAGAAGCTATTTAGATGCGTAAACTCTAACATCGGGGAGATTATTTCGGACTATTAATACTCTATCACTACGTCAATGGCTTATTGCTAAGATATTTATACATATCTCTTGCTGTAAGCAGTGGTGTACCCAAGGTGGAGAAGGTTAACAAGGGAATTTGACCCCCTTCCCAATACCACAAATAATTTTAATAGAAATTTAAATAATATTAAGTATAACCAAAATATCTAGCATTGAAGATGAGGCGAATGTATATGCTACATTTTAAGACCAGGCTTCAGACCTAGGCCTAATATTCAAAAGGTTTAACGTCACACACACAAAATTAACGATTAAATAAAACACCCAAATAATAGCTTCAATACCATTTGCATTATTTAAATCTCTTAATTATTATACGACTATTCCAAATAATTTCTAAAATCATTTAATATTCATAAATATTCTCGGCCTTCAGGGCCTAGGAGGCTGTGCAACCCCAAACCCGCTCTATCCAACAAAATTTCATTCTTGCTACAGCCTTGATTGAATGCATCCCCCAAAGTAAATGCCTGGGTGCGCCACTGATTAAGTACATTTTATAAAAATATATTTTATTCTAACTTTTCCTTCTAAATCATCTTGAAATGGTGAAATTACACTCCTGACTCTAGGGATTCTCTGATGTATAATTAATAGAATCACAATGACTAATAAGTTGTTAATGTAAAAGAAAAACTAAAAGAACACTATTAAAACTCCACGATCATTTCTACTAAAGAAAAACAAGAATTACCGTCAACTACAGTTAAAGTAGCCTCGTCAACCCCACCCCCTTCTCCCCCCTCTATCAGTGCTAAAATTCCTAAATGTGAAAGAGTGGTTAAATGTGTTTGCTACATACATGATAGTACATGTGACTAGAATACCTAAACATAACTCAATATATTTAATTAATATATAATTTAAAGCTCGTTAAGTATATTTACTATTATTTTACAATTAATTTTATATATATTTTATGTAATTTTACTTAAACTACACTAAATTAGCTTATTAAATAAACATTGAGATCTTGAATCTTTTTTCAATAGTTGGCACAATGCTTAGCTTGCTTCACACGGAATCTAAATCTCGCATTTCGGGAATTGTCGTGCATATGACATAATAGTCGGGCATTTAAATTAAAGCCCATAACGTTTGAAATATCGACCAAAAACTGTTTATCAACTTACAATAAAAACTATAAGATACCAGGACTTTTAATTTCTAAAATAACATATCACCATTTTTTAATTGTTATAGATACAGGATAACAAACTTGGGACCTATTTAATTATGATAGCAATTGTCAACCTAATGGTGTCGAATAAACATTAATATATCACACTATCTATTTTTAAACGTTACAACGTGTCATTTTTCAAATAAGAATTCAAATCGAATAATTTTTTTGTGTTGGCCGAAAAATGTTCTGGTATATTTATTCCCTCGTCAAAGCAGTTATCACGAGCAAGCTGAGCTTGTTAGAGGTGTGATGTCGTCACCTAGGACACTTCCTGGCCGGTATTCGTTATTAAAGAATGTTACACAGCTTTCTTTAATAGATTTTACTACTTGATGTTTCGTTGGAGAAGCCTGCTCCTTTAGACTTTATATTAAGACAAGGATAGTGAAATACTTTGAAATGCCATGAAATTTTACAGTCTGGTTTAAGAGTAACCTGTTGATAATAATTATCACTAATATTATTATTATTAGCACCGCGTCTTACTATCCGTTCGGGTTGTACGTACTTACGATAATGTGCAATGGTAGGGTGAATGTGAGATGAAATGAAGGACCTACAGTTTAACGTGGAATCAGAACCATGGTGGAGACCTGGCATTCCTATCACTAATATTATAATATTAATTGTTATGATGGTGCGGATAAAATTATAAAATTTAGAGGTCGATACTACAATATCAAAATTCGTGTACGGTGTCTGAGCTTACCATTTGTAACCTATAGTCTATTATTATAAGTATTTAACTAGCATATTAAATAAAATGTATAAGAAATGGACGACACTAATTCTAAAAATTAAAAAAATTTAATAGTTGTGAAGACAAACAAATAATAAATAAAGAACTATAAAAGATCCAAATATTTCTACGCGAGTTAAGGTCAGCATTTTAGCAGTTTTTATAACAATTTATTTTACCAATACATAAGCCTTTAATATATTATAGTAGATAGACATAATTTAATTTTATACATAAATTAAGCCAAATGGTTCTTGAATATTTGTCATGAGCGTAGTGACTTTAAACATAAACTATTTAAATGAAGAGAGATAGTCGTGTTCAAATTTTGTAGTAGGCCTACCCATGAACTAGCCAGATCTTGGTACCTATAAACTCAAACTAAACAATTCATTTTACCCAGGAAAGTAATAAAAACTGTAAAAATATGTAGTCTACTGTACCTCTGCTCAAGTTCCCTTTAAACCCGTATTAAATAACTCAAATTAAATAAACAAGCAAATGAACAAATGTATTAACTAAGGACAAGCTGACCAGCTCCGATGGCTGCATGGTCTTACGCGCTACTATCGTGTTAGACTAGACTGCAGATGGCGGGGAGGTCTAGGATCGAATCTTGGTCGAGTGTATTGAGGGTATTTTCTTCCCAAAATATTTGTCCACTCTCTCTCCGCGCATATATGGTTACACTCTCTCTCTATATAACTTTCCCAAACCTTAAAACTAATAGAGTAATTAGTACATAAGCAATTATTATTATTATTATTATTAGCACCGCATCTTACTACTCGTCCGGGTTATACGCACTTACGCTAATGTGTAATGGTAGTATGATTGTGAGATGAAATGGAAGACCTACAGTTTAACGTGGAATCCGAACCACTGGTGGAGGCCTGGCATTCCCCACATTCACAAGTTGTGATGAATACACGTCTTGTCAGAGGTGAAGGAAGGGTTTGGTAATCATATAAATCTGTGCCGGGACCGAGGATTGAACCCTGGACCCCCAGCTCAGAAGTCTGACACCTTACCCCTAGACCTCCAGGTCACCCATAAGCGAATAACCCGAACAGGTAGTAAGATGCGGTGCTAAAAAAGGGGTATGTAGTGAATCAATTAAATTCCGGTGCCAGGAAGCGTTGTCATTGACCTGAGCGAGTGGTGTGCCTATACCCGCACGCTAACACCTAGCCCACCCTCTCTCCACACGGGGGTAACACCGGGCACCTTGTGTGCCGTCAGCCAGAAAGTGAATATTGTTCGCTGACAGGCACAGTACACCAACTCGGTACGCGATAGCACGGGGGCTTATCATCTCCACATTCAATGCTACTAATTAATTCGGATTGTCATTAGCGATAACAACGCTTGTGTGACACCTACCCATGATACCCCTATTGTTACGTCAGAGAAGGGAGGGAGAAATATATCTTGAATGCGTTATCATAATTGTGGAGGAGAGGGGAGTATTATCTCTATTTAGAGTGACAGATAGTATAGTGGGTTTTTGGAATAAAGAAACTGTAAGGGGAAAAAATATTCGGCCAACAAATATATCAATTTATGATTTTAATAGCATTTTTTATAAGTATTGATAAAATCTACCAAACGTGACACCTGCAGATCACATTGCTAAATACACAATTAGGCCTACACATAATATAAATATATTCATTTATTATTAATTTTAATATTGGTGTGTATTTCTTATATATTAAGGAAGTGATTTAAGAGAGTCAATAATCCGCCTCGGTGGCGTAGTTGGTTAGCGCGCTTGTCGTGTTGAAGCTCGACTGCTGAGGACGGGGAGATCGAGGTTCGAATCTCGGTCGGGTGAACTGGGGTTGGTTTTTCCTAAATGGTTTTCCACTCTCCCTCCACGCAAATGTGGGCTCACTTCCTCTAATTCAACCTGCCCAACTCCTAATCCATTAGAGTAATTAGTACTTAAAGCGTATAGCCCGAACGGGTAGTAAGACGCGGTGTTAAATATTATTATTATTATTAAGAGAGTCAATAGAGGAATAACGATCCTCAATTTGATCCTAATCTGCAACATTACAGCTTATTAATTTGGTTTTTATTTATATAATCTTAAAATGTGCAGGTGTTGTCCTAGTTTGTTAGTTTGTAAGTAGTGTGCTTCTATTTATTTAGTTTATGATGAAGACACAAAGCACAATGTCATCTCTATTTAAAACTAATTATGATTATATGGGTAGAATATTGATACTTCGAATACTTTGTGCTACCTGTCGTTAATTTAGTAATATCTTAGACTAGAATATGTAAAACAGGATCATCAACGAATATTTAAGCACTTTAAATTATTGTTATTATTTTTATTGGATGATAGCTTAAAAATAAAAGTAGGTCTATACTTGCCATAAATTCATGTAAATTATATCATAATATAGTAAAAATAACTTGTTTTCGATACTCCAAATTTGGAAAAAAAACTGGTCAATGACATATTTGTGCGTATGCTAGATAGAATGCACACTACATTTGCAGTTTAGCGTCTCAACAGATTGGAATGATTTTGTAGCGTGTCCTCTATATAAAGGAGATCCATAAGCATGACAATAAAACTACGAATGAAATAAAGGAATTAAAAGAAGAAAATTAAAACAAAAACCGATCTATTCCTTTAGAAGGTAGAGGAAAGTTAAAAACTAATCTATATCTTTATAAAGTAGAATAAAATGGCTTATGATGGACAGGATGCAGTCTGATATTATCACCATGCATTCCGCAAGCATGGCAGCATGGCGGCTTGGCGGATATCTTGGCCGTTGGACGCACGAGATGGAAAAGAACCTCAGTATCGCCAGTCGACACCTCAACCCTAAGGCGCTGATTCCCTAGCGGCTTGTCTGGGAAACACTCTCTCCTCTACCCCCCCGTTACCATCTGTTACCTAAGTATTATTGTATGTTTCAGCAACATTAAAGTGAAGGGGAAGCAACTATGTAAGACACGCATCCGTGCGCGTCAATTTCACTAGGCCCTATAATTATTCAGTATTTAAGGTGTGGTGGAAGGAAACATTAAATTAGTGAAAAAGAAGAGAGAACGAAATTTGTTGATTGTTGATTATAGTTGCTATGAGTTTGTTTGTGTGCATTAGTTTTTAAATTAAATAAAATTGAATAAAAGAGATTCTGTTCTTGTCAAGTAATATTTGTAATTAGTAGGTTTAAAATTAAAGTTTTGTTTGTCACATTGTTACTAAGGTAAGTATTTTTATTGTTATTTTAAGAAAAACTCTTAAGACCAAAATAAATAATTTCCTCAGCAGCTACGTTTAATTTAAATTTCTACAAAGAATGATCTCAAAATATCTTGAATATGGGTCCCGAGCATCAGACATTTTACCATGTCCTTTTCTTGTCATCTAAAAAGTTTCTGTAAAAATGCCACTATATGCTCATGGCCGATATTCAAGGGTTGTTGAGATTACGCATCATCATCAACTGTTTCCAGCCTGTGACCTGGTCAGTTTAGTAAAATGCTTCCATCTTCCTCTACCCTTCCCCCATTTTTTCTCCTTTAATTGCCTCCATACTTCTCTCACTTGCACACTTTCTGTTATCTGCTCCTCCCATCTCTTTCTTGGCCTCCCTTGCAGTATTTTTCCACGCATACTTCATTTCCATCATTTTCTTTTACATCTTCTACTTCTCCATCGTCTTTGCATGCCCATACCATCTCAGTCTCGCTTCCTCTAGTATCTCATGTACTTCATGTACCCCCACTTTTACCCCGAATAACTTCATTCCTGTAGGTGACCTGGTGGTCTAGGGGTAAGGTGTCAGACTTCTATGCTGGCGTCCGGGGTTCGATCCTCGGTCCCAGCAAAGATTTATCAGATTATCAAACCCTTCCTTCACCTCTGACAAGACATTTTGTGAGTGTGAGGAATGCCAGGTCTCCATCGTGGTTCGGATTCCACGTTAAACTGTAGGTCCTTCATTTCATCTCACATTCACCCTACCATTGCACATTAGCGTAAGTGCGTATAACCCGAACGGGTAGTAAGACGCGGTGCTAATAATAATAATAATAATAATAATAATAATAATAATAATAATAATAACTTCATTCATAATCTTGTTTCTCCTCGTGACAGCTAACCTGCTCTTCACAAACTTAATTCCCATGGCCTCCACTTTCCTAGTCTCTATTACATTCAATATACATGTTTCTGTTGTGTGTGCTACAATGTGCAGAAACATGGACATTGAATGTAAGAGATACTAGGAAAGTGGAGGCCATGGGAATTAAGTTTGTGAAGAGCAGGTTAGCTGTCACGAGGAGAAACCAGATTAGGAATGAAGAGAGGCTATATGATTTGTAGTAAGTTAAACTAAACGTATCTACTGAAGCAATATTTAGTTTATTTTGTCTAGAAAATGTTTATTGTTATAAAAATTATAAAAAATACAGCCCTTCTTAGTATCTCATTCTGTAATTGAAATGTTTCTAAGCTGTTGGACAGTTGGTCTCATAGACCTAGGTAGCCTAGTGGTCTCACATTAAAAATTTGTCGCTTTTGAAGGAGAGAGTGGAATTTGGATGCACCGGGAGTGGTCCTTGTACCTTTAGAAGGTATCATCAACTCCACATACGTGCGGAATTGGGTGCAAGCATTGAGACAGTAACGACTCGTAGATCTCTGCCAGGTGACTCCAGGCTTGATGAGTCTGTAGGTTACTATAGGCTACAATACAATTTTTATGAGAAGTTTTGTTTTAAATATAATTTAAAATATGTAAAAAGTCATGGATGAAGGTAATTTTTCTTTAAAGTAGCATATGTAGAATATCCTTTTATGATTCATCCATAAAGAAACACGTGCTTTTCAGAAATAATGTAAAAAGGATTACACCATTAAAATAAACTTTTTATACCATTTTTACTGTTAAAGAAACAACTCTGCAGTATTTGGCAAAGACGCCAATTCCCTATACCAATAAGAAGCTAGCTTTCACAACATCTGTCACCAGGACTCTTGCTATTAGTTAGTTTTTACACTGTTGACGAAGGGAGCAAGAGGCAAGGGGTATGTAATATATAAGCCGTTTGTGCGTATGATTAAGGGCAGCCACACGCACAAGTCAGTCAGGCACAAGAAACGCAGTTAGGGACTCACAAATGCACTAGCACTGCCTCTCGCAGTCTAACACAGAATACAATAATTTACGTTAATATCACAAGTGTGCATTGATATAAATCATTTAATTGGAGTGTGTATAAGTAATTACCAGATATTATTTGAATAAACCATGTTTGAATCAACAGCCATCAATAGTTCTCTTTCTTACATTTATTAATTATACCGATTTAATTAGTGCTCGACCACGGAACAATTAACAGCTGGTTAAACGGTATCTATTCCGTACAGTGATGATAGGCGCTCGAACACGGAGCTATAGACAACCTAAATATTATCACAGCAATATTATATCTGGAAAAAATCCGTTGTGTTCCAAGGCCTTTAATAAATGTTATTGTTAGTCGATTAATAACATTTAACAATAGTGACAGCTGCAGAACACATGATTTGACGTATGATTATAAACGTAAAGGTACACCGTAAGAAAAATCTGTGGTAAATTTCCCGTACATGTATTGAAAGTAATTGACCCATGCCAGGATTGAGATTTTCCCGCACCTTATTAAGAAATAATGTTAATTGATCGCAATGTTCAAATACTGGGTTAATATTTTTACCTTAACTGTGTATGGGAAAAAATGCAATTTCTCCTATGTGGTTGTTTAATATACGTATGGGAAAAAATACAATGTGTTATGTAAAAAATACAACACGCTGGATTTGTTTAAAATTAATGTAAATAAATACATAAATATTATTAAACCATTTGAGTCCTGTACAGCTGTTGGTATTTTTATTTCTACAATAGCCTAAGTTCCTGATTTTTATAAGCCTCACAATGGGAAAAGCGTAAACTATTATTGAAATAAAAGTACCAACAACTGGGAAAGTCTTAAATTATAAGTCTAGTTCTTTTCTAGCTGTCAGATAAGGAAGGGGTTTTTCAGTTAAATTGGTCTGTAGTAAACGGTTCTCCCCCTCCATCCTCAATATTCCTTTGACAAACACCACACACCACACACACACACACATTAATGAGCGAATATGTTTATACTATAGGTTTAAAGGACACATTTGAAAGTGAATTGGAGGGAACAACGGACTAGAAGGCTATACAATCTTGTCAAGCTATAGGCTTCATCTGGCCCTGGCTCAATCCTGGATTGATGTAGGCCTACTATGACTGGTACACTCCCCTCTATACAAGTTGAATGTGGGTATGTTTCCTTAAAATGTAATCTCCCCATTTCATAAGCTGAGCTATCGTTGCTCATAGCCAGTTCTGACACGAGGCTAAGGGCTGTCTAATTCAAAGGCTATCTAGCGTAGGAGTTGTGGTAACTGAGAGCTAATAAAAGTTAACAGTTATACCTTCATGTTTCCATTCATCAAGCCAAATGATTTGCAATACCATGTGCTATGAAGCTGTCACGTTTGGCAATCAAAACGTGCACAACAAAAATTTTGTTTTAATTATATTTTTAGAGTTTTTATATTATTAAAATACTAACTTATGACTATAACTGTTAGGATGTTTCATTTTTGTGGAAACGGAATCTGTAGTTCACTTAAAAATTATTTACAAATGAAAGTTTCTAAAAGGTTGCATTCTCTCCAAAGAATTAAATTGGTGAACCGGATGAAATCAGGGTGGCTGATGACGTCATACCAACAGTTTTAGGTTGTGTTCATGCTCATGTGTTTTCCCAAAATTTTAAATGTTTTGTTTTGATATTAATGTTTTTCACGACTTTTAACCAAGTTATAGAAAGATATCTGCTTATTTTGCTGGCCAGTTATAAGAAGACACAAGTGTGAATATAAGACTTGCTAATATATTATTTCATGCACCATTATAGTTATTTTTGCCACAACCATGAAACAAAAAAACAAAATTGTTCTATTAAAATCTTTTGTACACTCAATTAGCTATGAAAAAGCCACTTATACAGTAATCATTAAGGGGGTATTATTAGAAGTGTTTATTAACACTTTTGTTTGATCATATAGTAGTCCTATTAACTTACTAAGAACATGATTAATACTTCCACATGATAGTGCTAATTACGTTCAGCTAATGTTTGCAATAAAGATCTTCTGCTAGCTGTTATTTACCATCTCTCCTACTCTGGGTAGAATATAGTATAGGGCAGGCATGGCAAATCCGTGGCACGTGTTCCAATGATCTGCAAGCGAACACGATTGTAGCTGCATGCCGACATGAAAATAAATAAATATAAAATTAAACGTTTGCCAACGTGGTATAATTTTTTGAAGCAAATAATATTTCCTCACCCATGTAATTCAATGTCATGTCAAATTGAACTTGAAGTCGATGGCTAGAAATCGTCTTGATTCTTACTTAAGTTCATCTTGTGTTCCGTTGAAGACAGAAAACTATGAACCGAACATTAATATTAGTAAAATATAATAACATGTTTCAAACTAATATGGAAAAGATTATGTAAGTTTCTAATTTTTAAATATCGATTTGTCTTTTTTATCCCGACAGAATTGAGTGATGAGTATAGACGAACATTCGGCTGAAACAATCAACCGTATTCGCGAATAATGGGGGACCGGCTTAATAGAGTATTGGCCCACCTCCGAATATCAAATGTATATTTCAGTGACGTGGCGTGGCGTGTTGACAGGGTAAGAAGGGTCACTTGAAACAAAACCTGCGGATTGTTCCCATCAGTCATCACTCAGTGCAACAACTTATATTCTCATGTGGGGCGTATAGGACCCAGCCACATGCACAGGTGGACGCATAGTCTAACGCGTCACTTTCATGTTGGACTGGACTGCTGGTGATATCGGGGTCAAAATCCCTGTTCAGGTGTAGGTTGATTTTTCTAAAATTGTATTTCACTCTTCCAAAATGCAGGCTCTGTAACATTTTCTCTAAAACTCTACCTTTTCCCTCCCTATTATTTTTTAGCGAAATTGAAAAATATGTATTATCTGAACGGGTACTAAGAAACAATCAAGCTACAGAACTACCCACTTTGGTGGCCGTATGGTCTAAGCCACTACTCTCGCAATAGACTGGACTGCGGAAGACCGGGTTTGAACCCAGTCGGGTGCACTGAATGGTTTTCCCTAAAGGGATTTCCACTCTCCCTTCATGCAAATGCGGGTGAATTTCCTCTAAATTAAAACTTACTCATTCCCAGCCACATTAGTGTGATTAGTGCATAGGCGTGTAGTCTGAAAGAGTAGTAAGACGAGGTGTTATAAAAATATATCTAAAGCATAGTCTATGTGTAATTGGTAAAATGGGGGACTTAGTGTGTGATAACAAATCAAAGGTAGGCCCTACAGTTTAACAAGCTCTGCAACACTCAACGACATACCACTGCAATACGTTTCTTCATAAGTAACAGCGGGAGCCAAATGTTCGCTTCGCGTGCGTTCTGCCCTCAAACGAAAGAGTGAATGTTTGATTTTGAAGGAGTATAGGAGAGGGGAGGGGGGGAAGTACAGCCTGTTGCGTGAGCTTCACTGCGCATGTGCTCCCCGTGTCGGATGGATCAGGGGCGGGGCGAGCAGACAGCTGGAAGGGGAGAAGTGGGCGGGGCCTTCCTCAGATACATATCTACACGAACACACAAAAATACGCGAGTTTTACCTAGAACTTCACTCACCAGTGGCGTGTTGACAGGAAAATCACAGTTACAGGGATTCTGGTTGGAACAAACATTTAGAAAATTCTTTTTTTTTTTGCTACACACCACATGATCAGACGTATGAATACATAAAAGTAGATCTAATAACCTTTTTGAACTGCCAAATGAGGCTCTATGAACACTTGACTATTTTAAACTGTATCTGTGAATGGTTATCATCACTCAGTAAAACATTCTTTAGCACCCGCTTCGGTGGCCGCATGATGGGGCCGATTATGGGATATTGAGGTTCGAATCTCAGTCGGGTGAACTTAGGGTAGTTTTTCCAAAATGGTTTTCCACTCTACAACCCCGTAAGCCCTTAAATGCGGGTACACTTCTTTTAAATATAACCTTCCTTATCCCTAACACCATTAGCGTAATTAGTACATACGTGTCTAGCCCGCACTGGTAGTAAGCTGTGGAGCTGGATAAAAACCCATTCATTAGCCAGGAATGGATCAAATGGGGAACTGGTGTGTTAAAACATACTACAGGCACAGTTTTAACAAATACTGGATACCTTGGCAGCACTCCACGACACGACACTGTCACTCAATAAGTTCACCTTCCCTTCAAAACAAAAATGAGTGTTATGTAGGCCTGTAATAGATATTTAATTTTCTTCACATGGCGACCTCAAAATTACTTGAATATCTGTCAAGGGTGCTGGAATTTAAAGACAACTTTCCCCCTTCATTTAAAAAGCTTGTCGAATAATGCCACCCTCCTCATGACAGATAAGTTAGTCAAGAACTGTTGATATCAATGTAAGAAAATTAAACTATTATGCTTATACTCAGTGCCGCAGGAACGTTTATATTTAGGGGTGTGAGGGGTAAAAATAACCATATGCTTTTATAGAGGGTATAATTGTTTAAATTTAAAAAAAGACCAGGTAAATTTATAATACAGCTGTCTCTCACACTACGCCAGTGATTGGTTCTGATAAATAATCGCTTAACGCGAAAACGCGTAAAGAAAATTGATTTTAACATGGGTGAGATAGGTATTACTCTAAAGGGGAAAAAAACTTGATAAAAACCTAAATCTTGTAAATGAATGCAATTTTTAATTTATCTAACTAGTACAATACTATAGGTAGCCAACACCGTTTGTCAATCTTCAATCCCCTGAAATTTGTAAACAAATGACATTTTTATCTAACCTATCTAATACAATGCTACAGGTACACTTACTGTTGATCTTCAATCGTATGATAAATTAACTGGATCTGGCAAATCTGGATTATCACTTTCTTGCTCTCTTAACAGCCTTAAGAATGTAGGCTCTTGGCTCTTGCTCTCCTGAAGGCCCTGGGTCGGTAAGCTCTTGCTCTCTTGAAGGCTCTGGGTCGGTAAGCTCTTGCTCTCTTGAAGGCTCTGGGTCGGTAAGCTCTTGCTCTCCTGAAGGCTCTGGGTCGGTAAGCTCTTGCTCTCTTGAAGGCTCTGTGTCGGTAAGCTCTTGCTCTCCTGAAGGCTCTGGGTCAGTAAGCTCTTGCTGTCATGGGGGCCCTGGGTAATTAGATTGACGATTTTAAACTTTTTTGATGAAATGATCAAGACTCAGTTGATGGGCAGCATTCTTACTCTCTCTCTATAGAGTTATTTGTAGCAAGCCAAATATCTCTGGACCTCTCTGGCGAGTATATCCATGTTAAGGTCATTCTTCTCAATGATTCTAATTGCACTGTCAATGTGTTAACAAAATTCAGCAATTTGTTTTGTTGAAGTTGTTTGATAGGCTCAACAACACAGGACTCTTCCTTTTCATCCTTTATCCCATTCTCCATTTCTAGATCTTCATTGGTGAGTTTTTGTTGAGTGGGATTGGAGCAATTCATCCACATTTGCCTGGCCTATGTCCTCAAATCCAACATCTTGCTATGTCAACAATGTCATGTCTTGAATTGGAAAGCTCGTGTCCAGGCCAAATATTTTTTCAAACTTGCTTCATACAGAACTGTCTAACTTCTACCCCTGCATCTCCAATGTTGTCAATATCCCCCCC